>BOPP01000161.1:588013-657239 GCA_017312745.1 Gryllus bimaculatus | reverse complement strand
TACAAAATTATAGGCTAGTTAATTTTGAATTTCGAACAAGTGGGGGTTGCAGCTTGACGGAGGTAGTAAGTGTTAATGTTATGAGATTTCATTTATGTTATGTAGCAGGTGCCAAAAGCGTAGTGATGTGTGGCAACAGCGCATCAAACTGCCGAAAGTCACTTTATACGCTGCCGGTACTGTAGTTTTATCGTCCTTTGCTACAAAGAAAATTAAGGAAAGAAATTGCAGCAGTTTTTAAGAATTTTTTAATTCACCCCAAATCTGCTCCTTTTTCAAAAATATTTTATGAATTTTTTGGAATAATTTTATTAATGATCTTTACCTTTGATGTACTTTTGTAATGTTAACTTTTTCTAATTTTCGAAAATTCAGGCAAAGAAAAGAAATCTTATTCTCAAGATCAGTCAAATGAAATGTAACATTTCTGTAATTTATCAACATTTATTCATTGGAATAATTTCCAAAAATATGTGTCAATTCATAATTATGATTATTGGTTGTTGATTTTTTTTTCTCACACAAGTTACCAAATGCATAATCTTACTTAGATAACAGAACAAAGGATTCCATGGGTGAAAATATATTAGCAATATTGTGTATTGAATGCTTTTTGTTTCAGAATTTCATGCAAATATTTAAGATATCATCTAAACACATTAAGAATGATAAAGTTCAGAAATCACCGTACCTTACTATGTCAAATATTAATATTTCAATGTGTATTGATGTAAACTGTCAATACAGAATGCAATTGTCAGATAGCATTTTCTCTAACCTAGCCATTAGAGATTTCCTCTGCAGCACAATGTGGAGAAAAAACATATCTGAAGTGATTCACTGTACAGGTGACCAGCTTACACACTCCTCATTCAATTCACCCATTTTGGAATGATACTGCAACCAGACTAGATTCCGCTTGAAAGGATTACATAATTGTCATTTCTTCTTTTGAATATGCTGCTTTCAAAAATGCAACTTATTAAAAGTGTAACATAACTTTTACTAGAAGGAATGATCAAAATTGTTTTCAACAATTTGACCACATATATTATGTAGTGAAATATTATAGCATAACATTTGTTTTGCTCTAGGATTACATTATAAACAGAAAAATCAAATAGTTATTGCAATTTTTTTAAATAAAATTTCAAAGAATAAGACCAATAATAAAGACACAATAATATTTTTTTTTTATATCATTAAACTAAAATTATGTTGTCTCGAACCAGAAGATGGTGGGTTCGATTCCTGCCTCGGGCATGGGTGTATTTGTGTTTGTATGTGTTGTCCTCTCACCCCTCATAATGATCATGATTTCATCTTCCATACCCCTAGGACTGAGCATTAATAATATAGCATCTATAACCCTGAGCATTAATAATAGATTCAGCAGAAATGCTGATCCCCCCTAATAATGTTTCATGTGCATACCCCCAGGAAAAAATATGACTGGGCCTTGGTGGGTATAACTGCACATTTGCGTGGTCAATACAAAGGCCAATTGACGACGGAAAAAATAATCTAAAATTATAAAAACTAAGAACATCAAATTCTAAAACTTATTTACATACAAATACTGTTTAAATCAAATCCTAAAAATTACAACTTGATACCAATATATTCATTCAATAAAGAAAATTTTTACAGCATTTGTTCAATGAATAATCAATAAGGATGTTATGTTTACAATTTGACATAAACAATAGTAGTTTAATGTAAATAATTTTTTAAATTTTAGAAATCATTGTTCATATTTTTTTTTAAAATTTTTTTTGTCAAAGAGAAATTTTAATTTTAAACGATCAATTTCACAAGTGCTTTTATGTAGCATACATTGTGGCTAAATATCTTTGACAATTTTAACACTAAATAGCATTGACAGAGAGTGAACTTCTGCCCATTAAAATTAAAGAAATCTCAAATCAGAGTTGACCATTATTTAATTTCTTGTGGTTGATCCTCTAATTAATTATTTCAAAAACAATAAATGTATAATTGTAATTTTTAACAAATTTCATAAAACATAAGTAGAATTAACAATTACAAAATTACTTATTTAGAGAGGGTCTTCACGCATCTGTTCAAAAAATTGCATCATATCAAATTTTATGAATGTAGTAATTATATATTCTGTATTCTATCTGTCCATTACATAAAACATTCACATTTTACTGTGTGCAATTTTGAGTTTTCTGTCAAAAATTGATCTTATTTGATCAATTATGATAGAGTAAGAATACTTAAAAACCACTTTCAATTATTGCTTTTATTTCATCATGCCGAATGTTTGTTTAAATCCATGTACTCCTGCAACTTGTAACACTCCTACAAGCAAACCTTATGATACACACATATGTGCATTTATTCTTATTTAATGCTCATCCTGGATAATATTAAAAATGATTTCATGAATGTGATACATTGTTATTATTAACATTAATTACATCTCAACATTGGCACGATTTGAAAATATCATATATGAAAAGTTCTTCTTGTTAGTTTAGCGTACACAAATTCTTTGAATAGAACATGAATTGGAGAGCAAAACATTTCACGCCTTTGTCCAAGCTGCCCCAAAATGCATGTCACCAATACTATCCAAAAAGTATTTGGACACATTCTTTTTATGGAGCCCAAAAAACTGAAGATGTATATTAATGAAGAGAGGATGCTTACAAAATCTCTAATATAAACTTAATTCAATTAGTACAACCATTTCATCACCATGACACTGACCCTCAACTTAATAGTTAACAATTTGCTGCTATCTCAACTCTTTCAAAACATTACGGATTGGTTGGAAACATTTCTTGAGACTGGTTTAAGTTGGCTGGTTGGAAAATTGGTTAAATATACTAGAGTGTTTGACAAAATTTCAGTTTCTTTATTGGATCATCTCGAGGACTAAAATTATACATTTCTTTTCTTTTGAAGAAATACTTTGTGCTCAGAGTTCATTTCTCAACTTCAAAAATTTTCATTATAGTGCAATGAGCCCCGAAAAGGGAATACATAATTGTGATTTCACTTTGTTTTAAAAGTACAGATGTAACAATACAGATGAAATTAATATACAAGAAATTAACATTAACAAAATTGGTTTTGAGCCCATAAGTTACTTAAAAACTGAATTTTTGTGACCAAATTCTACATGAGAAATCTTGAACTTGCAAAACTGGTATGAAAGATAACCAATACAAGAATCTCATATTTTAAGTATACTACAGCACTTGAACAACAAATCTGACAGATGTTATATGATTTCTTGATTACCTACTGCTTACATCTCACAATAAATACTACTTCAACAGATTCGGTTAGTTATTATTGCAGCATAATACATAACTTAATTGTATAGTGCTCAATTCAGATGTTTACAAGTTACCATTAAGATAATCCTCTTAAAAAAAAATTCAATACTGTACATAACTGATACTTTCTTTGCAAGATGGTTCCAGATAGTCAATGTACTTTTCTCTGAACTATTAAAAAACGGAATAGGCAAACCTCTTCAGTGAACATTTCATGAAAAAACATTTTGGTGGAGTGGGGAAAATAATAGAATTTATAACAGACAATTGTACTAAAATGATTCTTCGCTTCCAAGTTCCATTTTCCAAAGTCTAATAAAGCAATACTTTATGCTCTTCAAAACGAGACTTACCTGTTAAAAGATCTTTCATTAACTTTTCTGGCCACCTTTGATTTTAAGTATTTTTCATGATTGTATTACTAGTAACAAATCTGATGAAGCACACACTTGCTTTAAGTGGTTCAGAAATCTAACTTAAGAAATATTGATGTTCTGAACACCTTAATATACTAAAACATTTAAAATGGGAGCTATTCAAAAAGTTCAGAAGAGGAATAGAGTTCTCCAGCATAAAATCCAATATCTATGTCGTTTCAACTCAATATACCAAAATCTTTAAAGCTAATATGTACCTCAAAAAGTCAATTTTTTTCACGTATTTCTTGCATACTACAAGAAAAAAACTAATGACAACTAGCATATTGATAAGTGCATATTCATTACTAGTACACACAATAGTAAACTTCACAAGGATGCTCTTCCCACACGTAGTTCTAGAAGTGCTTTCATACACACATTAAACAAAAAAATCCTCACAAATCCAAGCTCAAAAGCATTCATTAACCAAGAAAATATATTGCTTTGTACCCTAAGTTTAACATACAAACTAATAAAAATATCTGAAAATTATATTGGACCTTTTTCTGCTCTTCAAAGGAAGTTCTTTGAAAAAATATTTTCCCCAGGATGATAATGAAATTTTCAATTTAAGTACTTGAAAGTGCAGGTAAAATTACCATAATAACATATTAGTTCACATTATACCATAATTCATAATTATTAATCCTCTTAATTAATTTTTATGAATTCAATGTGTATCATTTGTTTTCCAAATTTGAACAGATTTTTGTCGGAAGAATTGTATTTTGTATGTAATGTGAGTGAAGGCAACATTTCTTTTCAATGATACTTCACAGAAAAAATGTTCAACTTGTACTGAAATAATATATTTACATATGAATTTAAAAATATACAACACAAAATTCATAAATTTGCTAAGAAAATCAAGACTTGCTACAAGAATACCAGAGGTGCAAGAAAATAATAATTTGGATTTTGTACATTTAGGACATTTATACTGAGGAAAAATTATGAAAAAACATTTTTTACAGCAACAGTTCCTACCAAAAACAGCAAGCTTACAAAAAAATTAATTTCACACATCTGCATCCTAACATTCTGAGTCAGAGTTGGTTTGTTAATCGAAAGTATTCATCTGAACCATTACAACATTATTTATAGTTTATTTTAAAAATCCACAAGGAACCAGTTTAGCAATAGGTTAACAGTATGCCAAGAACTGAATAAGCTGAGAACCAATAGGAAGTACATTGTTTATTCTAAGAGTATTAATCTCCAGGAAGGTTCTTTGTGAATATATTACAGACCACAAAAAATATCAATATTTTACTCAAGCCTGTAGAAGTAAAGTCAGTAAGTTATATTATCAGTTATTGTACAGAGACATGACATAAATCAATCTACATAATCACTCATTGCCAGTCTAATGTTGATATCAAATAAGAGTGGGGTGAAAATGGCCTCACAGGGGTTATGCTGTTGATCTCCCTAAAAAAAAACTTATTTAAAAAGTTGTGGTCAAACGTGGACTCTAAATGTTTTTCAAATCACCCCACAATGAAACTTGTTTATTGTTACTTCACAATAAAATTTCCCTGAAATATTTAGGTATTTTTCAATTAATCAAAAATGTTACTTTAAGAAGTAGATAGCTACAAGAATGTGAAAGTCAGTAATAAGATAATAACCCAACAAAATCTGTTTGCATGAATGTTTACAAAACACTAGTATTAGCTTCAATTTCAATAATCATAACTTTGTATAACTACAGAAATTAAGACTGAATAGATTCCTATAGAACTGGTTCAGGCACCACCTCCATCATGTATCCCTTGAGCATTACAGTTTGAGAGCACCTGGTGTCCTCAAATCTTTCTAAATAAATAAAATTGAACAAAGAAGCAAATTAAAGAATACCTTATATTTATATCATTGGGACTTATAAAATTAATTTAAATCTGATCATGGAATCAGAAACAATGGGGATATGTAATCCAATATGTAAGAAGGCACATATAATTACAATTGCTACACAACTGCTTAGGAATCCCAAAGGTCAGGACCAATTTCCGGTTGCTAATATTTTATAGTTATTATTAAATGTTGCACTACTTAGGTGTAAGACAATTCACATTTGCTACTTGAACTTGCTAGTTTGAGCACACGCGACCAGTACACTCCCGAGATTGAAGGATGTGTACAAAAAATCCAAATAGCCATTCACAGTATGCTATAAAACAAAAATATTACCAATCCTTCAGTAGCACTATGAACTTAATTTTTAAAACATCGCTCCAAAAATTTAATATACTTTGCTTTCAGATACTCCCTTCTTCATTAATCCCTGAAATAACAATATTTCAATGTTGCCATTCCCAGCAGAAATGAGCTTGCTTAGGTTGTTCATGATTTGATTTAACTGCTTCAAGCAGAGGATTTTGATTTTCAGGCTTGGCTACACAGAGAGAATCATCTTTAAATGGAAGGAAGTATATGTTCACTAAATATTATGTTGACTGGTGTTATATTGTGCTAACCTGCCACAAAGAGAAAGCAATTCAATGAATAGTGTCCAGAAGGATTTAAGATCAATTATCATTTTGCTACTAATCATTAATCAGATAATTATTTATAAATAATTTTGCTTCAAATTTACATGGCTTATAAGGCAGCTTGAGATATCTTGCTTATGTAACTATGTAATTTAAAATTAAAGAAGATTTGAATAGAGGTGGTATGTTTGTCCTGTTCTGCAACTGCACTGTTCATTCAATAATTGAGAAGAATTAAAAAGAGAATGACATTGATAACCTGTCAGTGCTAAAAGATTGAAGATGCAGATGGGTGAAGTTATTTCTTTGAACCATGATGCAATAATACTCGGTACTGTCGGATTTGAAAGCAGAAAATAGGCCCTCGCTCAAAACTTATTTGGGAATAATGGGACATTGCCCACTATGGTCCATTTACTGTGGAAACAGGAAAAATAAAAATGGTACCACTATCACAGATAGAAAATTAGTTGCAAGAAAAGAAATTCAAAGCATCACTTGCAGTGATTCAGTGCTGCAAGTGATATCACAGTGAAAACAAATGACAAATATGACCACATAATAAAAAAATATAATGAATATGACATTATCCTTGTTACGTTACATTCTGAATGTTGTCTTCTTGAGTCTTTATGAGTTTTTGCAGATGAAAACCTTCGCACATGTGTTATTTACAATCCTGTGCATATATTGTTTACCACCCCATACAATTCCTGGTACTGGGGGAGGGTATTGAATCAGACTTGCATGCATATTTCACAAGAAACCACATAAAATACATTTTCCTAAAATGAAAAAACATTATGTCAGAACAAATTATAAAATCATGATGTTTATCATTTTGAAGGAAATTGTCCATGTTTTCAAATCCCCTTCATGGTTTTATAAAATCACTGCAAGTCCATGAGAAGCTTTGAATTCAAAACGGAAGCATGTGGCTACTAATTACTCATAATCATAGAAATGGATGTTGCATACTAAGATTAAAAACTTAATTTACTACGCTGGCAAAAGATTACAATGAAATACCAAACATGCAATATCAAATAATGAGAAAAATATGAAGACAAAAGCTACAGAATACGCATCAGCAGATTGTCATGTATTCAAATGGTGTTATTCTTTTCTTTGGGTACCGCATATATGTTTTTCTTTACAACAACACATACACATTTATTTCTCCCAGTAGATCTTTTCAAAATGTTCCAAGTATATCATACATCTTTGCATGGACCCCCAAATATTTTAGTATCTTCCAGGAGACATAAGGAAACCTCCAAATCTCAAAGGCTCTAAGTCAAACAATGTTGTGAATTATAATTCTTTCTGTTAAATAATTAAAATAATTGAGAGCACTTGCAAGAAAAAATTTCTCCATCTTGCAATACTCAGGTTTTTGTATTATCAAGTAATTCTTGAAAAATTGTTAAGCAACATTTCAACTGTATGTAATATTTTTAAGTGAAAGTTTGATAATTTACTGTTTCACTAGTTCCAAAATCCCTCCATTACTCACTTTCATTATCCTACAAAAGTAAATACCAGAGATGCAAAATAAATCATATATCACAGGAATACAGTACGAGAGGCAATTTCAAAAATTCAAAAGCTGTAATTTTTCATGAATAAAATTAATTAGTTAGAAAATTGTAAAAACCATCTTTTAGCAGAGTAGAGTTTGAGCTATCAGATGGGCAATTAAGTGTTTATCAGCTAATTACAAGATCAAATAAGCAAATTACTGGAATTTCAAGATAATACCATTCAGACACTATTAACACCAAAAGAAATTAGCAGTTGCTTGAGCAAATGGGCAGCTGTGCCTGTAAATTCCATCTGATACCACAATATTTGTTTACAAATTGTCTCGTATTAGACACTTACTTAAAAACAAAAATTAATACGAATCTGTAGAAAAACATGAATCTGTTGAAGCAAATTTGACATGGAGTATGTGAAGCACTGATAGTGTATAAAAGTGTGGTCACACAGCAACTTTTGATACAATGATTGTTTTCAAACTTTTGGGCAGCCACAGAAATTCAGGCATTTTGCATTGAGCACACCAGGTGCTGTTAAATCACAAAAAGAATCATAGCTATTTAAATTTTGTCAGACAACAACTTACGGATTTATTGATGAAATTTGCCTTAAGAACTCAAAAAGAAATATTTTCAGCAATTTCTTATCTAATTATATTAACTTATATTACTATTGGTTTGCCTTTATCTTTAATGTGGAGAGTCATGTCCATTCAGAGACAATTTCTCAATAGCCACAATAAAAAAATTAAAAAAAAAAAACACTTCATGAAGTTCAATCTTAACAACCATACTTGCCGTATAAAAACCCTGCTTAAGTTCCTGTATCATTCCTCACTTACACTATAAATGATGTTTGATTGTTCTCTCACTGCTAACCATTAATTTCATAACAAATCACTTCCATAATTCCAATACATATTCTCTATAAAAGAAGTGTTGTAGTTCATTTGCCATCTAAAATTCTTGACAAATGATGCTACGCCACTTTCACAACAGTCCCCTGCAACGTGAAAAAGTCTTCTTCCCACAAACTTTACTCTCCTAAGGAAATTGAAAGTAAAGAAAATGTACAAAAGCTGCAAAACATTTTTTATATCACATTTAACTGCCGATGTAAGGTTTGTTACTGTCAATCTGCCAACAGTATACAATCATCACACAAAATGTAAATATAGCTATTCATTTTAATAACTTCTATTTTGTATATGCATCTAACAAATGAAATCACTCAAAATTGTAACAAAAAAGTTTACAAAATTGTATGTGATTGCTTACCTGTACATGCTTAATAACATGATCTTGGACTAAATGTACTTCAACAATTTAATACAAAAAGCTGTTAAAAACTGAAACAAAATGCACTACTTTAAAGCACTGACTGAAATTGTGCACATTATGAAGTCAAGCAATTCTTCTGAATGTTTCAATCAACACTGCGCTACTCCTCTCACCAGCTGAAAGCACTACCTTCTCACGTGCAAGAGAGGATTATATAATAGTATACCAAGGAGCACTTGATAAGCTGCTCTGTTTTGTACTAGGGCACCATTTAGCCTGCTTATTTAATAATCAGTTCAGCAGCTTCAATGCAATCACAAATTAAAACTTCAGTTTCGCACACACTGGGCTCAGTGACCAGCAAAGGAATCAAGCCACTGACATAAGAGTCCATGCTGCAAAATACTATACGTGAACTGTCTAGACATGATAAACTGTCACCTTAGCTCATTAGATTCATACATTTGAAATTTCCTTATTAACACAACAATCAATTAATTTATATCTTTTGGCTATAACATTTCTGTTCAATTTTTGCTCAGTACCAAATTTTCTAACACGTGAATTAGCACACTGCAGATGAAAATCTTGATTTACACAGCACTTCCACTTAATCAGGAGGAAGAAACGTGAAGAGTTTGAAACGATCACGAATGTGTGGACGAACATCCTCCTGAAAGACAATCCCACACAAGGTAGTTAAAAATCAAACAAATGAACATCACATATATTTCGTAATTGAATTATTTACTTATTCTACATAAAGCAACATAATATTAATCAATTAAGGGAGAGCATTAAACACATATGTATATATAGTGACACTACATGTATTGGGAAGGTTTAAGGAATTATAGTACGCATACCAATGATGTACATACACTTCCAATAATCATGCTTATGCTACAGTGAATTGTGAAGAAATGGACTGTACGAGTTTTACATATACATTTCATGCATCAAATAAAATTAATGTAGTAACTACATTCTTCACAACAAATCACAGATAATGCACATATAATGACCATTATTTCAACACAAAAATCTCTTGATTTGTGCATCAACTATACATTGGTAAATTAAAATTAAAATTTGAACTATCAGTGAAGGCAACAAGCCTTGCGACAAAAGGATATTTTTAACACATTTTCCAATATTGGGTAATGCTTAAAGCAAAAGAAGCACTAATATTACTCACGCATCGCTACAAATATACAATGGTCTCTGATAGAAACAAATTTAATGTTTAATACAGAGCCAGCAAAGAATATCTCTGAAGCAAATGAATGCAATGAAACAATAGTTCATACAATGGAGCATTTCTCTACTAGATTGTGATAAGTATAAACGGCTCTTGGTAATTTAAATACATTCATTTAACACTTACCCGGTGCACAAGATCCTCAAGAAAAGGAAGCAATTTCATGAGCTCCCTGTCAGTACGATCAACAAACCAACTTTCTATTGGGATGCCATTTTCCAACTGCAACAAATAAAGCAATTATTACTGAATCAGCAGGAAAATCCTACACAAGAACATCCATATATTTTTTTTTTTTGGAAATAATTACTTCACCCAAGAAATTGCCACAAATTCTCAGCAACAGAATTTGAGATTAATCCATAAACTTTAAAGATTAACCTTTAAAAATAATTTTCCTTTATCTTCTCCCATGTTCCTCTCTCTCCTCTCATTGCACCATCAACATAACTAAATTCTTGTGGCATGACACACAGTTATTATTGAAAAGAAAGGTGTCAAATGCAGCTAGTCCAGTTTATCAACATTCATTATTTCTTTCTAATTTCACACTGATTTTTTTAAGACCACTGTCACCACAGATTATGAAAAAATCAAAATTAATTTATTTGTCAAACCATTTGGTATGTGAAACACGATTTTCTGCTATTCAAGACACAATGTATTTTAACAACTTACTTGCTTACACAGAAGTCTGAAATATTAGGTTATGTTTATTCTACCACTACCAGTATGTAACAATAAGACATTGCCATGTCCTCTGCAGACCACTGACTATCTTTTATCGTATTGAGATTATCATCGCAATTTCTACAGAAGTACTGTTTTTCATAAATTTTCAAAATAAAGCATCAACTCTATTCTCTATTAAGAAAGTAATGTAACGCTGCAAAAATTCAAGTGTGCGAGTGTTTTTTTCCTTTCTTTCTTCCCTCCCCTCCGAAAATACAAAGTAAACCGCTACTAGATGTGAACACATATGCAATTGAGTAAAAATGTGCAAAACGTCCGCATGAGTTCAGCTAGTATAATATGATTACGTAATAGTGTCAAATAATACAAGAAATTAAGTGCTGAATCTCAGTGGCACCAGTAGTTTATTATGTACAACAGAAGAGGATGGTTGATACTACTCATTTTCACGGAAAATCTCCTTACAGCATATACATTCAAAACTCGCAGTCATATTCTAATTGCTTAATACATACATGTCTGCATTGCTTAATATAATTTATACATGTGAAAAATTGGAACACGATATGTAACGTTCAGGTATGGGCCTTATATGTTTTAGAAGGTTGCCATAGCCATAAAAGTAAGTTTACCAGTAGAATCCTAATAAGATTACTAGTAGAACCCTATAAAGATTAATCTTAATAAGGTGTTCTGAAAGGACAGAATTATTTCTTAAAAATTAATTCAGCTGATAAAAAATTAATACGGGAGAATTTTCCATCTCTTAACAAATGGACCATTACTAATAGAATATTCACTCTAAGTGATATTAGTAAACAAAATCAAACAGAAGTAAACTAGCGATACTCATGAACATGATTATTTTTCTCAGCACTTTGCCCTATGTACACGGCAAAGAAGTTACGGTCACATAAAATAAGTGTTACTGCAAAGTAAATAAAACAAAGGCACAATATGGTTTAACAGAGCTGTTTTTTTGCATAGTGGGAATGATTACAAGACTGCAGTAATACTTCACTTATACATATTTCAGGGGACTGAAGGGAAAAAATGTATATGTGAAAAAAACGCATAACTGAAAATGATTATTATGAGCAAAACAGAAACTCATTTTTACACTATTGTTTTACAAGTTCTTTAGCAATATCTACTTTTTTATTGCCACTCTCCCTAACAACTCTTAAAACTTTTATTTTATCTGATATTGAAAGGTTACTTTTTTTCTATCACTCTTTTTTCGTTTAATATTGCAGATGCAAAAATAGATAGATGAACTATACTTCAATTTACACACAGAGCCACAAAACAATGCTGGTCGGCTTGAAAAAAAAAATCATCAACCGAAGGTCATCATCAGGGCTCAGATTCTGATGTCATGTCATCTTTTTATTTGTTCATTCTACAAGTAGCTGACGTGTGTTCATCACGACATGTAAGTAATAGAAATGCATAGTTATTGGGTCATTTTTTGCCATTCTAAGCATTTTGTTTCCTTGTGTTTTTTGTCAGTGAATGTTTCATGAACCTACAATGAAACACTAAAACAGTAGTTTTTTTCAATTTTTTCAATTTTTTTTTTTTTTAAATCATGAGTTCATGTTCTCCACTACAGCAGTGGACTCTCATTTTATTAGTCATTTTCAAAAATTGTTTAGGTATCAGATTCCGAGCCCTGGTCATCATCGAAGAAAAGTCTCCCCTAAGGTGGAGGTAGCGGACACGCAATGGGGACCTTACTGATGACCTTGTGTGACTCGGTTTCACTGCGGAAACGAAGGCCGTGTCCTGCGTGGGCTAACTGGCGATCCATGGCTGGTTGTTTCGTTTTCAAGCTTGATGTGATTTGAGATTCGGCGGGTCAAAGCACGGTGTTCTACGTGGGGGACAGGAAGCGCACGACTGCCACAGCCTGGCGAAACCCGCCGCGCCGCGCGGAAAAGAAATCAGTTTCATTAGTTGCTTGTGCCATGCCGCTACCGAAAGCATCTCGTATGTTATTACGACGAGCAAAAGGGCCTTCGGAGAGTGGGACAGTCAGTGCACAAACTTCACTTATTGGTCATCTGCGTCGTTACTCTCTCACGGGGACACCTTTGACCTTCCCTCGGAGCTAGCTGACGCCTCCTGAGATCTTCAAAGAGCTCCCGTACGCAACCGACTCTGAAATTTTTCGAAGTTCCGCTGCCAGAGGAGGTCCGGGAGCCGACTTTGCGCTAGAGTTCTGCATTCGGGCAAGAACAACCGCTCGAGATTTGCGTGGCTCCGCGCCGACGTTTGGCGTAAAGGGAGAAGGAGATAGCTGTTTAACGGACTTTTCGACCGTCCGTCTTTCAGCTTCCGATGATTTGCAGAACACTCGAGCGTCGCCGAGCGCTCGACAGCCTTCCGACGCTCTTGCTCCGCCGCTATACGCATGTACGGGATTTAAAGTCGCCGCGCATAGTGATCGCATAACTTTCAATGAATTGTAATTAATTAATAACAATAAAACGTAATTAATTAATAATAATACAATTTTAATTAAACGCTTCACTAGTTGAAAAGTAACAATTTATCGATTAAATGGAAATAATTTGAGAGAAGACAAAACAACACAATTTTTGAAAGAATTGAAGACAAAGAGAAAATCAATTTTAAATCAACTTTTTAGCTATATCAATACAATGAAATTTAAAAAACTAAAATAATTTTCATCCATTTTTACATTGAGTTATTAAACAATGTCGAATAAATTTTATTAATTGGAATCTCTAATAATGCAAATGAGGATCTGCAGTATATTTTCTGATAAGCAAAGAAAATACTATATAAGGCAAATTGTTTACAGTCCGGACTAATATATAAAAGCACAAAAATATTGGCTAAGGGAAAATAATTCGTTTAGTACCAATTTTAATATCGCATAAGTTTCTTACAAATCCGAATATAAGACATATTTATTAAACACAAAGGACATTTTCCACAATCTGATGAATATATAATAAAAACGCTTAGGCTAAACAAAACTGATGTGGGTATTTTTCCTTACGTTAAAACGTCTTGTTATAAGCAGGAAAAAGCAAACACAAATACAAAATTGGAAGGGAAAGGCACTATTATATTTCATTGCACGTGTAGTTAAATTCGCAGAACATCTGTATATACACAACAAAATGAGAGAAAATGAATTATTTTATAACATTCTTGAGCGATAGAAAAGTCTAGTATTTTTAGTATAAGCCGGTAATAATCGCAGAGAATGTTACCTCCCCGCAGGCTCGCACAGTCTTGGCCTCTCTGCTATGCCGAGTCGAGCTTCTATATTACAAGTTTCATTAGCGGGAAGTTGCCTCAGAAGGCCGAGAGACAAGTCGCTCCGCGGGAGCGCTATGGGGCGTGCCGACTCGAGTAACATTTAAGTTCCGGACTCTCGGCGCAGGTCGCTCCGCGCCTCGACCGGGATCATTTGAACGTTATATGGTCTTAAAGGGACTTTTATTATGAACGTATAAGTGTGAAAAACGTACAAATGTAAAACGCGTAACTGAAATAATTTAGCATGGGAATTATAGGAATTTATCCCAGACTTACATAGAAAGTAAAACAGAGTTTCACTGCATATACTGATATTACAAGTGAATTTGTTTTAAAAATGAATATACACAACTGGTACGAAAGTCTCCAGCATAATCATTTCAAAATGCAAGACTCGATTCTTATTATCACCTTGTTCATCAGCATTTGCTTCATTCGGCAAAGACTTTCGTATGAGGTTGGTAGCTCGCCTAGTCACAGCAGCAGTGCCCTTCCCCATTTGAGTTCGTGTGATCAATAACCCGAAGTCATTTTGGGTAGTAACCCGTCTCACAATATTCCCAGTGGTATATGCAGATATGATTTTGGGACCAAGGTGAAGGACAGTACACTTATCATGGTTAAGAGATTGCCATAGTGTTGACCATTTAATATCCTTAGTAAATTACGTTGTAGGATGTCATTATCTTTAATTGGTTTGGCAAAGATTTTGATGTCATAAGGATTACGTTCCATACTGATTAAAATCTCCCACTCACTGACATAAACGATAAATAGGACTGTTCCACGAACTCAGTGGCGCAACTTTCGGGCCCGCAATACGGGTGGACCTAGGTAAAAGAGAGCCTATTTTTAGGGGATGCACTAAAATGTTTTTAAATAGACACCAAAAAAGGCAATAAAAACTTAAAATTGGAGGAAAAAGTACTATATGTTTCACTGCACTGGCACCTAAAATTAGCCAATATCAAAAAACAATATAGTAAGCGAGCAGAATGAATATCACGGCCGGCAGAGATATAGGCCCTAATGATTGGCCTGTACTAAGCACTTCCCCGAAGAACATCTGGCATAGAAAAATATCCATGTCAGAAGTCAGGATCATCGCCTTGCTTTCTGACTTCTACGTTGTGCTTTAATTACGTGATGTATTTGTCAAATGATTAATTTTCCATGTCATATAGACATATTAATTACCTTTAAATATTTTCATTAGAATAAAATAGGCATTTTCTGATGTCTACAAATTACTATTTCTTACTGTATAACCGAAAACAATTCCATGATTTTGAAATGATTTTCTCCATTTTCATTGGAGGGGGATTGTTAGACTACAGATTATAGAATTTATCTCACAATTCATCTTAAACAGGATATCATTCACATTCATTAGCATTACTTGACAGGAATTCCAAGTTTATGAGGTCGAATAGCTGTGTTTACATTGGTTAATAGTCAAGACTTTCTGCAGTTGGGTTTGCAGCTATGCTCGTTCGATGGTGTGTATCTCTCTTTAAATTTAATCTGTAATTTCACAATGAATGCAAAGTAATCACCATGTCTGAGAGCTGGAATTAGTATTGGAAGAGTTAAATCTTCCACATTGGCCAACATGAGATTCAAAATCATGGATAACTTATCCACTCGGTTCGTGAATTCTCTGAATCTGAACACGGTATTAACCATTTCCATTCTTTCTCTATACTAGCTTTATTTAGTATATGAAATAACTTTGAATGGGATTCATGCAGTCTTAAGTTGAGGAATTGCAATCTGTACGTAGTACATCCTATGGCAATTTTCTTACGACCTATGGATATATGCGACCAGAAGCTTTCTACTACCCAATAGTAGAAATATTTAGATACTTATAAATTATTATGACTATCATTTTAAAGCTGACTTTTGATGTAAGAGATTATATATGTTAGTGTATATTATTTTCAGATGAGTTATTGAGGATCTTGCAGCTACTACTTATGTCATTTCCTTGAAATTTTACAATTTGGTATAGCATTTGATAGTCAAGTTCTTCTACTTGGCATCCAAAACTCCGTGTACAGCTTTCAGTTCTTCAAATTGTGGAGAAGTTAAATCTTTGTTGGCAAGTATACATTGAGGCAATTTCAGTGCCTATTTAAGGATATTCCCGGTAGATTCAGAACTCCTTAGCCCTACTTTCACAGGTCTTGGTTTGGTTTAAAGTCTCTCTACCAAGACTAATGACAAAAATTTCAATGTTCTTGCTGAGATATTTTCATCACCCCCACATCAGCTTTACATTCTCCAAGTCTTCCATATGTCTATCTTTTGGACGATGTTCAATGGATTCTCTCACATCATATATGATTACATTTCAGCTGTGACCATTTCTTTCTTCAATTTCCTAGTTTATCTATAAATATCTCATCTCATCATGTTCTTATTGAGGTGATTATTCATTTTCTTCTACAAGTTCTTCTCTTCCAATCATCAGTGCCCTCAATTCTCTTTTCAGCACTGTCACAGCGTCTTTCTATTTTCTATTTTCTATTTTACAGTTACTTAAAGTGCATTCACAGTATTTTTAACCCTTAGTCAAAGCATTTTGATAATAAGGCAGAGTGATTAGATACACAAAAAGTGTTAATTTTACAGAAATAAAGTTGCAGGTTTCTAAAAGTGTTTTTAATTTTCTATTTAAAGTAATGTTTATACACAAATATGAGAATTTAAAATTATATCAATGTTAAGTCTGTGTACTTAAGAACATGTTCATCAATGAAATAAGAAAAATTTATGCTGAAACACGGACAAGGCTGACTGGGGCCCTGGTGGGCTAACGCAGCTAAGCTTGCACCATTAAATACTGAAGATGCTTCCTTGAAGAGCATTTCAAAAAAGTGTTCCACGGAGCAAGAGTCTGTCCTTATGATGGCCCCTGGATCCTCTATGTGACAAAAGCTCAAAGTAGCTAATGAGAGAAGGGTAATAGGAAGTCTACACTTGAAAATGGCAACATGGGACTAGGGGAAAGAAAACCCTGGCAGCAAATTAAGGAAGGGAAGGAGAGACCCTCTCTATGTAGCAAAAAACAGTATCCCTAGCGGAATAACTTCCTAAGAAGAAAAAATGTGCATCAAGGAGGTTTGGGGATTGAGGTAACAAGCTAGTATCCTATTACAAAACAAAACTAGTTCTGCTACAGAATGGCAGACTTTCCTGTATAATTTTTATATTTCCTTTCATCTCGGCTAGGTATATGAACTTGCTACATTCTCTTGCCAACTGCGATCTATCGCCACCCAAAGTACATTTTTCCCTCCCTAATTTTTCGGTCTACTTATAAAACGGAAATATTATTTTATGATTATTAAAAAACTTCATCCTAAATGGAAATTTTCATTTAAAAATTTGAAGATGTTATTCAGAAAATGTCGTTTACGCGCTACTGTAAATTTGAAATTTGAATCTTTTCCCCAGAACATTTTTGAGTTATTGAAAAACTTCTTTAGAAGTCATTTGAAGTACCTTAACTCACTAATACAATA
Source organism: Gryllus bimaculatus (assembly GCA_017312745.1). Classification (NCBI taxonomy): domain Eukaryota; kingdom Metazoa; phylum Arthropoda; class Insecta; order Orthoptera; family Gryllidae; genus Gryllus; species Gryllus bimaculatus. Next base: position 639,408 of record BOPP01000161.1, on the reverse strand, counting down.
GTGTTTACAAATTACTAGAAATGTGCTTATTAACAGCGCAAGAGATCTTTGAAACAAATTACATTTGTGTAATTTTTGAAAAAACAAAAAATACTCCAATATGAACTTTACGTCATATTAAACAGTGCAATTAGCACTAACCGTTCGAAAAGTTTCAAGAAGAAATTTAGAAAAAGAGAAAATGAAAGAAAATTGAACAGAATGAGAGTTCAGCACACCCAATACACAGTGCTTTCAGTTCTTTAATAGCGTTTCACTTTTTTGTATACGTATGTACATAGTATAGAGAAAGTTATGTACTGCCGCTGAAAATAGGTTTCGAGATTTTAACGGAAATACACATTTAGGGGTCCTCCTAATAGCAAAAAAGTATATTGTTTTGTTTCTCAAAAGGCCAGTCTGTCTTTCTGTGAAAACCATTAGTACCTAAACCATACGTAGAATTTTTTCCAAAATAATCAACTGGATAATCCTCAGTTGATCTGCCTCCACTCTAAACGCTACGATTTTGAAAACTTCCTTTAAAATTTGGATGTACTGTACATGAAGTTACAGGGGCATTTTCAAAATTGTCTCAAAATTTTTTCTTTATATTTTTTGAAAGAATAGAGTAAAATATACATATGAAGATGGCATAGGTCCGTTTTTCACGGTTAACTGAATTTTCAAAAATTACAAGAGTTTACATTTTTTCCAATTTGTTCTCCATATTTAGTTCATTCAATAAGGTCATACACATTTTTTGAAAATTTTAGTAGTTTTAACACAATATTGCATGCAGTATGTGCAATATTAAAAAAGAATCAAAATAAGAATTTCTCGAAAACAGTTCCAAATTTTATCTTTAAGCTTTCACTAGGAATAGTGCTAAATGTGCACTATGAGATGTCATAAACACCATACTGCTCTATTCTTTTCTTTTTCGAAAATTACTAAAAATTAATTTTTGACTTGTCTCTTACGTCATTAATATTTACAGTAGTGGCAATTTGATTACATCATTGTATTTATTGGTACATGTGCTTTAAATATTGTCATATAAAGTTTCTTGAAAACCCATTTCCTGTGACACTGAGCTCAAAATTCCGCATTATCTGAAACAAAATCTATTTTCTCAACAATGGTTCAAAATGTTTTCTTTGAATTTTCGTACAGAGTGCGCTAATTGCACTGTTTCATAAAATTAATTGTGCTGAACAATTTTTTAATTTAAAAATTACACGAATGCAATTTTAAAAAAATATTTTTCATGCTGTTAATATGCACATTTCCAGCAATTTGTAAACACTTTTGCAATTTTTTAAATAAGTTCTAAGGAATTTTTTCGAAAACTCAAAAATATTGCGTGAAAAGGAGCTTGAAATTTCGGATTTACATTAACGTTTAAACACCATTTTCTTAAGAACGGCTCCAAATTTTTCAATGAAAACTGCAATTTAGAATGATGTTTTACTTTTCTTTAATATCCTTAAAGTAATATTTCTGTCCTATTATTAGAAAACTCGATGGGGATGCCAAAACGTGTTTTTCTTTAAAACTGTGAAGAACATTAGCGCCGAAACCATACGTACAAATTCTTCCAAACTGGATATTTCTCGATTGATATCGCTTCACTCGAGACACTCAATTTTGAAAGTCTTTCTTCAAAACTTGGGGAGTACTTTACACGAAGCCTCTTGGATATTTTCAAAAGATTCTCAAAAAATAGTTCCAAATTTTTTCTTTAAATTTCTCGTATGAACAGAAAAAAATACACTTATAAAGGCGACATAGGTCTCATTTTCACAGTTAACTATGAATTTTCAACAATTGCACAAGTTGGAATTTTTTCAGCGTCTCCTACCCCTACAAAACTGCAGAGATTTTTCTTTCAAATGAAATCTGTTCTCCATAATAAGTTCTTTCATGTAGGTCATGTACATTTTTGTTTTAAATTTTAAAATCTTTCACGCAATATGTGCAATTTTAAAAATTTACAAAAACAAGATTTTCTAAAAAACTGTTCAATTTTTTTAAAAAAACTTTTGGTACTCTTTGAGAAGACATAAACGCCATATTGTTCTATTCTTTTGTTTTTTCAAAAATTATAAAAATATAGTTTTTTTGACTATCTCATGGTGGTAATATTTACATTAGCAATGACTTGTTTACAATATTGTATTTATGAGTTCATGTGCTTTAAATAATGTCATATAAAGTTTCTCGAAAGTTTTCCATGAAAATGTACTCAAAATTCCGCATTTTCAAAAGCTGTCAATCGTAATTTTGTGAAAAATAACTCCACTTTTTTCCTTAAAACTTTTCGTAAATATATTGCAAATTGCACTCTTTGAGTGGACATAAGATTTATTTTGCTGTATAATTTTAATTTTCAAAAATTACACAAAAGTAAATTTTTTCAATGTCTTGCATTGTTAATATGCTCATTTCAAGCAATTTGTAAACAATATTGCATTTGTGAGTTGATGTGCTTCAATTACTTCCAATAAAGTTTTTTGAAATCTCAAATGTTTTCTGTGAAAAAGAGTTTGAAATTTTGCATTTATGGTAACACTTAAACACTATTTTTTTCTTAAAAAATGGCTCTAGATTTTTCAATGAAAATTGCCATTTAGGATGAGTTTTACTTTATTTAAATATTCTTTAAGTAATATTTCGGTTTCACAATTAGTAAACCGGAAAAATGCGAAAATTTTGAAAAAATGTACTATGGGTGGTGATAGATGACAGCTGGCAAGAGGATGTGGCAAGTCCAAATTGCTAGCTCAGATCAAAGAAAATAGAATTTGATGTGCTTATTTTATAACTAAAACTATCAGACATTCTGCAGGACATACACCTATGTAAAGAATTATATTTGATGGGTTTAAATGAAACAGAGAGATCAGAAAATAATAAGATACATAGGGAGATATGGGAAAAGAATGTGTAATGAGTCGCAATACACCAACAGACCTTTGTGAATCTCATGAGCAAACAATATTACTTGAATAGTTTCCTCATAGGGCAATTAATAAGTTAAAGTGGCCACAAACAAGTGGGAATGTAACCTCTGTCATCAATGTGAATTTTTTGTATTTATATCAGATGTTTTCATTATTACTTCACCCCATAATCTCTATCATTTTCAGTTTCAACCTGAAATAAAGGGTTTAGACAAGTGATCCAAAATTTCCCCAAAATTTGTTTTAAATAAGTTTTATCTTGGAATAGTGTTTCTAGCAATAACACTCCTTGGACTCAATTCAATCTGTAAAATTGTGACATGACTAGATGATTACTTAAGTCATTATTTTGTTCCCAGAATGATCTTGGCTATTTACAAGATTGTTTTGTAGTAGAAATATCTCAAGGAAGAATCTCTGTCAAATACAACACCGAAAGGGATAAAGGACAAAGAACGGCAAAGGCAGGCTATTTTTTTTACCACATTGGAACTTAAAGAATTAACATGGTATGGTTATGAGTAGAATGAAAGAAGGAAGTATTCCTAAAGACGTTTTTCTATCCCAGCCAGATATTTCAAGAGGGGAAGACCATGGGACAACCTGAATTCTGAGCATGTAATATACAGGGTCTTTAGCTAAACTCGGAACCCATGTCTGGACACACCACCTCTTGCTTTGGCAATTTGGCAACGCATTAAATATCTTTCCCTTTCACTTTTAACGACCTACAGCCACGTGCCCTCAGATTTCGGAGTGAGAGAATGTGGCTAATTTTAGTTGAAAGAAAAAAACTGCACTTATTCTGCTCTTGTTAGTCTTCAACCTACTACAGCCACTATACTAAAAAGAGTAAACGCCTGTCTCTTAGCAAATGGAGGTCACTTTACTTGTCGGTCCATTTTTTGTCATTCTAAGGAAATTATATTTTATTATTTATTTTAAATAATTATTTATTTACTACAGATTTATGTTTTATTGGTATTTTTAATAATATTATTAAGGCTTTCTTATTTACTTAATAATCAGATTCAATAATAATAATACATTATTGTTATAAATAATGAATAGCTTGGCAGTAATGTTTCACGAGATATCTTTCTGATTTGTCTCTCAGCAGACTCTTGTTAAATAATAATTATAGTTAAGTTGGTGTTAATAAATTGATAAACACAGGTTTGTTTCTTAAGAAGAGTGGACAGAATTGCCTAAAGAGACTTTTGTTTCTGCACACCCCTTCCCACCCCACCCATTCTGTGCAGCGCTTCCCGCCCGTGAGCCGCGTACCTGCCCGCCTGAGCTCTTGAATGGGAAAAACAGAATCAGTGCATAAATCAAAAGTTTGAGAGTTTAAAAAACAAAAGAAAGACAAAACAAATAACTTTTCTTAGAAACAGAATTAAAAATAATGACATATTTCAATAATATGAATGGGCTGAATAAATATTTTAAGCAGCAACTTTACACGATTCACCAATTTCTTTTAAAATTTTGATAAACACATAACTTTTAAAGCTAACTGTATGTTACCTTTACCCAAGGATTCTTTCTTCTGAGAGAGTAAAGCATTACACTACACATTATGTCTTAATCTGAAAAACGAACACGTCCCAAAGCGTGTAGCAAATTTTCATAAATATTGTGGTAAATTCAAGAGATGACAATACATTTTCCCTTGGATTACACACTCATAATAACATGATCTCATTATTTTTTTACTTTATATTTAAAAAAAAGAAAGAAAGAAAAAAAGGAAAAAAAAAGAGAGAGAGAGAAAAATCTATACACATATGGCACAGGGATGCTAAATGGCTGCATTTCTGCACAGAATCATGAAGCACTTCTTAGCTTCTGAACCCAAAACAACCTTCCACAAATATTTGACTCAAATCATTAGTATCTATCAAGAAAAACTGAGTCATATTGCCTGATGTGTCCTTGTCTTCAAAAACCCAAACGCCAGTCTCAACTTAAAAAAATTGTGATTAACAATATCCGGTTATCAATATCTAATGATTATGAAAAATCATTATGAAAATTCATTATCCAAAAAATTGTAACAGTGGTCTTGTAAAATATTTTTTCCACTGTACAATATACATTTTTCCTTAATATTAGTACATTATGAAGGAATGGAATTATTTTTATGCTAAAATATTCATCAACAAAAATGTATTATTAGCATAAATACCACATAATAATGAATTGTAAGTATTATAGAAAATTTATATACACTTAACTTATTATAATTAACAACAATAATAATAATAATAATAATAATAATAATAACAACAATAATAATAAGTTGGCCCCATAGCACAGACGGTTGCGGCAGCCGTTGTCTGCAGGTTCGAGTCCTGCGTACATATGGTTGTATTTGTGATTGTCCCTTCCCCCTCATCATCCTCCTATCATCTCATAATTCACACTTCAAGGTATTCTATCATCTCATAATTCAACAACCTTGTATCAAGGGATACAGCTGAAAAGCTGATCCTGGAAAATTACACACGTTAATCGTGTAGCTTGTCCAGTAATGGTCTATATGCCAATGATAATAATAATAATAATATATATTTATTTCTAAAAGATAACAGTTTCAAACAAGGTACGACCATTTTAGCATTATCTAGATTTAGTAATACAAAATGTAATTTTTGATTATTTATACTTATGTGTATTTATTTTAAAACAAACAACACACTATCTCATAAACGTTTACAAATACATACATCACATTTACATAGCAAATCTATTTAATATTTTAATTCTGAGATGATGCTAATTGCATACAGATGTTAAGGGAAAGTCATTTCAGGTGAGAGGGAGAAAAACACACACACACTCACCACCTCTTTCCCTCAATGAGATGAACAAGCATTTCTTATATCATTTTACTGACAAACATTTCAATTTTGCAGAGCAGTTTCTCTCTCTTCTCTAATGTTCAGAAGGTTGACCTTAAACTGAGTCAAAGTGCTGAGGATCTTTATAAGTATTTGCAAAAAAAAAAACATAAATATGTGAATTGATGGAACTGGAGTGCATTTTACAACAGCCTGGAACCACACATAGTCCTCTGATAACATGAAACTGCCAGCTTGCCTCAATACAATTCTCATGAATTGTAGTGTATTTGCTTAACATGCATTTAATCATCTCCGGGGTCTTTCAACATCACTTTGAGTTTGGGAAACACACACCTGTTCTGGTGTCAAACCAAGCAGAGATGAAATTGGAAAATTGAAGGAAAAAGGTTTATATAAGCTTCTGAGAACAAACCAGTACGAATTATTTATTCGCAACATTTCGAGGAACATGCTAGAGTTTTTTTCCACCTGAAATAACTCACCTATATAACACATTATACATATCAATGAATATTATGTTAAATATATATTTGGTATCAAACACATTGACATGACAAATTGTGATCATGAGATGAAAGAGAAATTGAATGCAACTGCGATTTTCATACAGAAAACCTACAGGTTGCTGATGGGCATTAGTCTTGACAATGCCCAATAAAGGTATGGTGTCACAGAAGCACAATATTACATAGCTTTATTTGTTGGAAAGAAAACTTCACAACGATATATTAGCAACCTCATATCTGAGGTGTTTTGATTTGACATGTGAATATATTACAATATGTAGCGATAGTATGAAAGGAATACGTAGTAATAGGTTAAATATGTAAAAATATATACTGACACCAAAGTATGTAAAAATAATCATGGTTTTAATTCATTCCGAATGACTTGTAAATGCAGGAACAAAATTAATGCAATGCAAATATCTCATACTTTTAAAACTATATATTTACATGACAATCCGTTCTCTACATATTAAATACTGCTTACCTTAATTGCTACATATCAAGGGGTGACTTTATTATTGAAGTTCTTTGAGGAAGCAATATTCTGTTGTACTGATGATACGAAAGCCGTGATTGAAGTATAAGTTTCGGGAATTTGTGACGTAAGAGTGAAGAAAATTGTAAATTTTAGTCATTAACAACCTTAGCCGTCAATGCGACTCAAAATAAATTTAAAAAATAATAATTTATTTACGAATGGATGAAATGGATAATTGATAAAATGAAGAGTAAAGAAAATATAAAATAAGATAAAATAAAATATTAAACATTTGCACAGAGTGGACCCACAAAAACCTGTCCATAACTGCCTAACAAACAAAACGAACTCTGGACTCCTTTTCTACTGTTTCCAGGTTCTTCAAAATTATACTTTCTTCTACAATTTTTTTAATTTTGAATTATAGCAGATATTGTGTTTCACATTGCCAAACCACCAAGAAACTTATTATTAAAATACAACAATGCATTACATTAGATGCATTATTAGTACAATCTTTTGAACATTTAACATTGTTTACACTGGAATCTAATAGAATTCAAGACTATACTCACTTGGTATCCAAAAGCCTGGGGAGAGTTGTCAATAATGACTGTTTTTGATAGGTCACGTCCTAGAATACTCAGATCTTTGATGTAGTTCCCATTTACACAAACACAGTGTTCTCGGAATAAACGGTACCTAAACAACAGATCAAATACTTAATTAAATTTTTCTATCGAGTTAATTAAACTATAAATAACTACAATAATTTTATATTCTAAATATAAGTTTTTTAAAACAACATTGTTAATAACAACATAGTTTATAACCGCCATCTGGGGCATATAACACTTCAGACTCATTTGGTTTCCTCATTTTTAAAAAATCCAAATTTATCGGCCGTTATTTTGTTAATGACATGCTACTAACAATGTTGTATCTGGAAGTTTCCATTAAATAATATTTCACAATGCAATTAAAGCTTCATATTTATTAAAATTTATTAATTGAAGTGACAAAGTACACTTGTATAAAAACAATATTTTGAGCACCAGCAATATCACACTGATTTCAAGATGTAAAAGATAGGTGTTCAATTCTTTGAGGAATGCTATGAATAAAACTCACTTAATCCAACGGCGATCAGGATCTAATAAATTCAGTAATTTGTCAGCATAAACGCGCTTGCTAGCAGTGAACAGGATTACTTCAAACAGGCCAGAAACTCTTTCTAAAAATTCCCGGAAAAAGGGCCGTGTGCGCACAAACACAGTATAAGAACATTCTTGGAAGAGGACAGGGAAGCTGAAACTAGCATCTTCCAATTCTTGCAAAGAGCAATGTACTAGTGTTTCATCCTGCAAAGATAACATTCTATTAGAACAATGGTTCAATAGTGAGTAAAACTTTGAATTCATGTCAAATCATTAAATGGGAATAACAATGTGAAAGATCAAAAATGATTGCTCATAATAAGTCTGGCAAGCTACATTAGGTAATGGACTGAAAGGTAGAACATCTATCAAATAATAATTAATAGTCAGTAATAGAGAATAATTAAGACAAAACTGATTTCCTAAAGGAATAAGATCCCTGACAATACTGAACACAAGCATACCCCTCCCCAGAAACAACTTTTTTACTGTGAAGATTCTCACCATTACAAGCTTACTCAAGTTGCTCAATTTGGTAAATATATAGAATACTCAATGAACAGTCACTTTTAACAGTTGAAAAGATTAGTCTAAAATTAAATCAAACGCGTCTCATGAAACAGATTGTGTGTAAAATTTGAATGGTGGTGAATTTTTAAATAACAAATGAAACATGGCACGTAACTTTTGGCAGCTACTTCCATAACTCAAGGAACTTCAGTTTAGCTATTTAGAGGGGGCTGTGCCTAATGGGTATCATTAAATAAATTTGAAACCAATTTAAAATTCTGTTGAATGTACTTACCAAATCAAGTACCAATGAAAAATCAGGAGAGCTGCGAGTTTTCAGAGGCAATGCAGGACAGCGAGCTCGCATCTCTAAAGTTAACGGTGGGAGATGCTTGATAAAAAAATAGGGATCAAAGTGTTCCCATTCTTCTTCTGGCTCCGAATTAGTGGCCACCTCCTCTCCTGAAGTTCTCTCAGCACAATCTCCCCTCTCCCCAGTATCTGCGTCTTGCATTTCTTCATCTTCTTCTAACTCATCTTCATCCTCCCCATCTTCAACATCTGCTTCTGCATCCACATCAACATCAGCTTCCGTATCAGCATCTATTTCAGCATCAGCATCAGCATCTACTTCTAGATCATCATCATCTTCTAGGCTGTCAATTGCCATATCCTCTTCATCGTCTTCCTCCTCTTCTTCATTAGGTTCCTCTGAAGGGCTTAGTGCCTCAGGTGCCTGAGCTGTACAACAATAAAATTAGACATTCAAAACACATACTGAATGATGCATGCACCTGTGTGTGCGTCTTTGTGCGTGCGTGTGTGTGTGTGTGTGTGTGTGTGTGGAGAGTAATGGATGTACAAGAGTGGATAGCAAGGAAAAGTTACAGGAGATTTCACAATTTCTTACACAGCCTCACGCACTAATACCTTACTATTAGGGAGAAAGTAGTACTCATTATTTCCCCATTATTTGCTCCACCAGTAGACTTGGGTATCAATACAGGCATGAAAATAATCGAGGTGAAGTACACAAAGATATGCCCTGCTCACGTGATGAGCTTCTATGTTTTGAATTGCCTACCACCCAAGTGATTCTTCCCAGCCTGGAGAGAAGTAAATCTCTATGTAAGGCTGAAGGAAAGTGTGAGAAAGTAAAACAGTTGAAAGGTTATATTTTCAACCAGGTCACTTTCTATGAATTGAGTTTCCAAAGGGCTCCATTGTATGACCACAACTAGCAATTCAAATCTTCCAAAGTAACCACATTCTATAGGTGTTGTGGTGCGTTATCGTTGGCATTTTTCATGAAATAATTATAGACGTCATTGCCAACAATAGTAATAGTACTATTGTTGGCAATGACGTCTATAATTATTTCATAACCACATTCTACCAGGAGCATTACATAAACGGTCCATAACTTTATAACATAATTTTTTTGCTAATGAAGCAGTTTTGACTTTCTTGGAGTGGGGATAATGAAAGTTGCTGGGATATTCATACTTTCTCCATCTTCAGGGTCCTATGATGTAGACAAATTTCTTCCCTTGCAATGACATTCATTCCTCATTCACCAACCAATGAGAAAAGCTCCCATGCATATAGCTTATGATCTGTGAGTTGTCTTGGCATAAGGATTGACAGCTGTAGCCTTGTCTTGCTGTTACTACAAGCTAAGCAAGCCCAGCAAAATTATGAGGAAAAATTTCAAAAACACTTATCTGCCTAGCTTTCCAATGCTGTACGCATATGAAGTTAGTACTTGATTTCACTTTAAAACGTTACAGTAATACATTTAAACCTCAAATAGTTTGTTTTTTTTGTGACAAAGTGTGAGTGCACGAGTGAACACTGATTCACCTGTTCGCACAAGGGGTGTCCACTAACGTATATAATTCAGAGTAATATTGCTGTTTAATTGGAGTAGTACATGACAAATTGACATTCAGGATGGCAGCAGGCTGCTGTAGGGACTCTCTCCGTTTTAATTTAATAAGGTGCATAAGAATGTTTTTAGTATTTGAAATTATTTGTAACATTTGAAAAGTTTTCTAGTTTTCATTATTGATTGTAAGGCAAGTAATCAGTTGCTATATGAATTTGTATTTGAATTCAACAAAAGGTGTCAGTCTGTGTATTCAAATAAATACATTTTTCTTATCAATGCAATTAGAATGATTAGAATGGAATTATATGAAAAACATTATTACCTGGACCAGGACAAAACTGCGGAATGGAAATGGGCTGCTCAACACAGGGAGGTAATGCTCCAAAACCACATGATAGAGTTTCTGTGAAAAGGCAAATTGTTTATTATGGTCGAAGATAACAAAGTCATTGCCCACTCATTATTTCCCTTAAAAGTTATTTTCAATTGAATCAGTGACTTGAAAATGTCAATAAGTCCTTGTTCCTAGTTCTGAGAAAAACAAAAAACAATTAATCACACTTGGCACATTTATGTCCTACACAAAAGTTGTAGAACTCGTCATTATTGATTACTTTGGCTGCTCAGTAATTTCAAATTTGTATTTCTGAAGTACAGAACTGTTTTTTCACTCTGGACTATGTCCTTTATAAAATAATTATGAAATATTTAAAACAACAATTCTTTTTCTTTATTTTTGGACATATGAAACAATATAATAGAATAAATATATAATGATGTGAATTAACATATTGTGCTAAGTGGACATGAAAAATACTCTTATTAAATTAATATCAGCATCTACTCATCATCAATTTCCACTCATGTCTGTGGCTATATCAAAACTTTCTGGTAGAAATAGAGATATTCATAGGGGATGTATTTAACTATTTTTTGAAATCGCCAATCCTTTTTAAAATCACTGATTCAATTAGGATAATAGAAAAGGAAATGAAGTTAATGCAACGAAAACAAATGTAATAATCAGGGAACGGTTTTCTATGTAAATACATATTTACTAAATAAGCTAATATGGATACTACTTTGCATTATCTTCATGTTTCACAATGGGTAGAGTTGAAAAATGCTACTTTTAATTTCCATATTGTGAGTTTTGGTACATATTTGAATAGAAGTCCATAAATTTTCCATATTTCTTCAGTCATCAAATCAGTCTATATTAAGATTAATAGTGAAATTTCTTTATATATTAAAAATGCATCTCAACAAAAATAACTTAAACATTTTTAGTAATTCCTTAAACATTAGAGTGTCTTTGAAAAATAGGGAGAATTGACAATGGGAGAACAAGTTTAGAAAAGGTTTAAGTTTTAATTTATGAGAACCTGTCTGAGGGGTCTGAGGTTCCCGCGGGGTGAAGAGGGGCACGATGAAGCAACGACCTTTTTAAATTGAATTGAATTTGCCTTATTTTACGTGGCGAGACTCGGACCATCAGGCCTGCTCTTCCGTCTGACCACGCAAATTTCGCTACGCTCCGTTCACCAACTAGCAGAGAAAGGAGGTATTACTTGGGCGAGAAACAGGCAATTTGAATTTAACTCAGAGGCGTCATTTAGGATTGAGGATCTTTTCCATGCAAGTCAATCTACTAACATGGGACAGCTGGCTTTACTTTCCCTCTGAGGGAAGGCTAATGAAGGACTTTTTCGCCCTTAAAAATCCACGGCTTCGATCGGGTTTGAACCCGCCAACTTGGGTACAACAGTCCGGTATGCTAACCATTACACCATCGCCACCGTTGTTGGATTCATTTGATTGATGACCTTGAGACCTCAATGATCTGTGTGAAACACACCTCGTTTCAAGATCCACACTACCCCCTCTCCTTCACTCTAAGGCTGCCACCCAGAACTCGCATGTCACAGAGACTTTGACAACAGACTTCAACATATACAACTCCCCATAATTGGTTACGATCCAGTCAAAATACTATGGGTTGGTTCAGTTATAATAATCTATTAAGTCAGTGTGAAATATCAAAAGTAGCACAGTCAGCCAATGTAAAATCAGAAGTTAAATTTCAAAATTTAAAGATAAAGGTTTATCAACTGACAATAAAATATTATTTTACTGTCGATATTTATCATCATATTAAGTCCATATTTAACTCCATACTTTGATAAAAAATAACTATACATATTTTATATATTTTTAGTCCGTATAAATCTATTCTGTAATAATTAAAGTGAATAATCTTATTAACTATTACACATATTACTTCTCTTAACATAGCGGAAATGTGGGAAATAAAAAAACAGCTGGCCACGTGAGAGGTGTTACATATTATACGTACACTATGTTATTTCTGTCTCCTTAAAGATGGTTTTATTTAAAATATTTTATTTGTTGCTGTCTCATGAGTTTATTGATATCAAAATTAAATATTCATGCATGTATACATTAATTTACCCAAGCACTATTTTAAGCAGTTCTTATGCTCTGAACAACAGAAAACATATACCATGGATTGCATTTACAACATATGATATGCAATATTCTGCTGGACAGTACACTAATCTCTGCCATCCCCTTTACTTCAACCTTGAATTTAAAGCATTATCATGCATAAACATTTAATGATTATTGGTGCAAACATTTTTGTAATTAATTGAATCGTTTATTTCAGAAACCCATGAAATGCCAAATTCCTTACTTCGAGAAAACTGAGAAAAAGTCTCCCAATTTATCTGATTCCAAAATATATTTATTTATTAAAGCAGTTGATAAATGAATATTTTTCATATAAACATGCACTAAACGATGTGTCTATCCTCTTGGAACAATAATCCATCGCTAATGCATGCTTTAGATTTTTGCGTTTGATCGGTTTCTGAAATAAACGATTCAACTGTTGTGAGACACTGTAGATTCCACTTCTGAGTTTTGCAATCAAGTGTTACGCTGTACTAGATAAGTACATTATTGTCCTGACTTCATTTTACGTCTAAATTTTGACTTGAAGTCCAGCGGATCCCAGTTGCTCGAATTAGAGTTAAATTAATTAATTTATATATAATAATAATAATAATAATCAAAAATGAAATAAATTAATATGAAGTATTGAACTAATAAGTTGTATCTAAAAACATTCTATACAACATTGAATAGCTTAAATCATTGGAAAGAAGTTCATAAAATATTTTAAATAGGCCGCAAAAAGATATTTCAATTGTTTTAAAAATCAGCATTATTGAAAATGAATAAAATAGGCCCTAAATAGGAGACCTCAATATACCTCTAACATAACAAAAATGCTGTTATAGCCTTATCCACAAAATATCAGTATTGTTTTTTAATTTAAGCAGAAACAAATAATATTATTCCATGAGGTCTAAAAATACCACAATTTGAAAACGCAGGTATCCACCGCTCACTGATGCAAGTATTTTTCTAAACAACGCAGAAAGAGCAACGCTGGTTATGCTGCTAGAATTAATCTATCCTTGCTCGTTTCAACACGTTATTTTTCTCTCACATCACATTAAGTTATAAGCAGTCTATGACCTGCATCAACAAAGAACATTATCATATTTACCCAAATGTAAGTTGACTGAATATATGATGACCCCCTAATTTCGAAGAGGCTACCTGAGACTTTTTTAAATATTTAATTTAATTCTTAGTACAGTAGACTCCAGTTATAGTGAACTTCCAGGTTCACTATATCTAAATTAATTATAATTTCTCTTGGTCTCTTTATTTGTCCTTCAAAAATCACTTATTCCCTCAATTATATTATGAAAAATTAATCCTTCTCCAGAGTTCGTGCTCTCTCCATACTTGATTCTGCAATGTCCTGTGTGTCTAAGTATCATATTGCAGTCTTGACACCCTTCAATAATTCATTGTAGCTGAAATTCACGTTCACAATAACAGAATCTTTTTAAGTTTATTTCTAATGCAAGCCAAACGGGACCAGTGACTTAAGTTCACTAAAACTGAGGGTTCACTATATCCGAGTTCATTATAACCGGAATCGACAGTATTTAGTCACAATAAAATAGCAAATTGTCTAACTGACTAGAAAATCGACTTGTGGATGAGAATATTTATTTATTTATTAATTTATTGAATACACAGACGTGCAGTCATTACTGAACAAACAAACGTTCTGTCATTACAAAATATATTGGCGCATTACCTTGTAAATAGAAATATAAAATAATGTTACAAACTCTATCAAATTACATTACTACTCGAATTCTAAAGGTAAGTTCTTCGAACACTTTACAGTTTGAGAATATGATCAATTGTCAACTGATTGCATAAATTGCTCGTTCTTGACATTGGATTATTTGGCAAACACAAGAGATTGCAACATGTGGTTTTAACAGGGGGAACTCTGAAGTTATTCCTTTTCAGAAGTAAAGGACAGTCGATATTGCCTGTAATAAGTTATACAAAAAAAATTGAATCAACAAAGTTTCTCAGAGATCTAAGTAATGGAAATTCATGTGTTTGCAATGGAACTATATTCATGATCAATAAATGGATCAGGTAGGCACATCCTCAACCCTACAATTCTAAAAAACTTATGTTGCATTGCCTCAATCCTTGTGCATTCAATATTTATCTGTGGAAACCATACAATGATGCAAAAATCAGGACAGGTCTCACAAGTCACACGTAAACACATTTAAACACTTTCAATGAGTTATAATTTAATGTTTTAATTTTTGCCTGAGCTAACAGTATTTTCTTGTTCCTTAAAATTATAATCATGGCTTTTGTCAGTACTCTCTTCATCTTTATTTATATCACTGTTTCTTTTTGGCCCTCCTCCCATTCTGTGACATCCTCTGTCTGTTTAGATATCTCTAAAAGTTTTGGGCAATGAATTTACATTTTTAGTCCTTCAAATAATGCCACCTATGTAATTCCCTTCCATGTCACCAAATTTTCTTCTGCCCCGTTCTTATTCGGCCTCGGATTCTTTAACAGAATAAATATAAAACGATATACTCTAAATTTTGCGTCACTTAATGTTTTGTGTGATGAAGTTGTGAACACATGCATTTCTGTTCCTCTGTTTCACTGGTAATGGAGATAGCGGCTTGTTTCCAAATTTGGGAAGTTTTTGCTCATAAAGCATCTTTTGTTATCTTTTTTGAGGTTGGATTTAGAATGCATACGTACTTCTTTTAACGAGAATTTTGTAATTTCTATCTCTTGCAAAATAAAGATTTGAACTTGCCAGGCGTTGAACCGAGTCTGTGTAGCCTCACCAATCCGTAATATGCATTGTATAACAAAATCTCGGAAACAATTTTTATTCATTTTCACGTTGTGTTTCATGACACAATGCCATTCATTTGAGATTCTCTCTTTACTGGTCAATTCAAAAATATTGATCGGAATAGTCCTGCAAATTCACAGTGAATGCGACCGTGAATATAATTTTGTATTACAAATTCACGTGATTTTTTATCGTCTTGTCAGCTTAGTGTTATGTCACACTTACAGGTTTAGAGACCTGGAAACACAGTGTAAAAATATAACTCCTAACTCACTCCTATTATATTTGGATAAATATAGTAATTGAATGTGATGCCTAATTTTTGTCCTTGCTAACACCTTCCATGGTCATCTAAGAAAATTTATTTTGTTACAAAATTGTAACAAGGTGGCATCACAAATAACTGCAGTTTGCAGCATTATGCATTTATGCAAAGTTGCATTAGTGCTCTTAAATTTGACGAGAGTACTTTTTCTCCTGTGGGGTACCGAAACAAAGATCTGTGTGAACATTATCTTTACAAGGTAAGTTCTCTAAACACAAAAGGAATTTAACAAGGCTATATCAGCTTAAATACTTAAGTTTTCCACATACTCAATTCATCCATGTTATACACAAACAGAAACGCTGACATAATTTGCTCAAGAAACAGTCTTACTATTTTTTATCTCCTCTTCATCTTCATCTAAGAGAGAAGTGAGGTCCGGTGCTGAGTTTCTGCATGACAGTGGCAGTGTGCCAATAGAAGCTGTACTATCCTCATTCATTTGCTCTTCACCTCCCAAAGACGGGGGTGGAGGTGTGGGAGGGAAAACTACATCCTCCAGTGGAAGAGGGGCAGTGGAAGCAGGAGCTGGCACAGGTTGAATGGGAGGTGGTGTAGGAGGAGCTGCAGGTAGCGTTGGCAAGGGCATGACAGGGGCAGCCATGGGTGCATATGTTGGTATAGATTCTACAGGAGCAGCAGTAGAAGATGCAGTAGCAGGCAGGGGAGTTCGAGACATCTGCCAATTTTCTTTGCTTTCTTCACTGATCTTCGACACCTGCAACAAAACAGATCAAAATAACCTTCATAAAAGGTGATCCTTGTATCTTGTGCCATTAGATAGCAACACACACACAAGGGCCAATGAATGCGCTCGTCATAGCAATTGCATAACAACACTGAAGCGTAGGAGCAGACAACATGGAAAGCAACCATCACGGACAGTGTCATACCACTTGATTCCTATGGAAAGAAGTCATGACCAGTGCAGAACATGCGCCATCACGAAAAATAGTTTACAATTGGGTAGAAGGTTGGAAAACAGGGCGAACATCAGTGAACAAGGGAACCTGTTCTGGAAGGAATGTGACAGTGCCAATACCAAGAAACATTGCCCAGGTTGAACAAGCCATCCATGAAAACAAATGTATCACATTTATGGAATTGGAGGCAGCCATGGGAATTAGCTGAAACACCCTGCAGCGGATTGTGCACGGCCACCTACAGTTGGAGAGGGTGTCATCCAGGTGGGTGCCAAGACTCGTGTCTGCAGTCCAAAAGCAGAGGCACATTGACATGTGCAGAGAACTTTTGCAATGCCATGATCAAGATCCAGCAGACTACATGGCTAAGCTTGTGACTGGTGTTGAGACATGGCTCCATTACCTTCAGCCACAAATGAAATAACAATAAATGCAATGGAAGCATATGAACAGTCCACCATCAAAGAAATGTCGAACAGTGCCATCAGTTGGCAATGGAAAGTCAACAGTATTCTGGGACACACAGAGCATAATCCTCATTGACTGGCTGGAATTTAAGGCCATGATTAACAGTGCAGCATATGTGGCACCTCTTAAGCGCTTACATCGCGCCATTCAAACTATGTGGTCAGGAAAATGGACTAAAGGTGTGCTTCTGCATCATGACAATGCCTGCCCCCACACTAGCTGAGAGACCATGGCTGTCATTGATCAAATGGGACTCCTGGAGCTGCCACACCCACCATACTCGAAATGATTGTTACCTCTTCGGGAACATGAAGAAACCTCTGTGTGGTTGCTGTTTGGCAGATTTTGAAGGACTGAACACAGCTGTCAAGATATGGGCACAAAGCACTCCGAAAGAATGTTTTCAGGCAGGTCTGGAGAAACTAACACATCGATAACATAAGTGCATACAGCTACAAGGTGATTATGTTGAGAAGGTGGATGTAACAACTGATGTGTAATGTACATCATTTGAATAGAAAAAAATAAAGTGTACAACAATATAGTATGTCCTTCGCATAACATAATTGAAACATATTATTTAATTGGGTATCTCCATTGTAAATATAAGCATGCTTTTATTTTTAGTAAATTTGCTAGTCAAGTAATACCCTCATTATATATT
Source organism: Gryllus bimaculatus (assembly GCA_017312745.1). Lineage (NCBI taxonomy): Eukaryota > Metazoa > Arthropoda > Insecta > Orthoptera > Gryllidae > Gryllus > Gryllus bimaculatus. Next base: position 621,369 of record BOPP01000161.1, on the reverse strand, counting down.
TTTTGAATGAAAGCAATATTAAATAAAAGTTTATAGCATCCTAATTACAACAAAAAATTAAGACATTATAAAAGTACACTTAATGCAAATGAAGATTCCGGAAAACTTTTTTTACTATACGAACAACTTATTATACTTATCTTAATATTGTAATAAGAATCTCAAAATAGTTATTTCCCTTGACATGTACTAATCTTCAAATTACATTGCAGGAATCAATTTACCTCTTTTGCTGCATGCATCAAGGGCATCCTAGGTGCAGATGCGATAAGAATTGAATCCTGTGCCCGAGAAGTTGTCCTTGGCCTGCGCAAAGATCCTGGCTGTCTGACAGCTTTGCGTTCCCTGCGGCTGCATGACCCAGTGGATTTGCTGCCATTGCTAAGCCCCATCACATTTTCACGGCATGTCTACAACAAAATTTTGGAATCAGAAAACATCCAACTCCAGACATTGGCATAGCAGTGCATACGCATTAAGAAACACTTATGTATAGTATATAATTCAGGTAGTCATTTATGCATTTCAAATGCTCAGAAAAAACACCAGTAAAATCTATTTACAGTGGGTGATTAGTTATTATTAATCCATTCAAAGATGCTTGCTAACTCAGTTTTTTGTGAAGCAATCACTGATTTACCAAGAATTTGTATGTGAATTGATTAATTAATTCTCTAGCCTCAAAAAATTAAATAATTGCTAATATGAGAAATAATATTTAATAATAATATTAACAATACATAAACCTTGTCTTGCTGTTTCATCAGTTTTTTGCTTCTGGGGCATTAACATTAAATGGCCATACTCTACTAAAATCTTTTTGAATATAGAACATGCTTGTATTTTGATAAACAAAACAACAAATACTTACTATCTGTTAATTCAACTGGCATGCTCTTAATGAAATAGAGTTAATGGTTTTTTTATATGGTAACTAAAGTGCATGGGTCCAACCCGATGTTATTAGCTATACATTTTCTACCACTTCATATTAGATAAGATCAAATTATACATCCATCCTTAGAATTAATAATTACATGTTCAGAACTAAATTTCACCTGAGTACATTTTTCTTATTGCAGTGTTCATATTCCAATACTGAAACAAACTCTCACACTAACAATGAGTGGTAATTCACCAGGGGTTGCCCTGTGATGCAGTTTCTATTTTATATAATTCAATACTTAGAAAAGCTTCAGAAAAAGACCCAATTACAGGGTAGAAAGTGTTTGATACTATGTAACTGTTGTCGATGCTTCTCATATTTTGGTTTTGGACTTATGATTTTAAGACAGAGGTGTCTTATGTACTTTTAACACAAAATTCTAGTATTTATGATGAGTTGTTAACATTCTCCATATGATATGGAAATTATAATAAACTGCTTGTTTTTATGTTGTTTATTTTTTAAATACATTGCAATCGTGCATAATGTGTAACTTTTCTTTATTTAATAAAAGTTTGTACAAAAATGAGCCATACTATTGGGAAAATATTACAAAGGTCATATAATTAAATAATTTAATAAAATATTAAAAGAGAGTAGGTATTTAAATAAACGGTATGGTGCCACACACTCCCAAGTGACCTTTGGGTGACACAATAGCAAGTGTGATTAAGTACGGTTAAACTTTTTAAGACAGAATTTATTAGCAAATCGATTATTGGTGTTTTTGTAACATATTTCACTTTCTAATTTTTCATGTTTGAGAAATCAACTAACTATTTGTTGTTGTTTTTTAAATTTAAGTATGATTTTTACGTCACCTATTGTTAATCTATCTATCTAGGCTTCAGGGCCGCACAAAAGTTAATACAACTAAATATATCATAGAATTTTTATTTAAAAATTTATTTATATCACAGAAAATGTATTTCAAAATTTACTGAATATTGAAAACTAAAGAAAATATTACTAAATGGGAAACCAACTAGAAATAACATCATTAGACGTTTACGGGTTTGTAGGCCGTGGTCTAACGGAGACTGGTACATATGTTTTGCCTGCAACTGTGGCAGGCATCACCAGTGGCATTGCTGGTGGGGGCGAAGTGTTCTTGGCAGCACCACGTTCGCCCCCACCAGCAACACCACTGATGATGCCTGCCACAGTTGCAGGCAAAATATATGGACCAGTCTCCATTAGACCACGCCCTACAAACCAGGGGACGTTTAATTATGTAGAAACTGGCCGTGAAAGCCTACATTTTATGTGAACTAGAAATAAGTTTAAAAATATAATAAAACCTAATTTCAGCATGGAAGTGGCCTAATGAACATGGAAATGGCTTTTCTTCAGGAGAAAGCTGGCAAATTTTAGATTCTTCATCAGAAAGATATGACAAGTCTGAATCTTTCAATGCTTAAAGAAAATCGATAGGCTCTTCACCCATTTTAAATGTTTTTCCCACTATACATTTAAGGTAGTCAACAAATATAAAATAACTTGCACACTTATCACACAAGTAAAAATGAATACTGCAAGAATAAAATAAATACTGCAAATGAATGTGGCCGTGGCAACTAGGCTAAAAGAACAAGATACTACAGTAATTAGCTTATAGAAAATACAATAAATTGGAGAACGTATAATTCATAAAAGACACCAATGAGTCAAGGAGCAACAGTTTCTGCAAAAACTGCACAACTTTTAATAGCGAGAAGTGGTCAATGTTCCCTACTGGGAACAACTGTAAAAACTGTCAAATTGTAGCAGTGTTGCAAATCTTTTTTTTTTGGGGGGGGGGGCATAGTTGTATTATTTCTCACTATCTACTGAATAACTAAAAAAAATCTACATGTCAAATAAGCAATAAATCTATTGTAAACAAAAAGAAAATGATTACAAAAAGGCTTCAATGAAACTTCTAAACCTCATTTTAAACATTAATTCAGATATAAAACTATTAAATGTGCATAAATATTCATCTAAAAATTAATTTCCACTATTATATAAGAGCAAATAGGAGCAGATTACTTAAATATTAAAAAACAATACTTTTAATAATTTATTTCAAGTGTATTCTCAGTTGGGATCGTTGGCATTTCAAAGGTTAATTTGTTTTTTCCATTACTTATCTCTCAAAATTTTTCCCTCCTTTCGATATGTCTGTACATAGAGATATTAGTTTTTGTGGTATATTTTTTCATACATTTGGCAAAAAAATTGACAATAGCACATGAATTTAAAAAATTAATATTTTTCTCCAATGTTTTTTTTAGCAATCGCTGTTAAAAAATACTAGGCATTTGGGTTTTATTTACATTGTTGGACTTTAATCATGAGAGTAAATGTGTAATTATAAGAAAACTACAATAAGCATTTATTTTATCCTTATTATAGTGCTAGATCTGGATCAATAAGGAAAATGTTCAAGAATCAATTAACATTCATTCACCTTGTGTAAACATTTGCACAACTTAACTCAAAATTCACTACATTCTCCCTGTTTCCTTTAACACATTATTTATTCATTTAACAAATAGATAATAATAATAATAATAATAATAATAATAATAATAATAATAATAATAATAACAACATTTCTTTTTTAATTTACACTATATAGGTTTCAAAACTGGGTTGGACAAATGGATGAAGTTACATAATTTTCTTCTTTGAATCAAAAACAGAAATTAAGGGGCCAGAAACTTATGGAACCCTCCTTATATGTTAAAGAAGAAGACTAGTACAATTGTGTGATATAAAAAATAACATGTTATAATGAAAATGAAGTACGTATTCATTAACCGATACCAAAACAAAGTAGCATGCAGTATCAATAGCAAGATAAATATAACAGTATCGGATATCAATGCATGTTAGGTACGATGGCGCAATGGTGTGATTTACTACACTCTTCTTCCAGTACTAATATGAATCTTAAGAATTCAATTCATCCCACTGAAGGTAATTAAATCTAATTTTGTAATGAAACAAAACATTTAACAAATAATTTTTTCAATACTTATTTACGTAACTTTCTATGCCCAATAACGGACAAGTCAGGCAACTGAATGATTAAAATTTAGTTTTAATATGAGATTGTAAATCACAAATAAAACTTTTTAATGAGAAAATATTTGCCAGAAGCACCATACTAAGCTAGTAACTTAAGTACGTTTCCTTATTGATGGGGAATAACAATTTTGAGAAATAAGGATCTTTTACTTAGTTGAAAAAGTCAATACTTGTTGTGCTATAGTCAGTAACTCATTGACTTATTTTTCAATAATTAAAATTAATCTTTGTTTATTTATGAATCACCTTTTAATTTCTTGCAAAAAATTTAAATATTTCCCAAAAATTGTAAAATATTTCAATTAGTTGAAATAGTAACATTTTGAGCATATTTTATATTTTTTATTATTTAAATTTTACTTTTGAAATTATATTTGAACATTTGTAATTTGCAAGAGTAGACAATGAGTGTTCAGTTCCCAAAAAATAACTAACTTGTCACATTGAGAATGTTCTGACATGTCTATTGAATACTTAAACTTTTTTAATGCTTTGAGGAGAAATAAAAATAGTACAGTGTACCTACAGTGTCACAGGCGAATTTAAGGTAAAAACATTTTCGAATCTTCCCTCGAAAGGTGCCCAATTTAGACTTGATAACCCAATCCATTGATATTTCAAAAAATGCGTAAGATCCAAAATCGGCCGAAAAGGGCCAAATATATAAATAAATGCTAATTGTATGTTATGCAACATTTTCCTGCTCAATATGATTATAATAATCAAACAAAAAGAAGTTTTCTTTATCAGAAGTTTCTTAAACAATCCCCACTGTACTTCATATTCCAGATATGAATAACATTTTCTTATACATATATTCAATTTGTCAACACTGAGGTTAAAATTTTCGAAGTAATATAACACTCAAAAACTTTCCTTTTACTATCAAGTTAAAGAAATGTTGATTGTCACAATTTAATATTTCTATAAAATTATCTATTATAAATACCAGGTTTTCATACACGCGTTCACAATAAAAATACTTCCGTAGCATATTAAATCTCTGCTCCGTCCACGATATTGAAGAACTCATATATGTAAATGAATGAAGAAACACTCTAAGTTTAGCGCCATGTGCTTACACGATAGTCTCTTGTCGGTGAATCGGTTTATTGAATCGATTCCTGTCAATGCGGGGGAAACACTGAACGTTGATTACATGCAACCAACAATGAAAAATATGACGATGGGCAGTTAACATTTTAGGCAGTAAATGGATGTATAGCAACGAGCTTTCAATAAAAACAAAAAAATGTATGTACAAACGCAAAAATACGTAAGCCGGCATTTAATAGCGCAACAGTAGTAAGTAATGGAATGAATATTTGGATTGTTAAAAGCTTTCTATCACATATGAAATATCAAGGAATTTTAGAAAACGATTAACTTAAACGCTACTATACTATAATTATTACATATTCAACAAGTTTCAACCGATCTGGCTTAAAAATTTGGGATACGAAATATTTCAATTTAGAAGAGTTAAATTCACAATTCTCCATTCTCAGAGGTTACTGTATTATTCTATAGCCTATATCGAAACACATAGTTTGAAAAACTCATAACTCTAATGCATGCTTTCTCCATTGAATCGCACCATTACAATTGTACAATGGCGTTTCTAATGTAACAAATACATTGACCAACTACGAGAACGACGCAAATAAAATATAACGTTTTCAACACTGAAAAAAGTGGAAGAGAATTTAGTATCATGCGCAACTGGCAAATAGAGTTCTGAATAGTATTAACGGATTTGACGCCCGAAATTGGAGTTTCAGATCATACTAACACGATTCGCGAAAATTCACGTTCTCTAATTATCTTTCTTTCCCGAATACAAGAATTGATAGTGATATGAACCCGTATCCGCACCACTATATCTAATAACAAAAATTTCTTAACCGAAAAATGGAATCCATCAAACTTGGCGAGGAAACGAAACAAAAATTACTTATATCATCAAAGGCAATTGAAATTTGATTTATCTTCATCAAAGGCCAGAAAAAAATTGTACGTGCTTTATAAGGGAGAAGTAGAATCTACGTACGTTTTCTTGGGCTCCAGATCCCATCCCCACACTTTAACTATAGATACTTGTAAGTTGAGTGACGAATAGAAGTACCAACAAAGCGTTGCGAACATTTGAAAACTAGAAATTGAATCCAATAATTTCGAGTTAACAATTCATCAATCAACACAACAAATTGAAGATGTATTGGGGATGACATAGAGCAGCAAGTAATTATTTTGTAGGTAATCCGAAACTGCAAATTTTAATATTACAGTTCTGTTGTGTCCAGAAAAAATGAATAAAAATTAGAAGCAACATTTAAAATTTTGCAGGCGAACAAAATAAAATTTCCAGAAAAAAAAGTCAGCAAAGGCAAATTGTTCACGAACTTTTCAATTAATGCAGTATATTTTCACGGCACTACATTACACTTATAACCAGACTAAAATTAATAATTGAACAGAAGACGATCTTATCCTTCGGGTGACATTATTGTTTTCAAACTGCCAAACTGCCACGTTTTGTTAAAATTTAGACATCGAAAGTCAACGACGTATCACAACTTTCATCCTATTTCTAAGAAATGAATTTGAACGTCTATCGGAACAGAAAATCCGAAACACTACTTATCTCCTAACACCCTACGTTTTGGTTACGTCTGAAAGTCGTAAGGAATACGTATACCACACTCCCATCCCTCGCAATGTTAGGACGAAGCCGTCGCGTCGCGGCCCTGGCTCGCCGCGGTGCGTACCTCTGCGGCCCGGCGGCCCATGGCCCTCGCTTTCGCGCGCCGCAGTCGGCCCTGCTGCTGGAAGGTGCCTCGCGCCGCCGCGGCCGCTCCGCGCCACGCCGCCGCCCTCACCTCTCTGAGCAGCGAGGCCGCGGCGGCGGCGGTGGGCGCGGAGGCGGAGGCGGCAGCGGCGGCGGGGCGGGCGGCAGCGCCGGGCGGCGGGTGGTCAGGACGGCGGTGCGGCGGGCGCGGAGGATGGCGGCGGCGTGCCGGCCGGGGGCCGCCGCTTGCCCGCAGCGGTCACGCCGCTTTGGCGGTTGGCCGCGTGCGCACGCCGCCGCCGGTCGCGTGCGCCACTGCCACCGCGTGCCGCCGGCGAAACGCCCCGGCCGTGGCCGCGCGCAAGGCTGCGCCGCTGCCGCCGCCCGCGCCACCCGCGCCGCCCGGCGTGCCGGCGAGAGACGGCCGGTGGCCGTCGCCCTTTGCTTCAGCCGCCGCCGCAGCTGCAGCCGCCGCCCGCGCGCTTGGCCCGCGCCGCCCCGCCGCGCGCGGCCGCCGCCGCCAGAGGAGCCCGCGCGGCGCCTCAGTCCGTTCGGCAGCGCCGGTCGCGCCTGTGCTGCGCCTGGCGCAGCCCAACTATCTGTAGGCGGGAAGAGCATGGTCAGCAACACAACACAGCCACCCACGCGCGCACACACACATAACGCTCAAATTGCCCTGCTATCAGAAGTCATTCAAGAGAAGATATTCTGCAAAGAAATTACAAGCAACGCACGTACAACTAAATTCAATGGTGAGGATTCTTGATCGAAAATCAACACAATCTACTTCAAAATGTAATTTGTAGCATATTATTAGCTCTATTTCATAATCTTGTCAACAATTTTTTTAAAGAAAATCCTTAACCTACAAACTGTGTCATTCCATTTCGCTCATCACCAATATTGTCAAATCAAACATTGCAATTGTGACACGTAATGAACTTGCAACGATCAGCGATCTTTTACACTGAGGAGGCAAACGTCATGAGATACGGTTGCGTAAGCTTCCGCGGCCGGAGTATATGTTGTCTAGGCTATCCGGGACAAGCCGCGTCACTGTCATGGTAGCTAACGTTTCGGCCAGCGTATTGTGGCCTGCTTCAGAGCGTGAGATACTTCCTAATATTCTGTCGAACCGCTGATTGCCCGGCAAAGTGCAGTGACTCGACATGGCATGGACTCAAGTTGTTGGAAGCCTCCTGCAGACATATGCTGCTTCTATAGACGTCCATAACAGCGAAAGTGTTGCTGGTGCAGGATTTTTTGCACGAACTTACTTATCGATTATTTCCCCATAAATGTTCGATGGGATTCATGTCGGGCGATATAGGTGGCCAAATCATTCGCTCGAAATGCCCAGAATGTTCTTCAAACCAATCGCGAACAATTGTGGCCCGGTGACATGGCGCAGTCATCCATAAAAAAAATTCGTATGTTTGGGAACATGAAGTCCACGCTTGAAGTGAACTTGAAGTGCTTCAAATGATCTCCAAGTAGCTGAACATGACCATTTTCAGTCAATGATCGGTTCAGTTGGATCAGAGGTCCCAGTCCATTCCATGCAAAAACAACCCATACCATAATGGAGCGTCTGGCTCTCACTACCATTCCGCGTTTAAAGCCTGTGAATTTCTGTTGGGAGGCCATAATCACGCCAAAAACCGTTTCACAAGAATCACGTGAGTACAAATAAAAGCTCTGCCAATGCACTGCCCTTTTATAACCCTTGTACGCATACTACTGCCATCTGTATATTTGCATATTGCAAATTTGCTATCCCATGGCTTTTGAAACCTCAGTGAACATAAATGGCATGAAGACTGAAGCCGCATTAAGGAAATGGCATGATTTGTAAAATATGTTCCTTAATAGTTTTACCAATGAACACCAGTAAAAATGGCCAAGAAGCTTACACCCTATCTTACTCAATTAAATAAATCCTCCAGTCACTATCTCTTCATCAAACTCTTCAAAAATTCTCGGCAGCAATGCGCATATGGTGTCAGAATGCGCCGGAACACCGTTCTAATACTGCCCTTTGGAAGACTGTAGAACTGTTTTTTGAGATATTCCTGTCTGCTATAAGTCAAATGTAACGTTAGTCGATCATTTTTATTTATTTACTTCAAAAACAGTTAAAAACTGTGTGTGACGTGCTACGGGGAGAAGTTAATTTGTAGTTACATTTTAGGTCCAGAAGCAAAACAAGGGGTCATCTCAGCATTTGCTCGAGGTTCGGAGGAAAACCTGATCGACATGGGGGTCATTGACAGGGAAGCTGAGGTACAATACTTGTTACAGGTTCTTTACAATTATACAATCCAAATGGTATATTACACTTTAAATGTCATTGTTAAAATGAATATTACTTTAAGTATGATAATTAAAATATGTTGTCTGGTATAAACAAGTTATTTTGCTAAATAAAATAAAAAAAGCAAAACAAATTGTTGATATTAGACAACATATTTTATTTATCATACTTAAATATTAGAAGGTATCTAACTCACCAGCGATCTAATTAATAATATTACTTTCCTTTCAGATGCTCGGTATAGTCTCTAATTGTATAAAAACAGTTGTGCAGCAGAAAAGATTTTACTTGGGACTTAAACTTTTGTATCCAATTTAATCGTTTAATGTCATCTGGCAAGGTGTTGTAAAAGAATGTACATGCATTGTGTGTGGATTTTTTGTAGTGCGCTGTTGATAATGTCACCTGATGAATATGATTACTACGTCGTGTGTTGTAGTTATAGATATTAGTGTTTGCTAAAAATATATTTCCGCCCTTAAGTAAGTCATTTTTAACAAAAACCACTGATTCATACAATATATTAACAGACAAGGTAATGGTACGATACCTAGATTGATAAAGAGAGGCTTACAAGGATCACGTGGGTGAAATTTGCTTATTATTTCTACAATTATTTTTTTTTGTAATCTAAGAGTCTGGGAGCTTTTAGATGTATTTACCCAAAATATTATGCCATATCTCAGGCGGGAATGATCATTCGCGAAATATACACAACGAGCAGTGTGGAGGCTGACTGAATTTGAAAGTATTCTGAAAGCGTAGCATAAAGAACTTAATTTAGTGTTCAATTCATTTAAATGGACGTTTCATTTAAGGTTTGACTGAATTGAAAGACCTAAAAATGTTGTTACCTTAACATCAGTCAATGGCACACCGTTCATTTTCAGTGAAGTGCAGAGCTGTTTATTTGAAATGGAAAACTGCATTGAAACAGTTTTCTTTTCATTTACTCATTTCATATTGCGGAACCAATTTGAAATATCTGGTATTGTACTATTCACGGTTTCTTTATTGCAAAGAATATTCGTATCATCCGCAAAGAGAACGGTTTTTCCGTTTCTAATCGTCGAGGACATATCGTTTACGTATAGTAGGAAGAGAATAGGGCCTAAAATCGTTCCCTGTGGGACTCCACATGCAATTGGCAAAGAATCAGAAAAGTGTGTATATCATGTTCCAATATTCCAGTAAGGTATTTCTACTCTCTGAGATCGTTGTTTAAGGTACGAACATAACCAATCTAGAGCAACACCACGAATACGCAGGTAATTTTGAGATATTTACCGACAAGTCCTTGGTGGTTAACTGATGCAAACTATATAGCTTTTATTATGTACCTATCTCATACATGCTTGATTTTTCAAACACATTCATCAGGCTGAAATAATTTAACGTTCGGTTCATCTTTTCTTATTAAAAATTTGTTGTTTTTTTGTATTTTATATATGCTCTCAAATGTATAAATATTGACGAATCTGACCATCAAAATCCAAGTCGAGTTTCACAAATGTAGTTTTTTCTTGAACATTTTTGAATATACAAAAAGGTAAAATTCATGCTTTTGACCCAGTAGGAGCATAACAGAGTGGCCACGTCTTGGCAAATTTTCCTGACTTTCCCCGGGTTTCCAAAACATTTTTTAAAACTTTTTCCTCGATAAAATTGTAGAGTATTTTACTGCATTCTACTTTAAGGAAACATTCAATAAAAAGGAAGAATTGGATTCATACGAAAATGCTGTTATCGACTGGGCCCTTTCCTCGGTGATGTCTCTTGCATCGTAAGAAAGGCTTCACGATTGAAGAAAGACTTAAAAACTCTCATTATCTATTTTTAATATCTGATCCGAAAACAACGTTTTAAGGCTATTTGAAGGATAATATCTAATTTTATAAACATCTCTAACGTGTGATGATTTTAAAAATCCTGATTTCCCCTGTATTAGCTTGAACGAATTTCCTCCACATCTTTGCATTTCTTCAACAAAGATTGCCATAACGATTCAAACAGAATTCAACGACAGAGCATCGTCCTTCCGCGAGGGAAACGGCGACGTTTACGACAGACTTTTCTTGGCCGCCTAGGCTTTCGTCACCAACGCCATGAAGCTCTGGCGGCAATTGCCACAACAATGAAGAGACACCAAGGCATAGATTGAAGACGACTGCTTACGTTGGGAGAAAATCCTTCCATTGCTATTTGCGGCCAAAAAATCACTAAACAAGAAAACTGATATTGACACTGTATAGCACTGTAAAATCTACTAAAGTATTACTCATTCGTGAAAATAATAACGCCAATTATTAGAAATCAAACAATATAAAATGGTTCTACTAAATATCTCAGTACGTTCTTTCAAATACAGTAAGTTGACCGTATGTCTTCAGCTCTTTTACATGATCCACGTTTTCCCAAATTGAACGTTTCGTTGAGCTGTAAGGAAGTGCGTAAAAAGACGAATGGAATCGGCTTTGAAACAAAGCGATTCCATACCGGTACATTTTCATACTCCATGTCAATAGTTGATACACCTGATGCTATATGCTATAAGCATCGCAATGCCTGTAACGCCGCCATCAAGTCGCGTGCTGTCAGGGCAACAACGTACTATAGTTAACCTGCTGAAAGGCCACCTTCTTTCCGCGACAATGTCCATTAAAGAGCATTTTTTTGCGAAAACAATTGATTATTTCCTAAGTGTTAAATTATCTTTTTTAAGCAGCTGGTGCAAACAAGTTACCGGTATTTTAGGTGTCAACAAGTAAAGCATACTTAATTGCAAGCATCAAATAAGACCAGATGTACGCTTTTCATATTCTCGTATTTATAACCTACTGTACTAACGGATATTTTCACCAGAACCAATAGTGACTCCTAGACAGGTTTCACTGAAACAGTTTTGTACGAACCTGCTTTCTAAATACACGAGCTAAAAATCGGAATCTCCCAGTAATATGACACGAGTAATATTATTTTGATGGCAGATGGTTTTACATAAAAATATACTTAAAACGGACGATTAGACCTTTTGAAAAAACACATTTTCTGTATCATTGACTCCCAAACCGTGGACATCTATCAAAAACTCAACATTGATTTTTGCACCACTACGTAACTTTATACGGGGAATATATAAGTAGTAGACGATAAAGTAAAAAACGTTTGTGTTAAAATGAGTGAATAACGTAAAATCCAGGAATACATAGCACCGAATGAATAGGAAAGTAATTTGCAAATTGCATTTCTTCGCACCAATTAAAGCACACCGCTTAATACCATAGTACAATTGGATCAATAATTTCAAGTGACATTCATTGCACCTAGACTTAAACGTTTCAAATTACAGATAAGTACGCACATATCAATTAGCGGGTAAGTGGAGTCAATAGGCAGGAGAAGTAAAACCGAAAGGCAATGATGTTTAAAACGATAAAAATTAATGTGCGATTCATCGAACACGTGCAGCAAAGTTCAAAATTTCTTGGGAATGCGAGATAGTGGCGTCGATTGATTAGGAGACATCCTGGGTAGTGTTGATGGTGATATCCCCTTCCACTTCGAACGAATATAAAAAAGTAGTGTATACAATAGAATTTCCAATATTAATGTTATTAAATATAAAATTTTTATTCCATAAATATCTGTGATCATTAGGAAACGAATTTTCATGTAAAACATATTTTTGCAGGTACAAGATATCTCCAATCAATAATTTACATTGATGTGACATTTTGGGTGAATAAAAACTATTTTCATATATATATATATATATATATATATATATATATATATATATATATATATATATCTTGGGTTCAAATCATCTTCAATCAAATCAAAGGTTCTTGGAATCTTTCAAAGAAACAAAGCTGAGTAATATTGTGCTTCTATCACCTCCTTCCCTTCACTGTGTATTGTCAAACTCTTACCCCCCCCCCTGCTTCACGGAAATTGCATACTCGGAATCAAGTGAACAGATGTTTACGAAGAAGTAATAGCAACCACGTGATTGCTCATGTTTCATGGAGCAGTGTAACTCGATAGAAATCTCACAAACATTCCTTACAGGCCATTGTCTTATCGCGCTTCCTGCACTTCACCGAGAAATGTACACCCCTGTGCCAGCAACGCTAAATTCGAAACCTATTCATGAATTCTCGCCCGCTCGGGCATAATGGGAATACTTTTTCGGAATGTGATGCGATCAACACATGGCTTTGATTTTAAATAAATTGCGTTCAGCAACAAACATTGTTTGAGGGAACTTTTGTTTCCGGGCACTTGTTCATTCGTCCTTAGAGTGTAGGGCACGTTATACCAAGGGAGGTGACAGCGTTCCTCCTAGCCGGAATGCGAGATCCGACGCCAACCTAAATGTCGACATGCTTGTATTTTATGCAAATTATGTATATCCTTGTTAACAGACCAGCCCTCTCCCCGACCACCTACCAGCCCCTTAACAGCACTTTTCTTAATTTACCCCTTTTAAGAGCCCACTTCCAGGTAAATTGAAAGAATTCAGTACACTGAATTTTCAGTACTTCAAATGAAAATTGGCGACGTAAAAAGCATTCACGTGACATGCCCGGTGCCTCAGCTTCATTCTCGAGGAAATCGGAGAGCGGAAGGATTCCGTAAATTAAGTAGGCAACAGTAAATAATCGCGATCACACGTCTGCTCACTCCATTTCAGTTCCATTTCGTGTAGATCTGTTCTGCTAAGACAGCGGATATGAAAGTGGCATAATGTTTAATTCTTTGAATTAACAGAGCTTTCCTTACCTTATCTTCCTGGAAGAACATCTGGTACAGTAGAATATTAATGTCGGAAATCACAGTTATCAACTAGCCCTGTAACCCGCGATTGGGACCGGAAACTGAGTTCAACACTCCTTCATGGCCCATCGCTTAATGTTTATGTAATTGCGCGAAAAAGTGCGATAAAATCAAGCTGCTAAAACATAGAATGTGCCGTGTAAACCCAAATAACAAATTGGGTCTACAGTTAGACTTTCGGTTAGGAAGTTCGTCAGACAGCTACTGGGAGTACCAAAACTGATCGTGATTTAAGAGTTTATTTTCACCCAAGAGGAGATATACATACTTTAAATGCGGTTAAAACGATAGAAAATAATTCTAAAAAGGCATTTACGTCAAAACAAAGTAAAACTTGGTCAAATTGTTTTATTTTTCATAACTCGCACATATATGCTAAGAACGTTACATAAACATCCGTTATAGTAGACACTTAACTAAACATACGATGTACAGTAATAGACAATTTTATTTTAAAGATACCCCCTACATAAGCGACACCCACCTAAAATCACTTTTATCAGAACACCAACTGGTCGCTCCATACAGTCACTGCGTTCATTTATCGATACAACACGTAACCTGAACGACGCACCGGGATAGGTGGCTCAGAGAACCAACTGATGTCACTGCAGTTCCTCTGACCGGGAGGCCCTATGTTCGAGTCCTGACAGTGGTAGGATTTTCGACACTAGCTTGTCAGCTAGGTCTAATCCAGCCGCTGCCTGGAGGAGAATTCTAGCGGCCGGCTGATCTGTTTTCCGTAGTTTCTCCGATTAATACCAGGCGAATGCTGGCGCTGTACCCTAACAAACGAGCAACAGACCGCGCGGATCTTTCCTAACTCCCCTTATCCTATCCGCATCCCCTAATTACGCACACTTACACTAACATGCCCTACACTACCACACATGCCGGGAGACCGGTCGGGAGGTTGGAGCTTGTCTCGGCTGGTGCAGTGCCCCGCTGGTGGGAGAAAACCCCGCTAGCCGACGTTAGGTTGGCGCCGGATCTCGCCATCCAGCGGGGGAACACTACAGCCACATCCCGAACAAAACATACACTACACTTAAGGAACTAATGGCCTTAGTAGTTGACGCGCCGGAATCACTAACAATCAATCTGGACATCGTTAACTCGGGTTCTTGTGGCTCCGGTATAACGGGGATACGATAGTTGGTCCACAGTCCAATAAACCAGCGTTTTGCCAAGGAAGGCTACGTCCATCTCCAACGTTCAGCACCTACAATTGGTCTCGCAGGTGGCCAAAAAAATCCAGGGGAATAGTTCTACAGTAATCGGGCAACTTACGAGTGTACGTCCGCCACGGTAAGACCCTTCCTTTCCGTTTGTCGGCAAAGGAGATGTTTCTCGTCGCGTCTCGGGTCTGCTGGTAAGGGAGGATTGGCCACTATACCCTAATCTTATTAAAAAATAACCTCCTAATTGATAAAAAATGAAAAAAAGAAAGAAAAAAGTAAAAGGTGTTTACTAAATGTGAAAGCAAATTTTATGAAACACTCTATCGAAGATATATTTATTTTAAAGTACACTGTTAGATGTGTACAAACATTGATTTCCTCCAAACTGAATACCACATTAGAAGTTTGACTCGTCGCCATCCTCCCAACAAGCTCAGTTTTTTACGTGAAATATAATGAAAACTGCATGAACTGTTTAGTCGGGGGAGAGAAAAGCAGAAGCCAAGCAAGGGACCAAGTGGGCTTTCTGCAGGCCCACGCTCGGAAGCTACTACATTGTGGGCTCTGATCAACTGAGACAGTCGCTTAGATCCTCAGTCATGGGTAACGCACGGCTCCTGAGAAAGTATGGTTTGTGTGTTATGAGTACGGCTTGGGTATTTATAACATGTCATACTTGTTTCGTAGTGTTATTTCCATGAATAATGTACGATAAGCATGATTTTATCTACAATGACTAAAACTATGCAATTTTCACGTGTCATATTTCGCTTGTTTTTTAATCCTTTGGTCATTTCCGTTAAATTATCATATTATTGACATATATTTCCATCATTTTTCGTATTTTTGTCATATTTTTATCTTTATGATTCCATTTTCGCCTACTTGCTCGCAGACGTTTCAAATTGATTTTTCACCTCTCCCAATTATTAAATGATTTCTTATAAATGTTGTATAGGATTGATGTCTGTCTTTCCCATAAATATATATGCATGTGAATTATAAGCTATATAGAAGGAGAAAAGGAAAGCTTAGAAAGCACCAGATGCGAAGGTAGTGTTAGTTTACGTTTGTCAGGTTTTGTGCCAAGATCAACCGCACCTATAAACTTATTTAATAACTTTCGCAAGTAGAATTGTCTTCACGGGGCGCCACAGGGGTGAATTGGGAACGTGCTAGATTTTAAAAGTATATTGTCAATAAAACGGTTATTTAAACAGCGAAAAGTTTTTGAAGGTTTCGAAAATGCAACCAAAAATTTGTTGTCATATTTGGTCATATTTTCATTTTTAGGACATAAATGCTGGCATATTTCTAACTTTTTAGGTCATAAATATCCGGGCCCTAGTTATGAGTCTTATGACTTCCGGAGCGACAGGTCACCTTTAGTTGGGAGTGTGAGAGGTCCGCGAAGAACGTGTAAGCTGTGGATGATGCAATACACGTCCGCACAAGTCAGAATGTGAGATTGGCAATGTCGTGGCCACGCGCAAAGTCAAAGTTAAACATCAATTACGATTATTTTTATCCGGCGGACTGAGATAGAAATTCAAAGCAGCCGTCGTCTATAGTCTAATGCAAGAAACTCAATGGACGTGCTTCTGATGGCAGGCAGCATTCCGCGGTTTACGACTGCTCCGCGTGCGTCTGAGACATCTTTCCGACGGCATCTTTAACGATCTGTACGTGACAAACGCAACAATACCTGACAAAGACCTTTTACTTCTGCTAGACAAAGCATGGGTCACTATCTGTATTCATGAACACGCGAATATATTTCCAACACTTAAAAACCGTGCAAGCAAAATGGTAACTTTAAAAAATCTGCCAAGAACAAAAAGGCAGCACATGATTAAGTCAGGAGTACAGTATACTACGTTGAGTATGTACATTTTGAATCTACCAATACGATGTGGCCTAAGCAAAATTAGAAACGAATTTGGCAAATACGGTGGAAATGAATGGTACATTTAATGTCACAAAACAGTAGTTACACAACTAGTAATATTAACTGTCAAATACTTCAAAATTCACAACGTGAAGGCAGTTCAAAACAAAGGAGGCTTAACGTACAAGTATAGGTCAACGAGATTTGACAGTGAACATCATCTACCAATGGTATGCCTACTTTTGGCCACGCTATCGTCTCGCGAATGTTAAACCTTGGTTCAGCCGGGCCAACGATTTTGGCTCAAGGTTTTTGAGTCGTTTACCGCATAGGTTCCCGATAATATTGATCATAATAACGAAAATTCTGCATGTCTCTTCACATTCATGGATATAACAGTCTACATCAGAGTATTGGACTAGGTTAACAGTGGCAAACGGAAAATATAATGAATGGTGTGTCATTGCCTTCCATTCCCTTATCAATAACGTAATTCATGCTTTGATCTGGATTCGAATTTACAACCCGATAGGCTGAGTGACAGCAGTCATCGCACGTTTCATATTTCACGCTAACACAAAATCCGTGGGCTCAACCAAATAGAATGTCCATGACCGGCCTGTCTTGCAGCAGCAATTTTGATTTATTGATTATTTTGAGTTTCCGGGCGAGTTAACTGCTATTGTCATTATTTACCGGAGTGAAATCGTATCGCTGGAGGTGTTCCTACCCCGTGGAAACATGATATCTAGCGGCGACCTATAGGTCAGCTTGTAGAGTTTTCCTCACCTGATATCTAGCGGGGCACCACCTCCGCCGGAACACTCCGCCTTAATTTCCCGACGTGTGGTAGTGCAGTGGATATTTGTGTGTGTGTGTGTGTGTGTGTGTGTGTGTGCGTGCGCGCGCGCGCGGATAGAGGACGGGACAAGGATGAGGGGGAGGGGGGAGGTCTCGCCCGGTCCTTGGTCCATGCGTTAAGGCTCTAGCATTTGCCTGGAATTAATCGGAGAAACCACGGAAAGAGCAGCCGACCGCAAGAATTATCCCTCAGACAGCAGCTGAATTCTATCTAGCTATCTAATAAGCGTCGAAAATCCGTCACCGTCGGGACTAGAACCCTCTGGCCAGACTTTGTATGCGCAACACTTGTTACCCTGAACCATCTCAACCAATATGCACATTTGAGCACCGGGAGTCCGCAAACTTTGCGAAATACATTTTTGTGATTTTGCCAAGACTGTATCTTTGTGAATCCGTACTGGGTTCGAGTCCCAACCGTGGCAGGATTTTCGACACTATCTTGGATACAGGACAGCTATACTTCGATTTATTTACAGCTGCTCTTAGCAGGTAGTGCGTATGTTGTTACGGTTCATCCAATCGGGAGCTTACATACCACTACAATAGCGCCACTATGTTGACATTCAACATCCCAATTGGATGACACTGCTACAGCTGATTTACGTCAAGTGCAGTTATGTTTAAATCCAAATATACAAGGTACTTGTATACAAGATACAAATATACTAGTAAGTCTAATTCAGCCGCTGAAGGGAAGTTAATAAAAATCCCTGTAAGACAACGTAGGTCAGCACCGGATCTTGACAGCCAAACGGCGGAATATCACCGCTACCTCCCAAGATAAAAACATACATTACACTTTCGGGACTAACGACCTTAGCCATTGATGCATCCGGAATCGCTAAACAATAGAAATAAAATAATTTTTAAGTGATCTCGATTAGTCGCAGACCAACAGAAAATGAAAGTTTATTATAAACAAAGATAAACGTCGGAATTGGCACAACAAGAAAGTCAACCTGGAGACTAAACATTATAATCATCATAAGTATTAAACATCATAATTAAGAATCAGACGAACTGCAAATTAAATTGCCGGTATGTGCGGCCAGAACACCATACAATATTAGTTACTTTCGTGAATTATTAGTCGTTCAGTTTCAAAATATTGATTCACAGATTAAATGTTTAACGTAGTCCTTCTTAATACTCTAGAGTTATACATTACTTTTACCTAAGGACAAATCACCTCTCAATTCCCAGGTGTCTATTATTAATACAATTTATATTGCACTGATAGTCTTTCCTATAAGCGAACTTGATACCTTGCTGACATATTGAGTCATGGTATGGCTCATTTATTGAATAGCCAACTCATCAGTTCTCTAACACGCTTATCTCATATAATCGCCCGAGAATAAATAAAATATAAACAAAACCAATTTTTAGATATCTCGAACAGTGATGTAACTCGAACACAGCGCAAAAAAGTAAATACAATTTCTTAGACTATGTTTCCTAACTTTTAAGCTCGAGTGGAGTTTTTTTGATGCTACTTCTCACAAAACTTTAGATCGAATAGTACTTTGATATGTGGTACTATTTTATTATCATGAAAACGTCATAGATTCAATTCGCGAATGTCGCGATTTCTTTACGTGTAGGCATGCTAAAGAAGAGATCATCTACTTCCAACAAGAGATCCATAATCAAATGAAATATTGGGGAGACCATTGTTATCCGGCAACCCTAATTACGTTTTCACCTATTATATAATTACATAGAAAAAAGAAACTAGTAAAATGATGCAACGAAGAACGGCAATCTTTCGATAGAAAAACTAGTATTGTGGGTGCCTGATACCTAAAAATTGGATAATTTTGACTCCTTTGTTGTAAATTACTTCCTCTAACACTGACTTTGGATAATCAAATTGTTCGTTTTATGGGTCCTTTCATACCTAAAAATTGAATTACGGCAAAACGTCTGGCTGTGGAGAACACTAGTGCTATATCATTGATAGAATTTTCTCCAAAATTGAAATTCCACAAAAGATTTGGCAGAATTAATCGCTCTACGAATTTAAAACACATATTTGGATTTTGTGGGGTACTTTATAAGAAGCCTCAACATTTTCAAATTTTCTCAAAAATGACTCCACATTTGTTCTTTATTGTTTCTCTCGCAGAGAACAAAGTGCACAAATGGTGCAGGATCGATTTTCGTTTAACTCAGAATTTTTGGAAATTACATAAGTTGAATTTTTTTCGAGCTCTTCTTTCAACCGCCTATACAGCTTTTTTTCTAATGAAATAAATAGTTCAAAATTAGATCTCGAAATAATGCCATATTAAATCTCCGAATTTTCGTATATTACAAATGCAAATGTTCAACTTTGGTTTTAAAGCGCAGGAAAGATATTTGC
Organism: Gryllus bimaculatus; assembly: GCA_017312745.1. NCBI lineage: Eukaryota > Metazoa > Arthropoda > Insecta > Orthoptera > Gryllidae > Gryllus > Gryllus bimaculatus. The sequence goes on along the minus strand of BOPP01000161.1, from coordinate 601,109 downwards.
CCCTTCGAGTGGGGTTGTGTATGGGTCACGTAAATCGCGTGCTAAATCTGAGAACCTGAGTTCGAATTCCAGCGTGTGAAAAATCTTTCCTCGTTGGAAACGCTCTTGCGGGTTCATGTAGTATTATAAGATTGCGGAATCGTAGCAAATAAGGCGAGAAAGTACGTGCCGTACCGGCATAACTAGTTGGTTTTTCTATATACATTAAATGCAGTCTTATTTACCAGTTAAGAAGTTTACTTTCATGATCATTGTAAATGGTGAAAATTTGACAAAATATTGAGCTCTCAAAATGTAAGAAAAATAGTTTTAATGAATCTGTAGAAAAGTTAAAAATGGGCAGATAACCAATACATAGACAGTTTATTCAAATAGTTCCTGGACTGTTGACAGATAATATAACCCAGAGTACATAAGTATATTTGGTATCAATAGTATATGCATAGTCTCCCTGTAATTCGATAAAACGCTTGCAACGAGTGCGCAGGTCTTCAAACGCCTTCTGAAGTGCCCTCTTTCAACACTGTTTAGTTCTGTTGTCACTGCTGCTTCGATCGCAGGTGTCGCCTCGTACCGCTACCCCTTCATCTTCAATTTCAAGTTTGGGAACAAAATATAGTCGAAAGGGGTTAAATCAGGAGAATATAGGTGTTTGATGCTAACTACCTGTCTTCTTGCCAAAACTACTGCACAATGATGGACGTGTGACATAGTGCGTTGTCGTGCAAGACACCAACTGCCACTGTCTAGCAAATCGGATCTCACACAACACATTCTTTGCAGGAGCCGATTCAAAACGCCTTTGTACAATACCCCAGTTACAGTGGACCCTTGTCAAAGGAATTCTCGGTGAATGATGCCCCAGCTATCGAAAAGGGTGATCAGCATCATTTTTGTTTTCGATTTGGAGGCTCTCACTTTTTACACGTTTGATTGGTCGACTCTGGAGCTTGTCTACTCAGCACTCTGACATTTTGTTTCCGAATCATTCTGTAGGCATCAAGTACCAATTTCGTCAGTTTGACTCGAACGCGGACGCCCAGGTCTCTCATCTTCCGTCAATTCTCTTCCACATATGAACTTCGAATACCATTCAATCACTAATGTGACTCATATCACGCCCATACCCAGATTTAAAAATTTCATAAGTCTCTGCAGGCTGATTTTCCCTATTCCAAGCAAAATTTGATATATATTCGTTGCTTCATTCCTTCACAATGACATCAGCACACACTTAACTTTCACACACTGGTCAAAAATTAATGAAACTTCAGGTGGCCGTGAACGCAGAATATTGTTACGTGGTTCCGATTGCTACGCAGAGTTAGCGTTACATGTATTGTTGTACGAGTGGCAGTCCTGGAATTTTTTGAATACACTGTGTATATAAGAATGAATAACATCCAATCAAGGATTGCTATAAATCTTGTATTCATGAATATTACAATTATAGTTCTAGGCAAATTCGCTCATTGCATTTTGGCCCAAAATATTACTATAAGTCAATCGCATTGGAATCAATAGAGTATTATGTGTTGTAATTTATCTCCAGGATTTCGTCATATATCACGCAAAAAACAATTATTAACGAAATACGAATATTAACATTTTGCGTATGCGCATCTTCTTGCTCGTTAATCATTTCATTTCGAATAGTGACTTATGAAATCCAAAGATATAAATCTCATTAATGCCCAAGTTACAAGAAATTGCTCAGTAAAGCAAAGAATATGACCCAAGCGTTTTCTTGGGAATGTATTTCAGAATTATATCAATTGAAAGCAAGTTGTTAAGAAATTGATTACAGTCCTTAGTTTTCTCATTCAGTCGTGCTAAGAGTCGGGAGGATGGGGAGCATTATGTAAACGTAATACATACATTGTTTCTTGACACTTCGAATATTTATCAAAATGACACTAATGTCTGAAGATTGTATGCAAATAAACTTTATATTTACGTGTACACCAGTAAATAGAATTTATGTGAACAGAGGAATAAATAACATTTCTTGTTTTTGATAACTTTATGTATTATTGTTTATCTCTAATGGACCTCTTTTTTTGTTGGCTTATATAAAATAAAATCACTTTTCCTAAACAACGTATATTACTCCGTAACTTAAAAAAAATGAAATTTTCGCATTCTCATTTTTAATTAAATCTTCAAATGCACGACGTTTCGACAATTTTGATAAACTGTCTTGAGGCCATAAAACAAGTGCATTATAATAGTCAATTGAACAAAATACTACATCCATTCCTTACAAAATACAAATTACATCTTGCTGACCTTCTTTACTAATATTAATATATACAAATTAATTTTTTGGCATGCTTAAACGGTCTCATTAAACAGCCACAATGGCAAAATACATAAATAAATTGATAATATTAATTGATTATTGAGGAATAAATACATAGATAAGAAACGTGTTTTTTATTTTGTCACTTGTTCAACCCGATAGCGCTATTGTACGATTCAAAAGTGTTACATTACACATTAGCATATATCGTGACACTTCTACGGCAGATTCTTCATTTTTTTGACTGACACTCAATACAGTGGGGGAAAAATTCTGGCGTTGGACTTGTGGTATCCTTCATAGTACGAAATATATAACCGCGAAGTAATATGGGGAAGGACCGCCGACACAAAAGGTACTGAAGTGGGGAAAATCCTACATACTAGTAAACATACAAACACAAGCACATTCAAAGAAAACGGAAGGGAGGGTAAGTGACGGAGATGAAACCCGTCAGTGAGCCCAAGTCCATCTGCCGCCACTACCAACGCGTCGCACAGTCGGACGACGATGGGATTTACCGAATCGGAGAGAATGAATTACATATTGAAAATTGGTTATAACTTTTTGAACTTCTTAATAGGTTTCCATTAACCGAGCGCATTTTTCTCCTTAAAATTTTATATTACAACCATCGTTGTCCCCAACATCAGTAAACATTTCTGGATGTTCTGCACAGACTTCCGCAGCTATTCTGGCAGTACAATCGAAAGTAACTGGCCAATTGTTCTATAATGTTCAATAATTTTCTCAAAAAATTCTCCAAATAGTTTCTTTAAATTCTTCTCTAGTATGTATGAAAGACCTGTAAAAAATATGTATAATTGAATGACTGTATAATTGACGCTAGTCCCATTCCTGGAGAACTCTCTGTAATTTTCGAAAATTGTAAAAAGTTAATATTGCAAAACTATAAATTTGAAAATATTTTTTATCTTTAATGTAACCAATTAGATGATTATTTTTTTGGGGGGGGGGCGAGTTGTTTTCGCATAAATGCTGTTTAAAGTTAAAGCAATTCATATGACAATAGTTTTTTTTAAAATCGCCCCAACTTTTTTCAGCCCCACGAATAGAACAAGGGACTCTTAAAAGATAGCGATGTCTAATTTTTGTAGAACTTTGGGTTTTTCGAATATTACAAATTCTGAAATAATGTAAAAAAGTATGTGCTCTTGTAGCAACACTAGGTTCTTTTTTTCTGGCAAAAGAATAGTTCGGTTCCCGTACTGGCTCACAAGTACAATATTTAATTAGTTCAAAGTTTAGTTTTCTCGAGTGATTTCATTTTTCTCTCACGCCACCCACCAAAACCAATGAAGTTGCTATCACAATCAGTTTATCAATCTCTCATTGCCTCAACTGGTTGCTACATCTCTGAGGTCTTTTGGAAGAGAGAAGAAAATGCGTCTAGGAAATTATTAAATATTACTGATCGGTAACTCATTTATTTTTTCACGAATACAGACCACGATCACCTTCAGAATTAGTAACGGTTGCTCTTATTTCAGGTCAGTTTCCCACTTTATACAAATAGTTGGCCAATGAAACTGTCTGTGGCCTCAAAAGTATGCGGAAATGCGCAGTAATAATTAGGGCTGTGCACTTAAAAACTCGCATTTGCAAATATAATTCAGAAAAAATGGGATCCTACCCATTATCCAGGACGTATTTCGAATATTGTCGGAAACCGTCGTCTGGGAGGACATCGGGCCATTGGGGTTCATCAGGTGGATCCTCCTCGCCTGCCCCAACTGACCCTCGTGGCCACAGCTGTCGGGTGGGGCGGTCTGGCGGGGGCGAAGCAGCCTGGAGCACTCCAATGCTTTGGTCCTGGGATGACCATCATTGGGGGGGTTCGGGTGTTATCTCTCAACTAGAAATAAACAGGTAGTCTCTCATCTTAACGAAGCAGACATATACACAAACATTTTTTACTTTCCATGGATCTATTATTTATTTTACTAATACAACTAAAATGCATATCCCAGTTATTAATAATGAAAAAAAAAAAAATGAATCGTCGAGATTCGAACGCAAGACATTGCGTTCGCGAGTAAAAAGCTTGAACACCAGCACCACACTTCGGTCCAGAAGCTTATTTGTGTTCACGAAACACGCTTGAAAAACGTCTAATGTGTTATTTTCATAAAAATGGCTGACAATTGCATCCTAAAAATTTGGCAAATCAATAATAATTATGGAATTCTACTCTTAATCAATTCTAATTATGGACTCAAACCGTTTCCCATACATATAGTGTCATTGTAAGACACAAACCATTAAGAAAAAAATTAATAAGAAAATAACCCGCGAGTTCCTTGTCATCGGCACTCGATCGTCCGGCGTTACTGTACCGGTTACAACGACCAATGCAGGTAGACGACCAACCCTGGATTTACTCTTTAGCAATAGGTTTAGAGAATAATCAAATACCCTGACCGGCCATTTCAAAGCGCAGCGGACGCTGTGTCCGCGTCCCCACCGCTCCGAAATGGCATGGCTAGGTGCCGGACGGCCTGGCACTTATTAATGTAGCTGATATCTCGCTGCGTGTGCTTACAACACTCACTAGAAAGACATTGGTTCTCGAACGATTCATGGATTTTCCCGTGAACCTTCGGATTTCCGACAAAAATGCTCGGTTTTGCTCACCTTAGACCTTAACACTCTTGTCGATTGAGCAATCTTATTTGACAAGATAATCGATCAGTCCACTAGATTTTTTCTAATTCTAATTATGATTGTTTTTTGAAATCGAAACAAGATAGACTTAATAATTACTAATAAATTGTTTGTAATGACGTTAAATTTTACAAGTACGCTGCAATGATACAAAATACTGTAACTGCTTTAGTTCTAATGTAACCTCTGTAAAAATATTATATAAATGTAGCTGTATGTTTTAAATATATCCAGCCTGTGAAATGGTCGGGGCATGAAACTATTAAGTTGGGGACTATTCCGTTCAAGTAATTGAACCATATCGGCAGGCCCAACCTGAGCGCAGCGGTGCAAGGATTCAGACGCAGCGCGCGCACGCTGTGCTCTCAAATGCGATCTCCCGTCGCCTCCACAACGCGTCATCGCGGTCCTGACCGAGTGCACACTGGCTACACGGCTGGAAGGCAGGTCACGACTATATCGCGGCCCTCTCCCTTCGTGCGAACGCGCAGTCTCTGGAATCTTCTGGCTCCAGAGACTTTTTTCCGGCTTTGCCGAAGGTTTGTGTAATTGCAGTTGTGTTGCAGTTCGCATGCATTTTGCGTTTTACTGCTATATGTAAGTGGCTGGTGTGGGTCCGCGTCGGACCTTGGTCAATAACCAAATAGGCTTTTGTGTTGCGCTACGTCCTCAGAATATCAGGGGGGGGGGTGCTTGTCTTCTTTGTCCTCTACTGAGGATGTGTTGAGCTAATTGTTTTAGCGTTGCCGGAGCTTCGTTGGTTTGAAAGTCTTGATAGGCTTCGTTAAACGAAAGCCGTCTCAAGCATTGAGTGAAGGACTCGATAACAATTTCCTTGCTCAGTACTTTCAGCCGTTTCCGAAACGGAAGGCGTGCTATGAGCCGTAGCACTTTGTTCCGTATTAGCTCAAATGTATCCTTGTACTTCTGAGCAGTGGTCCACCATGCAGCCACAGGCCGGCAACACATTTTATAGTGTCAAGCGAAGTTATAAAGGGAGTGTAGGTTCCCTCAAAAGAGGTAGTAAAGTCGAAACACTTTGCTGTGATTTTGATCGAAATCACCTGACATGTAAATGCCCCCTTCGATCAAATGTGACGCCTAAATCTGAAGGCAAACTGTTCATCTCGGATGAGGTTCCGCGCGAGAGAGCAGTTGGCAGAATTCGAGCGAGTACAAGCCTCTCGAATACCTTTCCCATAACAGGAAGGAGACTGATTGCCTTGTGGCTCGCAGCGATCGTGAGAGGCTTACCGGATTTCGGAAGCATGGAGATATTTGCGAATTTACAATTTTCCGGAAAGTACCGCCGTGTAATGCAGCTGTTGTAGATTCGCGTAAGCTCCGTGTTAGTGACCGGTAGGGCCTCGTCGGGAGGACCTATGCGGTCAGGGCACGGCGACTACGCAAGCATTTAATTGTAGTCGAAACTTCGACTGTACAATGTGGAAGTGTATTGACGCTAGTCAGTTTCCTCATCTACCGCTTGTGTAGTGTTGTTCACAAACCTCTCTTCAAGCATGTCGGCAAACAATTTTGCCTTGGCTTGATCGGAGAAGAGGTATGTTTGTTTACCCTCCGCCCTGTCGTGGCCACGTATGGCGGTTACAGTATTAGGTACTGACCTGGCGCCACGGCGAATCTTCCTGCGCTATTTATAACCGCCAGGACCGCCACCGCCGCCGCCACCGCCACCGCCGCTGATGCAATGACCCACGGAAGCACGCCTCCCCGTGCGCCACGCAACTCACGTGAACGGAAATGGAAGAGGATAATGATGTTGATGATGGTAATCAACATGGTAGTGCTCATTTCAATTTAGAATCCCAGAGAAACAACATAATTCCGTACACCCGAAATTCAAATTAACCAGGAAATATTTTATAAGCATATTAATATTTTCTGTAAAACTACTTTTTCACGTCTCATCACTGTCAATCCCATCGTTTTATAAGGAGTCTATACGTTTTGTAAAAACTTCCAATATTATTTGATTTTAGGATTTACGATTTGATTTGTAATTGTTAAATCCTGATTACAATGACCCCCAAAAAATGTAAACATTAATTTTTACATGAATTAATGTTTTAAAATAATTTCAAGAGGAACAAGTTTTAATCGAAATGTACGTTTAATTAAGCAGAAACAGCTGTTTTTGTTATGAGGTTGATATTAAGAAGTAGTTGTGCGCACATTTGGAGAAAAAAAGGGGGGAAATCCGCTATCGAAGAAAATGTGAGGTAACATGAATTAAGTGGAAAATTCAAGTGTGCAAATGGTTGACGTAAAAAAATAAAATTAAAAAAAAAACGCGAGAAAGAAAAGGGTATAATCTTTGGAAGGCATTTATATATATTTATAAAATAGGTACAGTATGCGCCTATAGTCTGAATTACACAAATAATATAATAATTATTATAACTTATGTAAATATTTTAAGTAAAGTGCACGGAACAGGGCGAGCACATGACAATTCAAGGAATACAGCAACTAAACTTTCAGGCATACATCCACTAGCAAATGCTTCTTTTTCTTTCTTTTCTTCTTCTTCTTTTTTTCCCATTTGCAAGAGAAGTATCGTGATGTGTATACATAACAATTTGATAAATTTTTCTTTACAAATATATTACCGCTAGATGCAACTGTTCATAAGGATTACGATTGTTCGTCAATGCATGATAAGAATAATGCACTCTGTCAAAACCTCACTTCCTGTCTAAGCACTGGATGGATAGCATTTCTAGGTTCTTCCGCTTCTGGTTTCATATTCGCCTTGGTCTTTTGGCATAGTTAATTCGAGTCTGACGTGTGCACAGCACTTCACAGTCTGTGACAGTCATCCCTTCCCGTTTCACATTACAACATATGTTGTGGAATAGACAGGATGTCGTACAGTAAATTTAAAACATCTGAAACAGGGTTCTTATTCCTTTACAGATGTTCGGCATGCTTTTAAATTATGAGATTGAGACCGTTACCAGTGTTTTGTCATTAAACTATTAATAAACTTACATTATCCATTAAGATTGTACATTAACTATTCTACATTGAATATTCTTTATCCACCAAAGAATGGAATGAACGTAAACAAAGACAAGAGTGTAAGATATCGTTGATTGGGCGTAAACCTACAATATACATTTTTCTTTGTATTGTTTCTACATGTAATAAAACAGGTGGTATTGAAGTAACCAAATCTAATATGCAGTAGAAAATAAAGATTTGGTGAAAAGTAATAATTTTCTTTAAATAATGTGTTTCTTCAAATGAAAGGGTGAGAAGATGAAGATGCGAATCAAGTGAGGAAGATGTTTCTAAGTAGTTGATCCGTAAGTGTTGTGCATGTTTTTGCTCGGGAGATGGCTGTTGTCTTCCCCCGCTGTGTGACGAGGTCCGGCGCCGACCTACCTGGCTGGCAGTTTTTTTGCAACCATGTATCTCGCACAAGCTCAACAACTTTGTTGTTTTAAAAGAAATAATATTGATGTTTTTACCCTTCTCAAAAGCTTTTCTAACTTCTAACGATTCTTCTAGAGAATCCCTGATTTTTTCCGACTTCTTCAGAGCAACGCCATTTGTGGATTCTCAGTTTTCCATGTTTTACAGAAAGTGTCTACCCTGAGAATACGTTCAGCAATTAAGGAGATCCACTTTTTCACGAGTCTCACAATACTGCAGATGCAAGAAACAGCGAACATACCTACTCTCTAGAACAGGGGTGTCCAACTCTCAAGGCCTCACGGACCACAATTAAAACATTCAATATGGTTGCAAGCCATATTTTTATTACTCGGGCGACCCACATCAATCTTTCCCGTATCGTTGATCTCTGTACCTTGCCCGGCAGCTCTGAAAGGGGGGGGGGCGGGATGAAACCATGCGTAATATCAGGCCGTATCATTCACAATACAGTGAAACACATAGGGATGTTCTTGAATTTCTGAATTGACTAGACAATTTTTTTTTAAATCTTCAGCTATCTTTACATTAAAGGATCTGTGAACCCCCGGAGGACGCGTGCGTCAGATGCACAATGACCTCGCCAGACATGGTTGAAAGGGACTTTCACTGCCTAATAACGGTTCACAGTCGACCACAATAATTGGCAAGGGCCGCCAGTCGTTGCTCTAAAGAGTCCACACCGTCGTAATACTGTTTAAGGAACAATATTCTTTGGATAAATCACAGGTACCAAAATAATAAAAGCGATAATTTTCGCAAGTTGTTTGGGGCTCTAAACATTGCTTCTTGGAGTTTATCTTTCGCGATTGTCGTATTCGGCACCATAATGGAGCTAAAACGCCACGGCAGAGCGAAGGATATTCATAATGCGTCTTTTTCGATAAGTTACAGAATATTAAATTTATTTTACGTAAATAAACTTCAACAGAACAGCAAATATTGTTTACAAAATTCGGTCGCGAAGACAAAGTGCCTGGGATATTGAAAACGTATGACGAAAAGCCGGTTTGAAGATCTTCTACGCCAGAAGGCGATTGTCATTTAATTAATTTAAGAGGGTCGTGTTTATCCTTTAGGCAATGATGAGTTGTCAATGATGATTACGGTTGTTTGTGTGGGTAGCCACCTCTTCAATATCATGAGAAAAAAAAGGTCGAGTGAGTGGCAGGATATTTAGTTTTCTCTTTAATGAAATAGCACGTTCAATCAATATTTCTGCTAAATGAAAATGCCAGCGAGCCAAAAGGATGCTTAAACTTTCAATTTAATCGCCATTTTGACAACTATAATAAATTAACCAAAACACCACGTTCAGAACATCGTTGCATGTTGTTTTATGCAAACTGTCTCATGCGACATCTCCATCGTAACTGTTTATATACAACCACTTAGGATACGTACGCTCACATAAACTCCAGTCACTAGGTATTCGGTTCAGGTAAAAATTCCAGAAGTATTTTTTCTTTCTAATCGACTGTTTTTGGAGGTGATGAATTCAAATGTGAGGTTTGACACGTGGATACTAAAAAAAGGCGATAATTAAATTACTTTGTAAGCATTCACAACAAATTGCGTGCATCGTAGTCGTATGACAATGCGGAATGTCAATAGACACCAATTTCAAAATTAACATCCACCACATTTGTATTTAATTTCCACACTTGTTCAGGTGATTTTAATAGCCGGGACATTTATGTCTATTCAACATATTTCCAATAGACGTTCTGCATTGGAACCGAGTAATGCCTATTAAATAAATTTTAAAGAATTGCTAAAAAAATCTTACTTGACATTAGTAACATATTTAGTTCCAAACAAGCCGGCCCGGTGGTCGAGGTCGCTAAGACACGGTTGTATCACCTGTGTTTTGTCGTGCTGTGCAGTCTCACTCAATACACCATCCTTCTCACAGCAACCCTTCATACCTGGTAATTCAGGTGGCGGAGGAGCATGCGGTTGAAACACAAGGATTACACCTGGACGCCAACATTCCTTGTGAACCTTCTCTCCCGCCGATAAGAGCGTGAGCGCATGGTTTCTCCGTTGGCCAATTACTGGCTGGCTTGAAGGGGCTCAAGTGCTACGCCAGTCAGATTTAGGAAGTACAAGCTGAAAAAGTGGGCAATGGGCCTCAGTGGGAGTGACCGGTTTCACAGTGGGAGAAATGCCACAATGGCCGCGTCTGGAGTATAGTCAGCCTCGGCTGGCGTATGGAAGTGAAACAGTACATTCTTTCAGTGTATTATCAGATTAAATTATTAAATAAAATTTACACATTTGTAAGCTTCTATTCTAGAACCTAAAGTTCCATTCCCATAGATTTATATTAGAATATAATATAGCAGTTCCAATGATCGTACAAAGGGGGATCATTACACCATTAGCACTGTCGTATGTATTACATATTCAAATTATCCAACAAAACGACGATTTCCTTCCAGGTGATCCAAGCCCTGCACCACATACTGTCAACAGCTGCGTCCAGGCGGTAAAATCTACAGCGACTTTTGTCAATCATCGCTTGGGTGCTGTGGGCCTCTTTGCCGTCATATTTAGCTGCCATCAAAAGGGCCAGGCGACCAAATGGCGGCGACCGCCGTTTTTCGCGCGGATACAGCTGAATCGCAACGCGAAAAAACGCAGACACACGATTTTGAAATAACTTCTTAGAATATTTTGGACGGATCCGTAAATAAAATCAGTTCTCGTCGATTGATACCTCATTTGCGTCGATTCATGGGCGAGGAGTCTAACCGTGAGTGATGGATGGACACCGATACTATAGCTCGGATACTGTATACGGATACGTAAATGATTCTTATGATGAGAAAGAGTATGTAATGTTGTAGCACCACTGTCTGCATTATGTTAGCACTTTCTGTACCAAAAGGGCATGTGGTTCGTTTTTTGTTTTGCAAAATAGATTTACACGAACAACGGATAGTATTCGGACAGAACTGTATTTAGTGTCGAACACTCAACTAAAAACAGCTCAATCTCCCGTAACCCTACGTCACCACTTAATTATCTATCGTTCAAGGAATTATTGTTTGTGATATCTTTATTTCGTCATTACGCAATTGTTGTAGGAGCATTAATGTAGCCGTAATCATGAAATGGCTTACATTAAATACGCAGTGTAGTAATTGAAACGATCTGCTCTCAACACCCAACTCCCACACTGTGAATTCAATCTCGTCCTTTACATTCCCGTTGACACCAGCGGGCAATACAGTTTAGATATTGGTCTGAGTGGTCAGCACAAAGAGAGGCCGCATGGGATACAACACACGAGAGAGACAATGGAGCCATGACATGAACCCGCTCAACCATTTGTCAGAACCTCTGAATTACGGGCAGTCACGTTAAAATTAATAATCACTAATATATTTCCTTTCTTACTCTTGTATTATTATTATTATTATTATTATTATTATTATTATACCTTTCACCACCTAGTTACAGTTGCACGTGGGAATTGTCAGCCACCGTTGCGGCCCCGTACTTAGTTACCCGTACATGATGTAATATATATAGTACATGTAATTGTTACATATTGTGTTTTCGATGTGGCTAGGGCGTCGCGACGGGAGTTGACAAATCGCTGAAAGAAAAACATATTTTAACATAATTGTGATAATTTCGACAGGGATTGGATGGTGAAATATATAATATAATTATCAACGGGGCAGAATTCCCCTAAAGTCTCTTCGCAGAGTTCAATGTCTCGCCCCGTAGCTCAAGTGGTTGGATCAGCAGGGCGTTTACCGGAATATCCAGGTTTGATTCTGAGCTGGTGCAATCAATTATTTCAATAGTGAAAACACCATTATATTATTATTATTATTATTACTATTATTATTGTCATTTTAAAAATAGTTTCAGTTTTTATTCAATATGCTAGTACATATTGTATGGTTAACAGAAAATCCACGAGTAGAGTGATCACACACTGACTGAGTTACCGCATACTGCGACATCGTAAACCAAGTTCCAGCGGAAATTGCTAGGTTCACGTCCCCACGGGGGATTTTCGTCACCTCCAAATTAGACGATTAAATTGCAGTTACCGAAGCAGTGCAGATACCTCAAATAATAGGCTATGGACCACGCACAATCCATCCTTACCCAATTCTCTCCGGCTCCCAAACTCAGGTGCAGGCGATAGGCGAATCCCCCATCACCGCATGGTCCATCCACCATGATCTCAAACGACTCCGAACGTTCAGCAAGTAGGCGGATGTCAGGCCAAGACTCTCATTGGATTGGAGTGCCGTGGGAAGAAGTTCCTATTCGGAAGTGCGTTGGCTCGTGGTTCCTCGGAAGGCCTCCGCTGCTCGCCGCAAGCTGCCTTCCGAGAATCCGTGCAGCGCACCGCAGCAGCACCAGCCTATTTGCGCGCACCGCGCTTCCGGCGGGCGCAGTTTCCAGCGGCCATCAACTCGCCGTTGCGCGCCCACGAGAAGCTATATGAACACTCGGTGCACTATGTTTATTAACTGCCGAGAAATTTTGAGTTTAAAATGACTAGATGTTTGTGCTTACGATCGAATCAGTAAGCATACTACTGGCTAGTAAGACTGGAGAGAAAAGCTGTGTGCGAGAAACAGCGAAACTTGCAAATGTGTGAATGGCTGAGCTGGGGGG
>BOPP01000161.1:541049-588005 GCA_017312745.1 Gryllus bimaculatus | reverse complement strand
GGGGGGGAATAATGCTAACCCTGTATTATATAGGAGCGTGACTAAGTTCTGTCAATGCCTCCTGCGACCAACTTGCTGTAAACGCACGAATTTTTTTCGTGTGCGCAAATGACCTCCCGACAATCAGCGACACACGGATTTTGCCTTACAGTCAATGAACAATTTTTTCAAGCGATGTTTTGATGAAATAGCGGCTGAAACGCTACTTATCTTGCCAATCTGCGAGATACTTTTTCGGTTTTCTTCTTTTTTTTCTTTCTTCTTTTTCTTTGCATTATGATGCGGTAAGAGCACGTCTGCGCATTGATTGCAGGGACTTAGCACCGAATATGAGAGAGCCAGGCGCGTCGGCACAAATTACCATACTTGCCAGGGTAAATGAAATTTCAGAGAATAACATACACAAGAATTTGGAATCATAATCTCCCAAAAAACAAAGGCTCTATCCTCTACCGCAAATTACACATACACAATGAATTATTAATTCTTGAAAGTTTTCAATGTTTGTTAGCAAAAAGTAACAATTGTGTTGCATTTTTAAAGTTTTGTATTTGATATAATAATGCTAAATAAGCTGAAGATTGTATACGATACCATAGACGCAAGATGATACTACGTTCTCGTGTAAATGCTTTGTTGGGCTGCATCTCATTACCGCTCATAAATGTACAGAAATAATTGCTTCGGTTTTGTTGAAATTCCCAAATCTTTTTTTTTTTACTTTCAATTTGACATTCTGTAACAAAATGGACTTTTTCCATGACATCGCAGCTTACATAAAGGCTTAGTGTACAAATAATGTGTATATAGGCACTGCTCATATGTACTTCACCGAGGCAACAATTTTGACAGCAACATGACATTCCTCTTCGTATTCCTTCCACATATCATCGAGATGTTGCGGATGTGTAGCTTTGCCTCGCAGGCATTCTTCGCGAGTTGTAAAACAAACCACTTTGTAAAATTTGCTGCGATTCCTCGGAGTTCTACAGAAAATGTTACATGTATACACCGCACTGTCTATTCCACAACATTGTGCTCAAGGCATTGTGCTCCCTTATGATGTTCAAAACTAAGACTAGACTTTGTAGTCTTCAGGAAAAGAAGTTTAATTTCCATATTTTCAAAGGAGTCTGCGTTAACAAAGGAAAACGTAAACTGATTCAAATATCTTAAGCAGCGAACGACAAAACATCATTTGGAATTCAGGACACTGATATCAGCAAGTTGGCATGTAAGAATTGATGAGGTGTATTATAAGCCACTGAACTTTCAACACAAATCAATGATTCAGTGAGTTCAGGATTACTGTATCCTGTGCACGATAAAATCGGGGCCATACGAAAATACACTCCGGATGTTGAAATTGTGAATTCTTAATAACTGATTTCGATAAACGAGCCTGCCTTATCAACATGTACAACCACGTTTGAAGGAAACATCACGAGTGATGCAAAGTTATTCTGTAGTTCCGGTTAGCTAAGAAATATAACACATTTACAATTCCTTTTTGAAAAACATCCACCAACTTGTTCAAACTTATCAAAAACCACCGAAAAAGAAACCAAAGCCCAGCGTGTGTAGAAAAGAGAAACATTGGCCTTACAAGGAATGAGTTATTATAGTACGATTTATTTAGTCGTGCACTTGACGTAAATAAGCGGTTGCAGTTTCATCCAATCGGGAGCTTATATGTCCCTAGAGTGACGTCATTATTAGGTTGGATTAAACCCTAACAGCTGATTTACGTCAAGTGCATGGTTAAATAAATCCTAGTATAGACGGCTTTCGGGAATCTATAAATAAAATAAAGTTGGGAAAAAAGGAAAAAGTTGTGTCAAATACCTGCATTGTCATTTGCTCTTATTTAACTATTTGGATCATCTACACATTGTCGCGACACAAGAAAAGAAACATTTAAAAAAGTGTTATTTTTCAGGAGAATAATTTTTAATCTAATCAGAAAAGTTTATTAAACGGCCAAAGAGGAAGTGTATACTAACCGATATAACCAGTGAATTATCTTCATGAAATAGTTACTAGTAAACTTAAATTACTTTCCAATCATATTACTTCACTTAACTAAAAAATGACGGTTCCTGGGATTTTTGCACAGTTATTTAAACTCAAACACTAGTATCTTCAAATGTACAGATAAAGGTGCTATAACACCCTATACGTTCTTGTATTATTTGTAATGATCACGTAATGTTATAATACTAGTACAATAGCGAAAGTCGTTCCAAACAGAAAGAAATGTACCCTAATCAAAGTATACGTTCTAGACCACCCAGCTGGCTGCATTTCATAAAAATCTTCTCACCCATCGAAAATAATGCTTAATGTTTGCAATTATCAAAATTTCAGAGGATTGAATGTAAAAAAGGTTCCGCAAGCGGTCTCTCTACCGACTGAGCCACGGCACCTGATCTCTAAAGCGGTAGTCAAAGTACTATTCTAAATACCTTGTTCACTTTGACTTTTCATTCAAATTCTTTTTTTTTAATATTGCGTCATTGATGCAAAGCGTTTCTTAAAACCTTGTTGGGCGTTGAGCGCTTACGTGGAGTAATCGTCCGTTACTTTCTTTGTCAAATCTCGTCACGCCGTAGTCAGCCAGTGCCTTTCATCCCTTCGGCCAGGGGTTCGACGCCGTTAGATACCGGGATTCCTTGCCGGTCACCCAAACAGGAACCCGCGAGTCTCGAATTCGCTTAACTTCCGTGACTTTTCCGTTCCTTCACGGAGCGTAGTGAACAAATTAGGCTAACGACGCCGACAAAACTGTAATTATCACGAAAACAATACATGTTTCGAAAATATTGTTTACGAAATAATTTACAGCAATCGTATTGAGAAAAAGATTACATTTATAAAAATAATTCTTTAGCATCAATATAAAAGATGCGAGAAGAGTTCGAAAAAATTTTAACTTGGTCAAGAGTTCACTCAAAATTAAGCGAAAACTACTTACAAGTTAAAAAGGATACATGATACGATTTAAATATCTAATATTGAAGAACAGATTGTATTGAGAAATAAATATATATCTTCAATATTGAAGGGCAGGTTCAAAAAATTGAACTTTCTGAATTTTGTAAATTTCAGAGGAATTAATGAATATTGAACCTATCACATTATTAAATAAACCTTGCTATATATATATATATATATATATATATATATATATATATATATATATATATATATATATATATATATACATATATATAACACTTGGTCACGACTTCACCGATTACGAGAAAACGTTTTTCACAAAATTGTATATGACATTATTTAACGGTAGATTTTGAACTGTGAAGAAATATGCACGAGGTGTGTACTTTTGATAAGTAATAACAACACTGTATTTTCAGTATATTAATCCTGTACTGTGCAGTAAAATGTACCGTTGCTGTTCTATATAAAAAAAAAAACACGTCAGTCCCGCTTGCAAATCTTTTATCAAGCCCACTGAAAAAAGAAATGGGCGAGGCGACAATGTAATGGATGATGCAATTTGCAAGAAAGTTATAAAATTATTTCTATTTTTGAACATAAACGTACCGTAATTTGAACACACCAGTACAATTTACAATCCAACAACATAAATACAAGAAATGCGCGTAAACTAAACTTTGAAAATAATTTCGTACTATAAATAAGTTGTATGGTTCATAGAACATGAAAAATGTCCATGTACCGTGGACGCTGGCGCTTCTGCGATCGATACGCAGGACTCGAACCTTACGAACGGCTGACACACGAAATACGGAGCTATTATGAAATTCCTGAACGAATTTTGAACTACACTTAAAATGTGTCGTGATGCGACGTATAACCCGGTGAATACGATACGCCCATAAATTTATTCGTACGAATAATAATGACAATAACAATAATAATAAGAACAACAACAATTATAATAAATCCAAATAAACCCAGCCGATCAGATGGCCGTGATAGCTCAGGTAGTGGCTTAGCGGTCTCGGACCAGAAAACCGCGGGCCCGAGTCCCGCGTCGGGCAAGGGTGAATTTATGTTTGTATGCGTGTCATCCTTCCACCCTGCACCATCATCCTTTAATCTTCCATACCCCTAGGACTAACAAGCTTGGGGGATGAAAATTGGATTCAGTTAAATACTGTTCCCCTGATAAAAATTACATGTACTTGCCACCGAGATGTTTCTGAGCCCCGGTAAATACATACACGCGTGGTCCAAGTCGGCCTATACGCGAGCAAGCAATAAATAAAATAAAAAAAATTAGGTGTTACAACAGCACATATCTTCTCGCGTTATTGGAAACAGCTACAAAATATTAAAATGTGGCTTCATCTGCGCTACTAGCACCTCAGCTCTTATTTGAAAACGCCTCGGTTCAACCAAGATGAGAGCAAGGAAGTATTGCCAGCGCAACTATGTGCATTCGCTTGGCTAATAATATCAAAACAGCAATTAGTATATATGCAATTTACATAAAAATAATTACGAAAATTCTAGCTGCTCACTTGTGAGTTACCTTTCGTCTTAAAATGACTGTTCTGTCACCGTTTCATCATTTTTCTTTTATCCAATAGGCAGTAAATATTTTTAGGGATCAGGTGATATAAAATGGTATACAACATACCTCACCGGGCATCCTAAAGAGTCTTTTATAAAAAACCTCTTCGAAATTCATCGCTAACGGAAGTACTGGCTCTCGGCCTCTGAGTTACCCAACCACCACCACCACCACCACCTGGACTGAACAAAACTGCTGTATCTTATCACCGCCTACATCTCGACATTCGACAACAATTAGCTTCTGAAAGATCAATGCGGCATTGTTGCAAAATTTCTATAAATATTTGCGGATTGCTTAAAAAGAAAGACACCAATACATTGAGAATACAAATTGAGTAAAAAGAAAGAAGCGAGAAAGTAAAAATAAAATTAATATTGGCATTTTCAATTGTAAATTATACTTAAATTGAATTAATTATTTTTCACATCATTCATTCATTTTTTCTCGTGGCCCGTATTATAGAATAATGTGACCGTACAAACTGAGTAAAAAGTAAAAAAAGTAAAAACAGAGAATTAATATTGACATTTTCAATAGTATAATTAAAATTAAATTTATTATTTTTCATATCTTTCATTCAATTTTTCTCGTGGACTGTAGTTGGTGTGAACCTGTATGTGTTTCATTAATTTCAAGCGGAAATTAAGCAAAAACGACTCGTTTTTTGTACACATACAACAAAAGATGTACATGATCTTTTTTAAAGGGCTAATTTTGTACAACAGACTTTCTCCGACACAAAAATCTCTATCTTCAATTTTGTAGTTTTATTATTTTTTCTTCAAAAATCGAGCGACCCCGAAAATGGGACTAGCACCATGTTTTTTTACCGTCTATCATTACACAAGAGAAGGAAATTTGAAGAAAAAAAATTGTGGAGTTTTTTAGAAAAAAATCGTACATTTCAAGCGAAAATTACGCAAAAATAACTCGTTTTTCAAAAAAACTATACAGGACATTTTTTTAAAGTGCTCATTTTGTAAAACAGACAAAAGACTATCTTCAGTTGTTTTTTCTTCAATTTTTGAAAAATCGGGGATGTAAATGAAAACGACACCTGCACTACTCTCTGAAACGTCCTTCATACTTATCAACAAAATTTTACCAACAAAATTTGGAGCCTTTTTTTAAACTTTTGAAAATGCACCAGGGGTTTCAGGTAAAGTACCCCCCCCCCTAAATTAAAATACCGGTTTCAAATCCCAGGGGGTGCGACATCAACGAGAACGTTTAGGGGAATATCAATTTGGGAGAAAATCGGCTGGATGGTTTATGCGCAAGCATTGTGCATAGGACACAGACGTTTTGCAATCAGTTGATTTTCCAGTACGACGATTCTGGCTACACCACGTGTTAGAGGATTTGTTTACTATATTTAGCAACAGCATTTATCCATTTTTCCTCACCAGCGCCCGGCAATAAGAGTTTTTGTGTCGAAAATAGGCTGTTTTCCGGCGCACGATTACAATTATTACGTTACTTATTACGTTAGTAAGTGCGAGAAAGAGAAAGTAATAGTAATAGTAGTAATAATAATAATAATAATAATAATAATAATAATAATAAATCCTCTCCGGAAAATCGACGGCATAATAAATGTAAAACGCAATATTTATAAATAATCGAGTAAATGTTCGTACTGCCGAACAACTATGAACATATTATTTGCAACATGAAAAGTGAAACTGTTGCACGATGAAATGAATGGGTTCATGTTTTCAAAATAACAGTAGTCCGATTTGGGAGTCCGACCAGGGAGACGACACCGGTATCCGCGCATTTGCAGATCCCGCACGGGGTCCAATTGCAAGAATCAGCTCCGGAAGAAAGGCGGGGAGTTGGAGTGGCTCTCTCGCACTTGTCGTTCATAGTTTGATAGCCGGGGGGAGGCCGCGGGGGGCTCAAGGGCAGCCGTGCAGCGCCCTGAGCTCATCTGCCAGCTCGCTCCTGTCTGACTGCCTGCTGTGGCGGCGAATCACTCGCGTGACAGCAATTGCGTTGCCTACAGTTTGATGGTCGAATCCTTTCAATATTAAATAGCTTCGTTGAATGCATATACACTGCAACACTGACCCAATCCAAAAAATACGATTTTTGAGTTATGACTGATTTTTATACCATTTATAAATAATTATTAATAGCCTTTTTGGTAATGCTTTTTCCTTAATTCATTTATAATCGCGTGCGATTCTTGCATTTCAAACCCAGCGGAAACTGCAAACAACTTTATCTCAAAACTTCACTTTTTGTGTTGTGCCATGGAGTCCGAGAAGAAGTGGAATGGAACGATATTTATGAATGTAATCCGCTTTTTCGTCCACATAACACCTGACGATGTCTTATGGATGGCCCTCCCCACATGGGTCCTACTCTCCAGATCGTAGTAATTTACTAGTTTTTCCGAATATCGAGTCGATGTGACTCGTAAGTCCATATCAGTCTTGTACGTACTACTTTCTCCAAGTTTAGCTCGAGAGCCCGTCGGCGCTTAGTCCTGTTCACGGCTAAATATACCGAAAAATACTTGTCGAAAAACTCAATACATCACAGCACTATCAATGGGAAATTCACATTACCAATAACGTCTGAACTAATGTCTTTCGATGCGTTAACGGTATTTAACGAGTTTTTAATATAGAATTTACGCTGTTAAGTCCTTTTTCCAAAATAGCCAGAATATATTTCTCAAATTGTTTTACGTACTTTTCGAAAAATTTTGAAAAATGTGTGCTTACAGTGCAATGGCGACATATTTCCTGAATCCAATGTCGTGTGAACCGTTCACATCGGACGAATTGGAGCGTCGTTAAGTGAAATTTGGCAAAATATACCCGCTCTTGCGTCAGGCCGAGCTGATGCGTCACTCATACGTCGCGTCGCTGGGCGCTCGGCACTGAGCGGCAGCAACCCTTACATGAAGGACGACGGGCTTTCCTTACTATCCGCATCTCAGTATTATTTCCATACTAATCAAACTTGTGATATCATAACAGAGACAAATTTTCTTGTATTCTCTGTAACAACAACAACAATAATAATAATAATAATAATAATAATAATAATAATAATAATAATAATAATAATAATAATATGAAAACTATATTTATCTCATTACTCAAAATATTGATTTCGATTAGGAAACGTTTCCCAAAAGAAAATTCAAATATTTAAGATTCGGGCGTATATGGTGTACTGGGAATGCGCACCAAGCGGCAACACAATTGAAACCACCCATCCCTTTCGCGAGAATCGAACCATGAGTCATCACCCCAAGCATGCCCCTCTGAATTATGTAAGTATTCCACAGAATTGCTGCGCGCTTTGCGCATATTCCTTTTAAAAATGCACCTCCGGGTGCTTCATCCTCAGTATATTTAACAATTATTAAGCTTTTTATGGCAGAAATTATTTAAAAACCACGAACTAAATTGGGGGCCCACAGTATCGAACCAAACACGCTAGTTTCCCATTCTTAGGTAGAGGGGTTGAAGTACCGCGGTTGAAACAGCGGATAAGTCCACGTTTCCTGATTTTAACTTCACGTAACAATTATAGAGAAATGATATATGAAATGAATATATAGAAATGAGTTTGAAGCCAGTCATCAGATTCAAAACAGTCGTGGTCACATGGGACCAATTGTCCACTGAAAGAATTCTCACTTCTGATATCAACAGCCCTTTTTCATCTCTTAAGACCCAATGAACCTGTACGAAGTGTCACTAGAAAGAGAAGTACGCTTTTGACTAATATACTTAACATTACAGGAAAGGTTTTCGTTTAATGTAAAGAGGTTTAGAAATTTCTTCCGCGCATTCGATTATGCGTGGCTCATGCCTCAATGTCGAACGCTGTGGACCAACGAGTAATGCATAGGCCGGAATTTACAATATGTCTTTCCACGCATTTGCGGATTCAGCTATTCTGTTTGCCGCCACACCATCGCATGATGATTAAAGACATGCAGAATCCCAAACTATACCTACAATGAAAATGACTAGTTGATATTCTGTGTGTTTTAACAACACGATTAAATGCGTCTCTTTGTTAATAAACATTTTAAAATATTCGAATTTTTAGTCATGCACACAAGCGGGCCAACATAACACTCAGCCCTGGGCCTGTCGGCACAAGGTGCGAAATGTTCGCACGGGTCCGGCAAGCTTAGTTAAAACTGCGTTTTATACTTCACATGGATTTTACTGAATACTTGATTTTGTACGATTTATTTTCGTCAAAAAAAACATAGTGGAGAAGAAGTATTTTTCCAATTTCTTCTCAATTTAAAAAAAACAAAACATTTTCCAGTTAGATTTTTTCATTTAGCAAATGATACGTCTTCACGAAGAACCAACAACACACCACTGCTTACTACTAATATTCCAGTGTTGTAATCGTATTGCAAACAATTCATTAATATCTCGTCCTTGAGAAATGAAATGCTTAGATATAATTCAGGAATACATTTTTTCATGTTACTAGATTAACACGCGAAAACATAATACTTCACACATTGTAAAAGATGCAAACGTCATGTATGCGATTTCCTTAGGACCCCGGGGTGCGTTTTTCTGCATTTGAACACAAATTTCCATTAAAACAAGATAACTTTGTATTTATAATATCAATTCACCAATTGGCCGACCTGGATCGCCGAGGGGCTAAGAGCGTGTAAAGACTCAGCACTTCGGCCCGAAGGGTAGTGGGTTCGAGTCCCGCCTTGGGCATGGTTGTTTGTCCCTTGTGACTCGTGTATGTGTTGTCGCGGAGGGCCACGCGTTCTGCTGACCCCAGATCAGAGGAGCCCGCAAGTATGTTGATGTCCAGTGTATGGTCAAATATGTGTTCCATCGGGGCGTAAAGGGTAACCTGTTGTCGCCTGAATTAAAGTCCTAGGAAGAAAAAAAAATCACCAATTCGCTTGACCAATCGGTTGCCCACCACGGGGACAAGCTCTTAGCACCTGACGGGTCTTCCGGCATGTACGGTAGTGTAGTGCGTATTAGTGTGTGTATGTGTGTAAGGGGATGAAGATAGGACAAGGAAGAATAAGGTGAGATCGTGTGGGGTCCGTGGCCCCTTAGGGTACTGCTCCGGCATTCGCCAGGTGTTGATCGGACAAACCACGGAAAACTACCGATTAGAGCAGCCGGTCGCAAGAATTCTCCTCCAGACGGCGACTGAATTCGATCTAGCTAACAAGCTAGCATCGAAAACCCTGCCACCGTCGGGACTCAGTTCTAGGACCTCCCGATCAGGGGGACTACAGTAACATTAGTTGTTGCCCTTAGCCACATCTCCCGGTCAAATCAATGACGAGGACGCTACGGGAAAGTTAATAATTCCGAGAACAACTTTTGATATTATTATCAAATACAATGGAGAGAATGATATACGAAATAATCTGTTAAATGGATAACAGTAACCGTAGGTGAAGGTGCAGGCTTACGCAGTCACGCGAGAATACTCGTACAGGGTGGCTAGCCATTTTCCTGGAACAAATTTTCCCGACTCTTCCCGGTTTACCAGTATTTTTTTTTCTTTTTCGATAGGACATGAGCGATTTGCATTATTCGACGAAAATATTAAATAACAAGATTTGGATACATGTTACTGATTTACAATGTCGCACAGTGAATCATTTTGCTCAACATAATGATGCGCTGTTTTTAAAGGAATACTACTTTTATAACTGTTCCAAAAATGTCACAGAGATGTGAACTTTTTCCTAGAAATTTCCTGATTTTTTTTCATAATAACGAAATCCTCGGTTCTCCAGAAAGTGCCCTCCCCCTGTCGTAGCAGCAGGTGGCCGACCAGCGGGTCGGAGATTCCTAGGCACGGACAGGCGCGGCCGTGCGGGAACGACGCGCAGCTGGGGCTGAGACAAAACATTGTGCCGATAGCGGGCAGACGAGTGGCGGCGGCGCGACATCGTGCAAGCACAAGGACACACCCACGCGGAGGCAGCGCAAAGACGCGGGACGGAACGGGGCCGGACGTCCGCGCGGTCAACAGCCAGCGCGAGGACACTCACAGGTGTCCTTAGTCGAGGGGCGGCCCGGCTGCAGGGGTGTATTAATGCATAAGCAGACTAAGCACTCCCTAGTCACTGTAAACAAGGGTTTTAAACAACATTTTCTAAAAATAATTTTAACTGCTATTTCTAATCATAATACAATAATCATAGTACATAATTGCAAAGGTTATAGTTAATACTCGGTTTGATTACATTAGTTCAATATTATTATGGTGCCTGATTCTTTAGTGCCGTTTGGGGCAGATATTAATTCGGTTCTGCGAGGGTGTCATAAAGCAGGAAGTTGGTGCGGTTTCACGGAAGAGAGGGCAATCCAGAAAGCTGATTCAGGAATCTGATGCCTAATGCAACTGGGCCAATAAACTTTTCCCTATTCGGCAACTCAAGTTCCCTTTTGCAATTTTCTCGATTTGTATTCTTTCACTTGGACATTTCGAAAAGCGGAAATCATTAACGAGGCACACAGGATGACAGAATCAAATAAAGACTTTCTGAGCAGGGGGGGGGGGAATCCCACTCTCCAGGGAGGGAGGACAATCTCCCGTATCATATATTGAGGTAGAATACAAATTTTGGTAAAATAGTCTTCACTGCCCAGATTCATCCCTGGTCCCTGCGAGAGGCGGAGCACTCGCGGTGCGGGAAGCGAAGTAGTGCCACAAGTAGGCGAGGAATCAGAAAATATTAGAGGAACAATTTCAGTTCGCACAACCCCAAAAATATTTTTTAAACATATTTTCTTTTTAGCTTGAATTCTTCGGATTCTTAATGGAATACTATCTTGGAATGTGTTGCGATCAATACTCTTTAGTCCCAGTGCCTAAGCCTCATGATCTGAGTGCGGATTTTGTGTAATTACTTATCCTAACACAATATCCAAGTTCTTCGTTACATATTTTGCATACTAAATTGCATTCTAAATTACATATTTTATATTTTGGGCGTAATTTTAACCTATTTTGCTCATATTTTTCAACTTTTTTTTATTATTCTACTAATTTTTGTGAAATGTTTTTCAAAAATAGTTTTTGTTTCAATAATGAACATATTTTTTCTTACACATATTCAGAATTATGCGCTGGCCACGCGAGATGCTCCACATGAACGCGGTCAGATGCACCCGATCTTTAGGAGTTAGTCCATCTCTACTGCATATATGTGGCAACAAATGCGCGTGCTCGCTGAGAATATCTTTATATGGGGAAAGTGTCAGTGATGTCGTTTCTCTTGATATTTAATCAGACTTTAAGAGAGATATTGGTTGTCGCAGACGTGTAGCACCACGAAGACTACGCCAAGTGATTCATTGTCGGGTCACTGGATTCCCACTTTTGTACGATGGCTATCATTACTCTAGAAAATTAAACTAGTGGTGCTAAAACAGCACGTTCTTTCTCCCCCGTATTTTCACGCAAAATTACGCGAAAAATACTCAATTTTTTTGAAAAATTGTTCATGATCTTATTTCAAAATCTATCTTTAAAAAACAATTTCATTGAGGGAAAAATTATTTCTTTAATATTTCAGTTGCAGGAAGACTCCAGAATTTTATTTAATTTTTCAATTTTCGAAAAATCAGGGTTTTCAACTAACATGAGACCTGCACCCATCTCTTAAACGTCCTTCACATTATCCAACAACAAACTTTAGTAAAAAACAATGGAGACTTTTTTTGAAAATTTTGAAAAGGACTTCATGTATAGTTCCCGCCCTCCAATCAAAATTTCGGATTCAAATTCAAGGGGCCGAGACATCAGCCAGATCGATAGGGGAATATTAATTTTGAAGAAAATCAACAGATCGGTTTAGCCGCTAGCATTGTTCGCAGATGGACGGACGGACAGACGTTTTGCCGTCATTCGATTCTTCGGTATCAAGGACCCATAAAACGGATTCTGGCTACACCACGTCGGCATATGATTTTTTTTCTAAATTTAGCAACTGGACCAGGGCTCTGTAACAAGAGTTTCCCCCCCCCCAGTATCACATATCTTTCTCTCTACTCCGTAGGAAAAACGTAATATGTACTCTTAAAAAATTAAATACAGAAGGCTAAGATATATTCATATTTAAAATAGTTTTAACAGTTATTTTATTAACGTAATTTCAAATACTTTCAGTTTATTTCTGTAAATGTTATATAAATAAGAGTATATTTTGATATATATTACATTCCTTTTTACGTATGTTACATATTAAATTTTTATTACATATTTATACACATATTTGGTCGTTTTTAACTTTTTATTTTTTTCGGACTTTACTTATGATCATAACTGGAAGGTCACAATAAAGACCTTTAATGAAATTGAGGGCCATATTTTCATAATTCGGGCGATCTACACTTGACTTTCAGTATCGTTGATCTCAGCAAATTTGTCCCACTGCTTTGAAACGGTGATGGGATGGAACCATGCATGATATTAGGCGTACAATGCATAACGTAATGAAACACATTGGGATGATTTTGAATTTTTGCATATACAAGAAAACAATTTCTAAATCTAAACTTTTACATATTTTACATTGAGGGTGTGTCCACCCTGGCAGGAAGAGTGCGTTTGACTAAACCATTCGCGGGCCACAATAAATAGCCCCGTGGGCCGCCAGTTGGACAATCCTGGTATAGATAATTAGAAGGTTGGGTGACCATGACGATTTGACATGGACAAATGGCGCCACGGTGGGCAAGTGGATGATGTGCACACCTCTAAATCCCCCCCCCCCTCGAGCGGGTTCAAGCCCGGCTCAGGCGCAGGATTTTTCGAAGGGCGGAAAA
The DNA here is from genome assembly GCA_017312745.1 of Gryllus bimaculatus. Lineage (NCBI taxonomy): Eukaryota > Metazoa > Arthropoda > Insecta > Orthoptera > Gryllidae > Gryllus > Gryllus bimaculatus. The sequence goes on along the minus strand of BOPP01000161.1, from coordinate 574,619 downwards.
TACCACAGTGGCTGTCATGCTTGTGGCAAGTAAAAGGACGCTGGCAGGTGCTCAGCAAAATTAAATCCCTCCAGCAATTTCCCGTCCTAACGAGATCTCACGGTTTTCCCAACCAGAAAGCTAAGATATATATTAATTAGACCAACATCTAGCGGAGGGAGTGAACATCATACCTAGGCAGTTGCAAATTGTGCATGGATCGAGCGGGATTTGAACCCTAGTTCCGGCGGTGGAAGGCGAGAGGTCTCACCCCAACACCATGCGTCGTCCTTGGTTCGAGTCCTTCAATATTTTGATTCCGGCCACAACTGCTATAGTTATTAGCAGTTGCCACATCAACTGCTGTTATTATGCCTAGAGGTGGCAGTTTTCTTCCCCAGCTAGACGGTGATCTTCACATCCGCTTATGGGGGAATTCCCCTTCCAGGAATCTTACCTCAGCGGGGCACCGCCCCAGCCGGGACAAACTCGACATATGTTGCAGTGTAGTGCATATATCGAAGTGTGTTTAAGAAAGGGGCTACGGTAGGACAGGGAAGAGGAAGGCAAGCTCAACCTCGATCTATGGCTCGTTTGTTACGGCACTTCTCCGACGTTCGCTTGGAAATGATCGGGGAAACCACAAAAAACAACTGATCAGAGCAGCCAGCTGCTAGTTTTCATCCACACAGAAGCTGAAATAGATTTAGCTATGGAGATTGTGTCGAAAATCTATCACGGATAGGAATATAACTCCAAGATCTCACGGTCAGACTCGCTGCAGACAGCCTCAATGCTGGCTCTGAGCTACGCACCGCCGATCAAATTTCAGAAAATAGCCCTCCTCACCGCCAAGATCCTTCCCTGGTCCCTGTGACTGTGAGAAACAGGATGATCCACAAAGTATTTCATGGGGGTGAGAGCAATTTTAGTTTGGACTGTCCTCAAAAACATTTTTAATTATTAGCTTGCATTTATTAAAGTGAATTCATTATGCAAATGCTAATTTGGAATGTGAAGCAATCTTTTGAATAAATCGAATAAAATTGAAGGACTGAGCGCAATAGTGGTCTAACCCACGCACCCCAAATGAAAAATGAGTTATAGACACCATTAGTTACCTAAGAAGGTGATCTTTGTACAATGTTGGTTTGACCATTTTTCCTCTATAATGTTCAGAATGAAGTCATTTTTTTTCTCTTCACAACTTTTTCTTACCACACTACGAAACTTCAACCCGATTTTCTCAGTTGTCTTAAAACGTGTCTTAGACCGCTATCGCACTGACCCGCGCTTTCATTACAAACATAAATATTGGTAGTGGGGATGGCCATCCCTCGAGAAGGCACCGCGCGGGAGGTGGGCGGCCGGCGCGCAGCGGCGTGGAAGGGCCCGCTGGTGGGGGCGGGGCGACTCCGAACGCATGGGGGCCCCTCTTCGAACCGTCTGGGCAAGCGCACGCGAACTCGAACCGCCCGCACAAAGAAACCACTTAGATTCCGTCTCGCAGCCTTGACGATGGACGTAGTAAGTTAGCGCGAAGGACCACAAGGTGCAGAACAAGGAACGTCGTCGTTAAAGGATGTTGGGAATGGATCAAAGCTGTTAACAACTTCAGCCCATTCATAAACGAAATTTCCGTTAAGTTTTCCCAGCTACCAACTGACGTATCTTTCTCGTATAAAGCTTTAAACGTGATTACGTACGACTGAAGAACGAATTAACCAATTAACACAGATTAATAAAAAGCTATTTTAATACAGATGCAAGAGACAGTTGATCGGGGTGATGCGCATGTTTGGGTTCTGTGCACGTAGTACACTTCACAAAACAACTGCCGGCGTCATACCAACAAAAAAGACCGTGACTACGGGAATTCAAGAATAGGAAACCAGTTTGAACATCCATATGGGCAAATGGTACGTTTAGTTTACGGAAATGAAATTGAATCAATGAGACAATTTCGAGAATTTTCGCAAGGCACGTTCATGTGCACACAGGGAATACTTTTAAAATTAAGATATTTTTCTAAAATGATGTCAGTAAGGCAGTTTGCAACGAAGACAAAGAGAACGAATTCATTCGATTGGTTGCAACTTAAAAAAATTTCCGATAATCTTGATATTACTATTTAAAAATATTATTAATTATTATCATTTACTTTTTAAGGGTAGCTTTTCAACTACTAAGGTCATATAGTGACCACTGTATATGTCATTGGGGATAACTAATAGTATACGGACACACACATACAAGTCGATTCCATGCCCGGACGGGATTAGAACCCGCGACCCTTCAGGCACAAGGTTGCTACTGCTCTTCAGCTTAGTGACCTAGATATTATTGGACGGAAAATGAGGAAATGTGGAGAAAGCTGTTGCTGTCATGACGGGATGAGCAAAATAAAGTTCGTAAACAACGCCACGATTCCGCATGTCTGATTTAGTTAAAAGAACTTCGAAGAGGTTCACTAGAACCGAAATTGTAGGGTGCATTGCATCAACTGGTGTGCGGAGGGCGGTACGTCTTTGACACTTGCCCCTTCCGCGCTATCCCATGGGTCGGCAAAAGCCATGCGTTCCACGAGGCCGTGCACAGCCCGGCGTCTCTGGCGCCCAGGAGCAAATACGCCGAGTGGCGCGAGGGAAGGAGAGAAAAGTCGCGACGGACGCCATCGATCGTCGGGCGCCACCGCCGGGGCTCGAGGGCGGCCGCCGCCGTATGGATCGCAGCAGCGAGGGCGGTGACGAGGGCGGGAGCGGGGCCGAGGGTGACGGCGCGGGAGCGGAGGCGGCGGTGGTAGCAACGGCGGCGGCGGCGGCGGGACGGTCGGGCGGCGCCGCGGGGTGCGATCGCGCGTTTCGATTGGACGCGGGGCGCGCGCGCGCTCGATACGCGCCCCTGACGTCACGCGAACCGTCCGCCCCCGCACCGCGCCGCCGGTTTCCCGCCAAAAGGCCCGGCGCTCGCTAGCGCCCGTCCCCGGCAGCCACCTGGCCGCAGGTGCGCGCTCGCTCGCCGCATCGATCGTCCGAGACGCCGCCGCGTCCTTGAAAGGAAAACAAAAGACCGAGCACGGGCTCTCGCTCGCCTCCCGTTTCGAACAAAAAGCGCGCGGCGCGACCGATGGTCCCTTCCCAGGACGGGCGAGCGTCCTCGTCGCTACCATCGCCTCAAAATAAACGCGCGACCCTCGGCTCCGGCGTGCGGCGAGCGGGCGGACGCGCGCGCGGCTCATCCCTCATTCGTTGAACAGCACCTCGCAGACGCGCGTTCGAAAGTCTCACCGCGCCGCCGCTTGTCGCACGTGCGAGAGGGAGTGTCATGACACAAACCCAACAACCGCCGAAAAATAAAACACGTCCCGGTAGAAGGCCTCAAACTCGGTAATCATGCCTTCACCGGCATTAACACTGTACAAAATTACCGTGATAACAGTAAGAGTGTTACTCGAATATAAACACTGTTATGGAGAACGCAGGAATGAAGTTTATTTATATAAAGGTCAACATTAGCTGCATAGTACTTCAAGAGCAAAACATTGAATGAGAATCGCACTTACCTTCATTTATAACATTCGCCACGAGATGTCATTAACGCTAGTAAATGTTTGTCGCACACGGGGTTTCTGAGCGGCTTCTCCCAGTCTAGAGTAGCAACATGGCTTCCCAAGGGAGAAGAACCGCGAAACAGTACGATTCGTAAAGAACATTGATATTACGGCCTTCACGCAAGCGGAACGTTAACCAACACTTTGACGCAACTACAGCGCACTTAAAAATTAAATTTACCCACGATACTCAAAAGATTCACTCGCACAGAAGTACAATTCTGTGATTTCAGTTTAAACCGCACTACCTCGCACCATATCGGCTGAAGCCACGCCGCCTGACCTGCCATCTACAGGCATTCATCCGCACCATTGTTATTTAACTTTTGTCACACAAAATACGCAAAAGCTATCAAGTGGCTTCAAAAAGAAAATGTAATCACAATATGATAATTAAAAAAATAATTGAATATTTTCACTACATTTCGTCATTTTCTTAATATTAAATAACACAATCTAAGGAAGCCAAGTGACAATTCCGCTGCACTGCGGTAGCTTTCTGTACTACTGGTATAGTCTGGTACTTACAAAATTGACCTCGTGCAAACATAAAAATTGCTACGTTTAATCATTCTATGCTAATCAAATGTTCAACATTGCAAAACATCGCAATATATACGGTCCTTTTCTTCATCAATTTTACCCTGGGAGAAACATTTTGCATCCTTGGGTAGAATATACAGGATTGTCAGGGCACATTAAAAGATACTGCATATAAATATCAATAATTATTTATTGGCCAAAGTTTGCAACTCTCAACATAAAAATTATTTATTTTATAATTTTCATACATGTAATTAACGTCTGTCTGTCTTGCCCATACCTCTCTTGCCACTAAACAAATGTTTAGGCATCTTATTACCAATGAATCTATCAGCTTCTCCTTTGAGGCCTTTCTTGACTACCTTCTTTTTAATTGCTTTATGAGCGATCTTGGCAAGTTTCTCCTTCATCTGTGAACATATCAAAGAGATTCTGCAATCACACTTTCTCCTCTTTAATATTATGGTAAATCATTAATTTATAGTCCAATACCACAATACTTGCTGGTCCCCTAATTATTGTTCCCCTGTTACTGTACCCTGCTGGTCCCCTGTTACTGTAGTAGAAACCAAATTCGAAAGTTTTGTTGAACAACAGATTATTAGTATCTTTTAGCCTTCAATTTCCAGCTCCTGCTTCTCTGACAATTATCAAATGACGGAAACAGATTTGGGTTTCAATATATAAAATTTGTACAACTCTGAGCTATCACAACAAAATCAATGAATTTAAATTCGAAGATACAACAGAAGAAACTTATCAGGAACATTATTTTTTGACAATTTCTTTTCATGCCCTCTGATCCCAAGATCTCAGAGCTCAAGAAGGCATTCACAGATTGCACTTTCCCCATAGCAACAGAGCAGTTTTTATATTTGTTTTTGATGTTAAATAAATGTATAAAAAATAAACTATTAGATTATGATTAAAGTACTACTATTCCAAAGATACTGCTACTTTTTGTCATCATCATCATCATCATCATCATCATCGCCCCAACTTTTACAACAAAAATACACATTATCAATCAACAGTAATATGAGTCAGACAAAATGATGTAAAAAATATCTAAATGAAATGAACATGAAAGGAAATCAACAATTGAAGTATGTGCAGTAACAATACACACATACAGAAAACATGATAATACAACATCACATAAAGTGGTATGTACGCACACATAGTAAATCACTTATTTTATTTTTTTATTAAAGTTGAGTCCATGTTGGAAGGTGAATTCACTAGCCACTATGCCCCAAATCCTCCCACCTCCTCTTCATGCCAAATACATTTCAAATACCTGACAATTTTTATTGGCTTGCTACATTTCTTTCAGAAATCTTTGTTTCTCTACCTACTGGCAACAGTGACAACAACTGCATGTGAAGAGTGATGGTCCAAACTAGCATGGCAATAAATGGCAGTAGTACAAAACCTGAAGTCTATGAAGTTCTTCACTGGTTCAAATCCTGTCTACATTCACTCAAAACAACACACAACCGGAACCATTAACTCTAGCACATCTGGCTCCAGTTCATCAAAGCTGTAATAGCTAGTACTTGGCAAGCAATGTGTTTCTAACTAAATAAAATGTAACCATTGTAGATTCAAGACCATGAAGTAGAAATGGGAAATTTAGTTCACAGGATTTGGTCGTAGTAAATTAAGACATTAAAACATCTTTGTTGACCTTTCAGAATGTTTTTATTCCGTCCTCAGGGCTTGTGGTAAAATAAAAATAGAAGAACACTTAGATACACAAATGGCAAATACAGTATGAGCATACAATACATAATTATCACAAAATGTACTGACCTTACTACAAGATATATACATATGGTTACAACCTCTCAAAAACATAGCGTGAAGAGTTCAACAACTCCACATGGAGTGCAACAGTCTATGCTGCCCACGTCCATCTCAGGTCAAGGCATTATAGCAGGTGAAAGAAAATTCTACTGTGATTCAGTTGCACAATCAGGACCTTATGCTGTAGTCACTCAAAACATGTGCATCCAGTCAAGCAAGCGTATAATTAATTCATTAATAACAAGGAAACATACTCAAAACTGAGGAAGTACTGATACTTTACATCCAATTCTTTTTGGTATTAATTATAACCTGGTATAGAATATAAATTAATTACATGAAGCACAAGTGGAAAAATGAGGCTTATTATATAGTATGAAGGTTTTGTAAGTACATCCAGTCAATTATGTTTTATTTAATGTTTATTTATTTTTGATACACAAGGCATTCAGAAGGTATTATGTAACCATACCATGACAATTAGTAACAAACTAAACCAGATAATTATTCACAAAGACATTCTACAGCAAAGATTCGTCATCAATTTATAATATGCTATTGATATTATGTTGTAATTGCCATTTGTATATCTGTAGTATTATTGTTTTTTGTTTTTTTTTTATTTTTTATTTATTTTTTTTATTTTACCTTCAGCTCTGAGGATGGAATAAAAATATTCCGAAATGTCAGCAATCTATGATTAATTTTTTTAGTTCATTTGATCAAATCCTGAGATCTAAATTTATCAATATGAGATCTAAATTTCCCATAAATGAAATGTAATTCATCAGAAGAATTGATAAGGATATCAAAGACAATGTTATCAAGCACACATTATATCTTACCTGAATATCCTTTACTCCCATTTCATTTCGTGGAGGTCGGGACATAGATCGTGACAAGGAACGTATTCCAGATGGACCTTCGGAACTCATACGAGCACGTTTTGCAGGAGTTTCCGATACTGATTTTGATCTTGAACGGGCACGTGTCTTCATGAAATGTGCCTGTACAACAAACAAATACAAACATATACAAACATTTCAAACCATGGGTAATTGCAAAAATTACACTGAGTAAAAATTAATTTTGCTGGTAGGTTTTGAACACAAAACAATTAAAAATATGATCCGCATTAAAACCTTGATTAATTTATGTTGACAAATTATGTAAAATTAAATTGATAACACTTGCAATTTTGATAGTTTAGCAACCATAATTAGTTAAGCCATGTGAACTAGATTTAATTACCTCTTAATTTTCAATTGAATCATAAAAACTTACAAAACAATTAATAAAATAAATTTTTATTAGAACTTTTTTATACTAAACACACACAATCCAGAAAACATTATAATTTCAAGAAAGTTTCTGGACTCTATATACTGAAAGCAACTAAATATATATATTTCAGTCATAAAATTTAAGGGTGCAGTTTTTAAAATGCCATTCAAAAATTGATGCTGAAAACTGTGCAAAAGGTGATTTCACAATAAATTCTGAACATTTTCTCTTGAAATTTACAAAAGGATGAAAAAGTCTTTTGCAAGAGCCTGTTTATGACTCAGAACTTGTGCACCCAGAGTACTAGCTCCCTAGTACACCTACCATTTCACAAACCATCATCCCTTCCAATTTGCAAGCGAGGTTTCTTTGAAATTATATGTATTAACTATGAACATAAAAGTTCACAGAATCTAATATCAGCTTCCATCCTTTCAATAATGAAATTTCACAAATGAATACGGGCATGATGAACAAATAAGATATTAACGATCACTTTCTAAAAGAAATTTAACTTCATAACTTCCTTTTTATTTATTCCTTTACACACTTTATTATCAAATTTATTGATTAAATTGTTAAATTAAAATGAATTAAATTTTTTAAAATTGTAGTTGATAATGTGAAGTGTGCAAAAATAAGTTACTTTCGAATAAGTTAATCACGAATTTTAAATCTAGGGGTACCGAGTGGAGAGGCTGAATACCTTATTCAAAACAATCGCTCATTGTTCGCATTTAAATACATGCTTTTTGTGTGACATTGAAACCATCATACATTTTTTTATTGAATGGAACCAAATCAGAACTAATTTTTAATAATGTAATTCATGACATTTTCGGTAATTATACATTTTACACCCTTTAAATTGTTAATATTTTTTAGAAGGTGAAATTTTCTTGAAATATTGTCAGTCTGTTTCCATTACCCATCAAAACAGGTTTTCTACTAACAACTAGAAACACACTGCAAATGATATAGCATTTGACATAATGCAAGTTACAGTTCTTCGACAATAAAAAAAACATAATACATGGTATGCAATAAGGGCAAAGCTACATGCACATATTTGACTGTACAAGCCAACCTACCTCTTCTGTGCCTGACATGTCGACACCGAGGTCTGTCATCTCCTTCTTCAGACGCGACACTGAACGAGAACGTGCTCGTGGAGCCGTAGTTCGAGGCATGACTGGTTTTGTAGAGGCTTTACGGACTCTAGCCTCGTCTTGAAGTATGGCCTTCTTAGAACGAATTAGGGCTGCCAATTTTCGAATCTCTCTGAGATTATCATCCACTTCAATCTTGGGAACAGCATACATGCCAGTCTCCTCACGTAAGGCTTCTTCTCTTTCAAGTGCTTCCAGTTTCTACAACATACAAAGATATAACATTATTTACGGTTTGCATGGACTGAATAAAAATAATTGACTACATTAAATAAAAATATGATCCATTCTGAATCACACAAGTTCAAAACAAATTGAAACTAACTTTACTAATTCAAGATACAAATGCACACAAGCATGATAAACTAGTTTACAATATATTTTGATTAATTAGTAGGTTATATTATAAATTACTAGACAAATTTAAAATTAATGTAGGAAATGAAATATTAAAACTACAGTTTTCACACTTCTGAGACAGAGAAGCCCTCTTTACCACTCACCAAAACAAGAAATTTTCATGAATTAGCCACATATGGACATAACTGAAACTAACCTCTGCCATGTACACACACGCACACCCACACGCACACGCGCACACACACACACACTCACACACAGACCCCTACATCCACAGTAAGGAAATGGAAAAAACCTCTGGGAGATCGGTTGTCTTACTGGCTGCTGTATACACACAAAGTTGAAAAGGTTCCCTACCATATCATAAGCATCACATTGGAAGACACAGGACAAAAAGGAAAACTGAGAACCAGCATGGCTTCTGCAAGGCTCATTCAGTTGACACTGATCAGCTTCTTGTAAGGCACTTCTTACTGGAGGGAGCAGATTGAAGAGAGGTCCAAAAAACTACTTATGAATTAACATTAATTATGGGAATATTGAACATTGAAAATGCCTTTAACTCAGCAAGGTGGGGTGACATTCATAACACCCTCCATCAAATCAATGTTCCAACATACTTCATGAGGACAATCAAATAGGAAGACAATATCTCAGTCAGAATTCGAGTATACAATTTCTATCTACCATCATATATTTAAAAAATAAACACCTCCGTACACATCCTACTATTATTTTATTACAATTGGCAATATGTCTGTCTTTAACTTTAATAAAATCTTATCCACTGTTTAAATCTGGAAGATAACCAAAGAAAAAACAACAAGAATCTAAGGAAACTTTTTGATGAACATAATAGAAAATCCCTGGTATGCCTTCCCAAATTCTTTTAGGAATATGAAAATGTTTTCTCCTTTAAAAGGCAATTGAAAATACATTCTAGAGTGTGAGTGTTCAGTACTGAGTACCACAGTAATGATACCGGGATGAACAATGTAGCTCTACGCTACTAATTCCTGGAAACAGTACCAGCTCTCTATCACCTACTCTGAAATGATTGTACAACTTCTAGGGCAAAAACATCAGTATTGTGGACAGAACAGCCTTACTGTCAAAACTTATTGGAATACAGCATGAACCAGATCCTTAACCAAATTCACTTCTGAGACTTCATTACTTACAATTACTTAAATATTTTTTCTTGTGTCAAGTGTTTTCAAGTGCCTGTTTTGTATTTATATTTATACCTATGTACCACTTTCATTTTCCTTGGTAATTTCTTGTGTTATGTATTTTAATATATTTTGTACATCTATGTCCATCTACATTCATCTTGGACTTTTCTTACATTAGGTATTTCCATATATATATATATATATATATATATATATAGATAGATAGATAGATAGATATATGCATCATATTTTTGTGTATATATTTATAATATAAATAATTAATTAATACATTAATAAATAAATTCATTCATATAGAGGAAATTAACAAAACACAAACCTCCAAGATTTCAGGATCAATATAGTCAGCTATATTGTGGCCTTCCCAGATCTCTGGAATTATATCATATTTGTAATCCCCAGGCAAGTCATAATTTTTGCGCAAATCAAGTATATAATCATCTCCGAGCTCCTCCTCCAGGTGTTTCTCCAGTTTCCTTTTCAGACTATCTGTAGCCATTTTCTGCTGGAGAGCCTTCTCTGAAACATACATGGGCAGCACATTAATACAATGATTAAACTATTTTTGTAATGATAACACAATAACATGTCTAGAGAGAGAGAGATCAGGTTATCAGTTTAAAGCACTCTCCATAGGCAAAACTAAGTGCATAGTGCAACTCTGGGCCAGATGCTAGCTGTTTCAAGGATATGGAATATGTAGTATAGAGAAGTATGCTTAAGCTCCTTTCATCCAATGCTGCCCAGAAATGCAGAATGAGGAAGATGCATCACTGCGATGCATGTTCGGAGTGAAAGGCCAATTTCCCACCAACAGACCATGACACTCCTACAAACAACACCCGTTTGCCACAAAAGTTGGGCTGGGAAAGGTCTAATAAGTAGCGACGGATGGAAACATGCAGGTTACTCAATTACTGGATGTAGAATTACCTTTTCTCAGTATCTGACAAGTATATATATATTTAACATAAGACAAATCGTTACAGAAAATAACATACCCGGAATGCACGGTGGCCTTTCCTTTTGATCTCTCTTCTTTGGCACTGCAACATGAAGGCGGTTCAAAATTGAATCAACCTTCTTCGCCCGAACCTTTTGAGTTATACGAAAAGATAGCAACTTCTCACAGGCCTATATAATCAAGAATTTCATTGTAAGTACAGTGATAATTGGACAAAAAAAAAATCACAATTACAAGACTACAATTAAAAATAAAACTAGGTTCAATAAGCATAATTATTTGTGAATTGATTATTTTATATTTATTCTATGCATCTTAACCAATCGAGCAGAGCAAAACTGAATGAAGGGTATTATAACACTTCATATGCACCCACTGAACTCAACAAGGCCCAGTTTTTTTTTTAGTATTTTGCCTGTTTTTCTTTTGCTATACTCGAATGCCTTAGAATATGTACGAGTCTTTCCAAACAAGCTCTTCACAAAGTAAATCTGGGAGAGTTAGAAATTGAAATTAGGTTGATTTTCGTCAACTGGAGGCAAATAATTATACAAAAGTGGTGTCCAAAATTTATTACTGAGCTTAAAACTAACAATTTTTTGAGCGGGGGTGTCTTTTTAGAGCATACTAATCACATTTATGTTTTGTTTATTATCTATAACTTGAGACAGAAAGAGAATGAAGAGAATAAATTAACCAACCAAAGAACAAAATATCATGCTTAGAAAATGGAATTCATTGATCAAACAATCAATAATTGCAGGCAACACTAACAATACTCAGTCGTTTCTGGAGAATTAAGTTTGAATCCAAACCCCATTTCTGTCTGAAAATACCAAATTAATCAGCTCACAGAGGGCTACAGAATTCGTATTTTCAATATTGACAAAACAGGACTGTCATTCATTCAAAACTCCTGTTGAACAAAGCCATGACTTTTAAAGGGGATCCATGCTATGGTACTAAATCTAAATGACTGTGCTTCTAGCATATAGTGCTGATGAAAGTGAAAAATTGCCTCCTTTTGTTATTGGATGTTTGAAAACACAAAAGGTTTTAAAAATGTTAAAACTTTTCTAACTAAATATAAGGCCCAACAGCTGGGCTTGGATGCAACTGGATAGGCAGATGGACAAGAATTCGAAAACTGTTTATTGGACAGTGCAGCTCATTAGAATGAAACAAATGGGGATAGAAATGTGAAAGTGATATTTTGCCACCAGTGTAATAAGTGAACTTCAGATATTGGAAATGGAATATGACTATCCATGTTCTCATGTGTCACTATTGAAAACTGGTAGTAAGAAAAGAGGTATCAATGATAGACTGAAAGAAGCTTCATGATTGTAGTTTATCACTATCCAAGCATTACATTTTGTCGGAAAAACTTGAAGGAAAGAATCCAGTATGAGAATTCAAAATTACTTTTCCAAATGCCAGTAAAATGGAAACTATTTATCTTTCAATTTTAACACCAAATGAAAAGGAATACTGGCAATCGTAAGAAGTAACTGTAACTTTCAAGATTATGTGATTGTGGACAAAATTACCTTCCTGTCCTGTGGGCCACATTCTGGAAGTTCTAGTATCTCTTTTTTAAGTAGAAAAAGTTTCAAGTGGATGATAAGGGCAAAAGCATAATATGGAGGAAAAGATTACTCTTAGAAGACTATATACAGTGCAAAAATATCTTCAGCAATTTAACATGTGAACGAATTGGTGTCACACAATGACATAGAAAACAAACCTGTACAGTCTAAAGCAGCAAAAACATTAAGGCTATGATAATTTTGTACTGGGTGAAAAAGGTATCAGATTAACAGATTTTTTTTTTAGGGGGCGATTCTTTCCAATTGGAGAATTTCTTCCAGATTGATCTTGCTCTGCGCGCTTGAAATAGATTTTGGTTATTTGGGGGTACTTTACATGAAGCCTCAATCACATTTTCAAAATGTTCTTGAAACCGAGCTCAATTTTTTTGTATTGAATTTTTTCCTCATATAGAAGAATGCTTTAAAAAAGAGTCAGACAGAGCAGAGTCATTTTTGCTGAACTCCAAATTTTTAGACAGAGCAGAGTCATTTTTGCTGAACTCTGAATTTTTGAAAATTCAGAAGTTCTAAATTATTCAGTACATTACTATAATGTATTAAAAATAATGAGTTTTCTGCAGTTTTACATTAAATATAGTCAGTTTAAAAAAAATTACTTTCTCAAATACTGATCAAAAAATATTTTTTTCTTGAATAAAGTATGTTTAAAACTGGTTGCATGTGTGCACTTAACATTGCAAATGTGCAATATTCAGGTCAGGGGTGTTCCTGAATGTGATCAGTTTAAAAAAAAATAGATCTTTAAACAATAATTCTTTGAAAATACCAATATTTTTCACAATTTTAAGTAAAGATAATTTATAAAACATTTTCATCAAAAACAACTCAAAAGTTTTGCTTTCAATTTTTCCTTTGGATAGAGAAAAGTATGTCTAAAAAACAACACAGGTCTGCATTTTTGTCAAACTCTAAAATTTCAAAACTAAGTTACAAAGATTTGAAGAAAGCATGTGCTGTTACGGCATGGCTAGTTTAAATTGACCAGCATTTCGAAACAAAATAATTCAGTACATCTTGCAACTTTCTCTGCCAGTCACAAGAAAAATATGTAAAATATGAGTAGCACTGTATATGTCAATGCTGTGAAGACAAGAGGCCCTGAGTGAAATAGACCTGCAGTACAGCTCTGAAACCCCCCTACATCTTGCAACTTCGGTCTGTTCCCAAAGATTAAAGATGTTTACAGAAAGCCACTTTCAGTCTGGAAATGAGGTGAAAGCTGTCAATCAATCCTGATGCCATCAGCAACTATCAACATAATTCTTTTATGAGTTTGCCTGAGAAGCCACATTTAACAAGTGTGTAGAAAAGGATGGAGCATTTTAAAAAGTGAATAGAGCAGGATTTGGAATACCAATGGAGCAATAAGGTAAAAACAATTTGAATATATTTTTAACAAATAAAAAAGTAACAGTCGAGGAAGCATTTCTCTATTCTCCTTCCTGTCATGGTTTTGAAAAAAGAAGCGGCTCTTTCTATTATTGAAGTGTTAAATGCAATGAAAGATATTTAGTGAAAAATGTTACCTCATTTCTCACTTCTACAACACCTTCCTCAGTCACTGTACTCATCTCCATCATTGGAATCTCATCTGAAGAAAGTTCTTTGAGTAGAGTTTGCTTTTCCTCCGGTAGATCCTCCAATCTTCTTACATCACATTTGTTCAATACAAGTAACAGAGGCTGCACATAAAAGAAAATCATAAATTAATAATTAAAATAAATTAAAAACTAAGTATATTGCACAAATTTAACATCGTAGAACCCCCAAGAAATACAAAGTATTAATAATATAAAACCATCAAAAATAAAAAGGTATAAGGAATACTAAGGAATGAGAGTGAAATTAAAGAAATGAATACATATTTTAAATTTTATGTATTCTGGTTTCTGGAGTTCACAGGTCTAAAATTTGAAAAAGCAATAATTATATTATCACAGTGTTCAGAGCTGGGTGTTCAAGAAAGAATTTCCAAGAGCATCACTGATTTTATAATTTGTTCCAAAAGAGATGAAAACCCTTCAATTTAGTTTTAAAAGAAGTAAAACTTAAGATTTTTATTTTTTTAATATAGTTTGGTGGAAATAATGTTACAAACTGATTTTATAGTTCAGACTAGTCTGCTCCCTCCAATACTCAATAGACATATTCACTAGCGTATTATTAACAGTCACAAATTTTGTAAATGCATATGCTAGACAAAAATTTATGTGGAAAAAGAACAATCATTTCTATCCACTCCCAAGAGTTCATTTCTATAAAACACATTTCTGTAAAGAAGAAAAAAGAATGCAACTTTTATTTCTGCAATCCAAACAAAGTAACTGAATTGTGGCAAAATTGGAAGGAGGCACCTTATGTTTCTTAGCAGGAGGCACTAAGAAAATTGAAACATAGGTCAGTCTGTTCTAAAGGTCTAAATTTCATTAGAAAACTAAGGAAGTTGCAATATATAAATTTACAATGAAATATTTAAACCAGCTAATTTTCCCATAAACCTGGGATGATTCATAAAGAGTCAGTTGTTTATGGGTAATCCGTCAATTGTACATGCTTTTGCTATGTATTACCCAACTTCACATTTTCAAACTAACACAAATTATAAAGTTCAATAATAGGATCAAACTCCATTTAACTAGGACACTCGCTGTGCTTCACTCAGATGTCAAAAATTACATTGCTACTTTGGATATTTCTTAAATCCTGGTTCTCAATCTATACAAAAATGTTTTACATTTCTTTTATCACATATACTAAGATTCTTATTTCAAAAATCCATTAAGGAGATACTTTTGCCAATGGAATGAAAATCATCCCTATTCCTATCCATAAATCTTATGATAGAACTGACATTCCAAATTCGGCTGAAATCTATAACCTATACCATCCTAATACTTTTCGACTCCCTTGTTTGAGATACTATTAGAAAATCGCTTTGTGCTTTTTATACAAGATAGGCAGGTAAGATTTATCATGGACAGATCACTAGAGAACAATCCAGTTTATTTTACTGACTTCGCATTTTATACATTCCTAAACAAATAATAAGTTGACAGCATATACAGTAAAATCCCATTTTCACGTTCCCGCATTGTTCGTTTTCCTGCCATTTATGTAATGTTTCGGTGGTCCAGCCATAAAGACTATATTTACAGAGCATTCTCTTCCCGCAATATACAACTGATATGAGGAGTGCTTCCCATCTTTTGTCATTTATTCTTTTTAATATTTTTACATTCTCATGTTAAAGGAAGTAATTTACTGTATGTAGGAATATAATTTATAGACTTTTTCATTACTAAGACCCGTCAATAAGAGGTTTTTTGAAGAAATTCACCAGTTCTGGCACAATTTTACTTTCTAGTCTTACAAAGGAGGTGAGAAAGCAAAAACAGCCACCAACGCAGTAAATAATGAAAGTACTAGCCTAGCCTATCGTTTATCAAGTTTCCCGTATTTTACACATCCCTGCATTTTACATCGTTTTTTCATCGGGCCCATAAAAAGTGTAAGAGAGGTTTAACTGTATTGATTTCAGTTAAGCTTCCGATTCCATCATTTATAATTTTGTTAATTTAAAAACCATATTTTGGATATAACAGGTTCCCATTTACAATGTTTACTAGTTTCAGGTTAAAAACGAATTAACTTGTGAAAAATGGGGATTTGTTTTCAGGCGAAATGGGAATTGAGTACATGTTATTTGCAACTACAGTAAAATTTATATGACAACTGTAAAATTAGGTTATTATCAACGTCTACAATCAGTTGTTGATATGTTTGAATAATCAGCTTGCAATAAAACCCATCAAATGCAAAGTATATACTTATGCTCTAAAACTTTCATGAAACATCCACATGAAATGATCTAATATCCATCTCCAAGTCTATTAAAATTTGTCATTTAAAGAGCACATTGATTTAATAGTTCAGTCAACCAAATCCTATGATTATTGAAGAAAACCTGTTCAGAATTTAACATACCTTGACCACTGAAATCTCTATATTCATCACTAATGAGACCGATCTCCAACTTTGCTACTGTTGTATGATCTCCACACAATATTTATTGTACTGTGATTAAGATAATTCAGCATACACTTTTTAGGAATGTAGCACCAAAAATTAATTTATGCGACTCATTTGTTGAACACACATTTATACTGAGATGAAACTTATTCTATTACCCAAAATGTTATTGATTTTTACTGTTGTTTGTAATCATCTTTGTCCTTTATTAACTTTACAGCATATTTAGTAAATAGTCCACAATCAATAATGTGCTATTGATGTAATGAGTAGGTAATAGAGATGTTTGTTAAACCTTTCTCTCAAATTCTTCCTTATATGAAGGAATTCGTTTCAGAAATTTGAAAATGGATTGGAATGTTATTTTGTTACACAAAATATTAACAATATTTTGTGAACATTGTGCATTTTGTTTAATGGGAAATGTTTAGAATAATTTGTGTAAACATTGTAAATAGTTTAAGTCTTACTTTTGATATTTTATTCACATGTCAGTACGTCTGTTATATCTATGCAAGGAGAGTAAAACCATTTAAGATAGATAAATAAAATTAACATTAACACTCAAACTAGCACAATGCAGAAATGCAACCAATTCACACTAGAAGGTGTAAGGATGTTCCTATTAAATATTAATGTTTTGAACAAAATATATCAGAAATCTTACCTTATTAGCAAACAATGGCTTGATACTCTGATATAAGTTTACCTGTAAAAAAGAATAATTACAACATTAAAAATAAATTTTTCTGTTTATGGATGTTAACAAAATCTTTTCAGGTTAACTTCTCATGTATCATCTCCATAAATTGAAAATTATGAGTTTCCCCACATACATGTTAAGCAGATATAAACTAAATACCCTGGACTTAAGAAAAATTCAGTAATGCTTGTTGGTATTAGGTGAATAAATAACAGTACATAAAAGTATGAAAATTGACGTAATATGAATAGCAGGTTCATGGAAGTTAGTGATGCAGGAAAGACAGCAGTCAAGCTGCAAGGCATGGCACCTCAGTAGTTTTGTTCTTTACGTAGATTAAAACATCTTAGATATTTAAGAGGGGCATATTTGTATGATATATGGTAGAATAAGCTTTTCAAAATGCACTCCGCAGCAAACACTGCATCACTGGTTTTTTTGAAATCATTGCACAATTGTGTTAAGTTATTTTATTCATAATTATATTCCACACCTGCTTACAGATCTGTTTTCAACCTCCAGCAGGTAGCGTTTTTATATACTTAGCAATACTTGCTTTTTGTACACAGAATGATAGCTACTTTCAGGAAATATAACTAGAATTGAAGTTAATTTAAATGAATGAAATCCATGAAAATAAAACCCTATGATTCAAAAATACTGTTCAAATGTCTTTAACTACCAAAATACAAACAAATATCCTGAACAAACAAACCAGAAACATACAAAATTAAGATGTTTAAATTCCTCTAACATTACATTGAAAGACCAACTTATTAATTTTATATTTATATTAATATTTATATATATTTATATATATTTATATTAATTTTAAAGAGGCCTCCTGAGAAATTTTTCATTTTTACGTAATTGATAAGTCACTTACAACTATCTTCATTCCTAAAAATATCTTTTGATAAAAAGCTGAAACTTTTTGAGCTATCTACATTTACAGTATGTACTCTAATATAACCTGCCCTCGAATATCACCCACACCCTAATTTTCCAGTAAGGAATCAGGAAAAAAATATTTGTCTTCACATTTTTTCACTTTTACTGCAAGAATTTCTGCCCTCATATGACCCGCTGATTAACACTGGTTAGAGTGAGACTCTTATAAAACAGCACCTCAAGGACTGTCTCCACAGTGGCATTATGTCAGGCATTTCACGTCTTTCTCGTGGATATGGTTGCAATCGTGCGACATGTACCAGTATGATCGAGAAAGACGCAAAATACGGTGAGATATTCCATCGAGAAGTCAGGCTCTGACGTGCTAACTTATAAAACCAAACTATAACCCATGACGCTATGTGACAACGTGCAACACGCTTCAAGTTCGTGGTACCAACACTGACTCGAATGTAATTTGCACCCCAATTTTTATTTATTTTATTTAATGTACGGACATTAATATGTCCAATTTAAAAATATATCGTAATGGAAGAATACAATAATTTATAACAAAAATATTTTACAAATATAACAAAGTGAATAAATCTAAAAAAAGTAAATATATTACAAGTATACAATTATTTATGGATTTTGAAGAAGTGATGATCTCAAACATGTTATCAACTCACTCATACTAACGTCTAATATATCTACATTTTGATTATTTATAATTTTACGAGTTCTAAAGAAAAAGCTATTTAAAGTATAAATTTTAGAATAATTTTTGAAAAAAATATGCATGATATATTCAGGCATATACAGTACTTCTTCCCTATAATCGTTTTTGTCACTTAACATCAACTGTGTACATAATCCAGGCAAGTTGACAATTATTTTGACTTGCAGTAAAACAGCCTTAACTTCAATTTAACATGGACTCTCTCAAGGTCACACACAAAACAAGGGATATGAACACAGACTGCAATAGGAAGCAGCAACGTCATTACAACTCCTACTTTTACAGTTCCCTATTGGAGTCTGCCATCCCCTTCCTTTTTTGTGTATGACCTTGTGACGCTACGATAAAAATCTAAGTATAGCATCGTTCTTCAAACCATGCTTCTCTGAGTACAATTGATGCAGTTTTAGGGATTAGGGATTTAGTTTGTACCAATAACAAGAAAAATAATATTTTAATACCTGATACACATCTGTTTAAAAGCATGCGAGATCATTAAAAATATTATTTTGATGTACAAATTCAAAGCAAGGTCATACACATCAAAGGAGTACAGCCCACAATCGCCAAATATCAGAGAGTTTCCACTGTTCACTTCGATCACCATCAACTAAACACAAACTCAGTGAATCATGGCATTCTTTCTTAGGAAATTGAATGCTTTTAATATGCTTGGATCCTTTTCAGATGGTTGAAATCTTATCTATCATATCATCAACAGTATATTCAATTTTCAGTTTCATTAGCTGATGGGATCCAGAAGCCTGCACGTGTCCCTCAAGGTTTTCATCTGAGCTGCTTCTATTTTACACTTTTCAAAATGACCTTGAGTCTGACTTTACATACTGTGACAGGTTTATTTGTAACAATAACAGTACTTCTTTTCTTCATTAATTCATATCAATAATGAGGCAGTCTAACTTTTGGTATTAATTAATCAAGACAAAATAATTCTGTAGTTTGATATTTTCAGGCTACTCATTATAATCGTATATTTGGGTAAGTAAGGTACTTCCAATCAGAAGATAAAGACAAGAATACCTGATTTTCAATAGAATTGCCACATTGCTCAGACAAATCGAAGATATAAAGTACAGCGGCACGCAAATGAGCCAATGCGGTAATAGCTTGCATTTCTATGACATTCCTGTTTTCCAAGGGATGATCTAGCAAGCCAGGAGTGTCTATGATTTGCCACCGGAGGTATTTATAATCACAATGACCAACATAAAGTGATTTTGTGGTGAAAGCGTACGGCTGAACTTCCACATCAGCCCTGGTGACCTATTAAAAAGCATATCATTAAAACAAAGAAATTGTGTA
Source organism: Gryllus bimaculatus (assembly GCA_017312745.1). Classification (NCBI taxonomy): domain Eukaryota; kingdom Metazoa; phylum Arthropoda; class Insecta; order Orthoptera; family Gryllidae; genus Gryllus; species Gryllus bimaculatus. The sequence goes on along the minus strand of BOPP01000161.1, from coordinate 554,407 downwards.
CATCATTTCCTATTTAAAAGTCTTTAAAATTTTTCAAACATAAAAATAAGTTTTAAATAGCAAACGTAGCAGGCACGTGTTTGTTAAAGAGTTTCACACATTACAAACTAAAATATGACTGCTCCATTCACAAATACATTAATATGAAATATGACATTACAAACCTTATTGATGAATGAAGATTTGCCAACATTAGGAAAGCCGCAAATCAACAACGTCCTAGTGTAAGGATCAATTGTAGGCAATCTGGATAAATGCTGACGCACCTGTTCCAAGTACTGAAGATTGCTTGCTTGTCTTTTCATAATAGTAGCCATCCTAAAGAACAAATGGAATAACATTTTTTTTAAACATGAGAAACAAGTTTGTTTGTTTTTTTCAATGGTAAGATTAACATATACATTAAATCCTTATGAAAAGCTGTATTGCACACTCAATTACAGCTTGTTTTAAGAAATTATCTTCTATTTATTATGCAAGATACCAACTGATTAACTTGTGTGTTGTTTCTTATTCTTTCATAGAATTAAAAAGAACAACTATTATAATCATTAGCTTCAAGATTAATAGGCTCACGAACATTCACTTGAGGTACCAGACTGTTCAATTATCTTTCACTATACAGGTTGGATTCCTCAATATCTGCTATGCCTACTTAATATGCCATTGAATTTTCATGTCTCATACAATTTAAATTTCACTATTTACAAGAACACAAAAATATTTCTATATCTGCACTGTAAAACAATAGTCTTTAAAAATACCATTTAAAGCTAATGTAAGCACAACCAATATTCAACTTTCGCAAATAGTACCGACAATGATCCTGCATGATTGAGCAATAAAATGCCCCCTAAAAAATTTAATTTCTGATCATCATTGCATTCTGTAAATATTTACCAAAAATATAAAGTTGTTGAAAAATTATTTTAGCAAGTGGCTAAAGAAATTGCATCAACTTGCAAATCGCTTAAAATTTAACACTAAGACATTCCCATTTATGCCACACAGACTCAGCTTAATATCTGGTTAGGCTTTGGGATATTATAAGACAACTAAAAGATATTTTAGGTCACAAATAAGTTTACATATTCTTTGGAACAACTACGGCAACTTTGAAGTAACAATTCATCCTGTCTTCATTTAAATTGTCACTGTTATTCAAATTACATTTCATAAAAATACATTAATTTATCTTAATAATTCAGTAATATTTATCAAACATATGATCATCATAATTTTACAGGCAAGTAAAGTCATTCCAGTGGGAGAAAAAAGAAAAGGAAAAGAAAAAAACATGCTACTCTCTTCTCCTATATGAATAAATGTTTCTTACATCATTGTTGAGGAACATTTTGTTATTGCAAAGCAGTTTCATGACAAATTTCTCTTCTCTTGCTTCCAGAAGGTTGTACTTAAAGTGATCCAAATGATGAGGATATTTCTAAGTATTGCTGAAGAAAAAATCTACTCTTCTAGATACAAACAACGAAAACTGGAAATTTGTGTATTGATGGAATTGAGGTGCACACGATAACAGCTCTGAATTCCATGCAACCCTATCATCATGCCTGACTTCACCCATTGGCCTTCAGAACTGCACTGTTTACAAGTCACTTCCCCGATCTACAAGTTGTTAAACACTTGATAAAGGCACACACTGTTCCTCTGACCTACAACCTACGATGATATTGGAAAATTGCACTCTCCATAGAAATCTTTTCTTCGGAAGATAGAAAAGGTAGGATTTATTTATTACTAACATCAGGAAAATGGGGGTGTATTTTTCCCTCTGAAATGCCTCACCTGTATACACAAAATGATTAGTAAACTACAAGAGTAAGTCAACTAGGGCAATCTTCAGAAAGAGCAAATTTAATAATTTACAAGCACATTAATAATTTCAGAACCAAGACTCTTAGGTGTCTATTGTCTGATAAGAAAATGAAATCCTGTAATAGAGAATCACAAGAAGGTTGTTCAGAGAGCATAACGATATTCTCAACTTGAGAGCCTGAAATTCTCATTAACTCTCTCATGCAAAAAAAACCTTGTTCTCTATATTAATTTTGAACATCACTATCAATGACAGTAAATACTAAATTTGTGATTATTTGACAAGATTAACCACCAAATCACCTTTATATTATATGGTAAAATTCAGGTCTGAAATCTAATAATGACTGGATGGATTAGAGAGGTCATTTGGAAGCTGAAAATTAACTATTCCTGTCATTTTTGACAATTTTTGTCAGTTCACAGTTTTTTACAAATAAAGATGTATAATAGAAACATGTTGCACAAAAAAGGAGTTTGCAAACTTGCTCTAGTATGTCAACTAAGAATTCTGATGGCTCCATGAATTGTTGAGCCAGCAAACTCCACAGGTACCCCAAAGAACTAGTACCATTCCATTTCCATTCTTACAGGGACTGAAATGGATTTCAATATGTAAAAACATATTTAAATCCATGAAAATTATTCGCACAAGAACTACTAGATACTATAAATGAGTAATGACAGGAGATCACTTTTAACATTGTTTCTATCAATAAAAGCCAGATCCCACATGTCAGGAGGCCAGCGAGAGAGCAGGTGTGGTCTTCTGGTGGATGTCTGAAGGCCACCAAAGCTCTGGAGCCTTGCTGAGGATGCAGATCACAACGTGGTCTCAGAACACAGGTGTCAGCTAGCAAGGGGGATGATGTGTGATGACAGCCTCTGATGGCAGGCCTATTTGCAAGCGGGACCAAACCTCGTTAATGAGGAGACTGTCTGTGGGTCAGCTGTTTGGGAGGTCGGTCACGTGATTCCTCGCAAGAAAGGCAAGCAACAGAACTGCAGGCATTTGAGGTGCAGGACCTGTCCGTGGAGAATCTTAAGCGGTGGCTTGCGAGGGGCAGCTGTTCGCACTGGGAATAGATACCAGGGGTGACACTAAGATTGAGAATGCTGGGGCTGTGTCAGACTGGGGCAGCTCACCTCAGGGAGTTGCAGTGCTGTGTGTGTGGAGTGCAGCGGTAGTTTCCAGAGGAGTGTAAATATTGTATAGTATTGTAAATAAATCTGTATAAAAAATGACTTCTGTGTTTTACTCACATTACTATACAAAGGGAAAATTGTTACAATTAAACTGCTCAATTCAGATGTCTGGTTTGTCTTTACCAGGTGTCACAACCCCAAAGGAAACAGAAGCGCAATATATGTCATTATATATTCTGTTTGCAAATTATTTTATTATTAAGACACAATCCAGGGCAACAATTTAATTTTTCATCAAATTTTATTAGCAGAGGATTTTGCCATATCCAGACAGTTTTGACAAGCCTCATTAAGAGATGGTCTGTTGTAATGCCTGGCTAATCTGTACTACATAGCACAGTTTTTTTAAAGAAATTATTTACTAACTTGAGGAAATATTCATTGGGCGAGTGACCAGGAAAGGAGGGTAACAGAATATTATACTGGCAGCAGGAAGAGTATCCATGTAGAGACGTAATGCAACTCAAAAACATTTGATTTTCCAGTAGTTGGAAGCATTAAAACACAATTTACTGCCTGCATTTTGGATTTCTATCATTCCTCATAGAGGACAAACAATAAAATGTATTTCTTCCTCTCGCTATCTCAACAAACAGTTTAACTACAGAAACGATCCTTATTTAGTTATAGTAGTATTCCAGTAAAGACACATTTTGTCCATTTTGTACATAAAATTAAAATGTACTTTACAGGCAATATGAATTAAAGAATGGTAATAAATAAAAAGTTTGTTTTCTGATTTGTTACTTTGCCATATCATCCACAACAAATGTAAAAATTAAGTTCACATTTTCAGCCTAGTCTGTAAGCAGCCAAAACGTTATAAGAAAAAAGAAGTGAAACATAATGGGCAGGGTCCAATCAGAAAGTTGCTGAGAAGCTTAGTCATAAAATGTTTAAAACTGCAATGAAATTTTTAGATGTACAGAGGAATGATAGAAGACACACAAAATCTGTCCCAGGGTTGTGTATTCCTTTTCGTTGAAGCATATTTAAACTGGGCAAAAGTTGCTGTGAAATAAAGGTAGTTTTCTAAAAGGCATTCATAGTTTAGAGAAAGGAAGGGTATCACATGACCACACTTTTCCCTTTCCCTTCAGTCTTCCCATTATTATGCAGCAAGAGAACTCATTCAATGATACTTCATGAAATCCTGATATTATAACTAACAAAATAATTAACACTATACCAAGTACTAGAATATATTACTTCATATAAAGAAATAAACCCTCACCTTCCAAGAGCTGCTTTCTTCAGTTGTTTGCATCGATATAAAGAATCACCAAATTTCAGAAGTCGCAGATAATCCTTGCCAACACTGAAAAATTCAACATATTTCAATTACAATACAGGTCATGGAATAAAAATATTGTACCCAAAAGATTAGAAAAGCAATAAAACTAAAAATGTTGTCTTTTTAAAATCATGAGATGAAACCTGGCTTTTTCCTTCAAATAAAAACTTGTTAAAACACGCATTATTTTTTCATTCCTTTTTTTTATATGCTTCCACAAATTTTCAGCAACATAAAATGCATTAAGGACAGTCAGATGAATGACAGTTATCAATAATTGTTTACTTCAAAAAGAACCAAAATTGTAAATTTAATTAAGTAAGGTTGTGTATCTTAAAAATCATTCCATGTTGAAACATTATTTTCTTTTCAGTGAAAATATCCAAGACATGGTTGCTAAAGTTTTGGTCATCATTCTGCAATGTTCATTGCAGTTTACACAGCATTTCACCCTGAAGGTCTCCCTCAGTCAGTTAGTTAATTTAGTTAGTTAATGCCTAATTTTTTAGGTTGCAAGGCTCCGGCTATTAAGCCCACTCTTCCATCTAACCATGCACATTTCACTATGCTCTTTTCATCATCTAGCGGAGAAAGAAGGTATTATATGGGACAATGAACCAGGCAATTTGAATTTAGCTCAGAGGCTTCATTTAGGCTAGAGGATCTTTTACATGTAGTAAATCTACAATATGGAGCAGACAACTTCACTTCCCCTCCGAAGGACAACATAAGAGGATTTTTTTGCCCTTAGAAATCCAAAGCATTGATCAGGTTTGAACCCACGAACTTTGGTACAACAGCCCGATAAGCTAACCGTTATACCACCTAACCCGCCTGTCTTTGATTCCAAAAATGACTCTGTAATATCTTTAGTCTAAGATATGTTTCGTCTTAAAATTTGGTACACTGCAAACTGAGGCATATTGTATGATCATATTTGTAAACTGTATAGCAAGTCAGCCCTTCATTCTATGAAGGTCCATTTCTAAGTTAGATACAGAGGCTAACTAGTAGGGGCAAATTTTAATAATTTTTTCATTCCTTTCACTTTAGAACAATGTCTTTTAGTACAGACATTCATTTTATGTTATGTCAAAAGGAAATGACCCATTTTTATGCGATTTTGTATTTTTCACAGATTTTGAATATTAAGTAATTTTTTACCTTTTCCCATCATTTCTAATGCATTTTTTTGCTAATTTCACTGATTTTAATATTTACGTCATATCACAATCAAGTAATTTTCCAATTAACATATTGTCAATGTCATTTTAAAACGTGTAAATATTTACCAAAAGTGTGTTACATTCAAACTTCGAAAATGTAAATAAAACATTTAGGAGCAAAAGTTAGTGTTTCTTTGCTTTTTTACATCTCACAATTTCCGTTTTCCTTTGCTTAAATGCAAAACTTAAAAACCTAATTTTCTTTTTGTTCATAAAAGGAAATAAATATTGAAAATCTGAGTGCTTAATAACAAAACTTTCTATATCCACGGTCTTCAAAATTAAAACATTTGTAACACTGAGTTCAAACTAAAAACATCTAACATTTATCCTTCAGCAGATTATATACTAGCTAAGAATTGAATTGAATTGAATTGAATTGAATTGAATTTGCCTTATTTTACGTAGCGAGACCCGGGCCATAAGGCCCGCTCTTCCGTCTGACCACGCAAATTTCGCTACGCTCCTTTCACCAACTAGGAGAGAAAGGAGGTATTTCTTGGGCGAGAAACAGGCGATTTGAATTTAGCTCAGAGGCATCATTTAGGCTTGAGGACCTTTTACATGCAAGTAAATCTACGAACATGGGACAGCCGGCTTTACTTCCCCTCCGAAGGAAGGCGTACGAAGGATTTTTTCGCCCTTAAAAATCCACGGCTTCGATCGGGTTTGAACCCGCCAACTTGGGTACAACAGTCCAGTACGCGAACTTCGCCAGTACGCTAAGTACTGTACGTCCAGTACGCTAACAGTCAAGTACGCTTAATGTCAAATGTCATTAGAGCTACTGGACACTAAAAGGCATGCTTAAAACTTTTTATGGTGGGTCAATAGATACAATTTACTGAGTTTTGTTGAACTGCCAAAAAGAAATATTGTATATATTTTATATTGCGAGTTATGATTCTAGGCTTCTCACATATTTCTTAACCTTAAATACTTACTTATCAATCAAATGTCTGGCAGTATTTAATTGACCCAATGCAACTTTATAATGATCTTTATCATACAACACATTCATCAAATCAGCATAAAATGGATGGATGTCCTGTAATAAATAAAAAAAACATTAAAACGCACATAAATAACAATTCTGTACAAAACCTATAAATATATAATAATTTAATAAACCTATAAATACATTTTTTTTTAAAGTTCTGAGAAACATTACTGTTTGACCCTATAGTCATAGTCAATTTTCATTGTAAAGTATCTCAGCGAGAACCTCATTCACATAAACTGACTTGTATTAATGATTCAATAGACAAGTTTTTAATTGCTAACATTCTTCACAAAATGACATCAAATGTAAATGATTTTGTTTAAATTTATGAAGAAGGAACTAAAGTCTTTGCTACATCAATAAGCACTTCAAATAAACTTTATATTGTCACTATTTTTATTTGTAACGCCACTATTACTTAATTATGCTTTGTATTATTAAAATAGGTCTATCATTAGGAAACATCTTGCTTGTGTGCATCTGTGCATAAAATAGAAAGTCAAAAAATCAACAAATTAGCTCTGTAGGTGGGCAAATCACACTTAATTTTTCCATTTCACTCAACACAACAAGATCCATTTTTCCACCTCATCGCAGTATATTGCACTTGTGTTCATGGATGTTATTTTGTCTCCCTTCTGGTTAATAGGAACAGTCCAGCCCAACTTTAAAGTTGTTTAATCTGACAGTTCACAATCAGGTGAAGAAAGAAATCCATGAAAGAAAGTTAGGAAGTATTGAGAGGAAGTATTTGCCTGTTAGGATTTGCCAGGTCCTCTATATGTACATTGCATTAAATTATGGAAATTTTAAATGAGCTTGTATTAGGTGAAAAGCAAAAAAAACACTAATGGGAATGTAATTGCAAAAGACAAAGTAAGAGCTTTCCTTAGAATAAAAATTATACATGTTTACCATCAACAAATTTGCAAGGGAAAATTTCCTAAAAGCATATTTGCAGAAAATGCATTTACATTTTACCCATACTAAAGGGTGTTTTTTATGTTATGTTCTGTGCCCAAGTCTCACCCTCAGCTTGGCAACGCATACCGAAGCACCTGACTGAAAGTAATTTGGCATAAAACGGAGTAATATTGCTGGTCAGAAGGGAGTACGAAATTTGCCACTTAGCAGATATTCCACTTGTGGGGTATGGTACGACAAGCTAACTTCTTGGAGGCATTTCAAAGATCCAAGTGCAGAAAAGGTGAAGATTATTTTACAGCCACATGCCTGAAGAGAGAGATTCATCCGCCCTCCAATCACTCCTCTGGAAGAGTCAACCTGACTACTTTAACCAAATTTCTACAGTAAAAAAAAAAAAAGAGTAGAGAATCAAAAATCAATGAGGTTGGTGAAGGGATTGTATCTCAAAACTAAGTCATTTATTAAACCTTTCTACAGCAATTGCAATTTGAATACTGACATATTAGGAACTTATAATTTCTATCTCTTGTCATTAGCTTTGATCTTAACAGATTTAAATAAGAATAATATGCCTTCTGTCCCTTTCTAATATTTTCATTACTTCCACTCAGATTTGATTTTTTCATTTAATATAGTGAGTATTTTAACTGAAGTTTTCACCTTCTGAAACTCTTAGTTGACTACCTGTATTTGTTTTACACTGAAAGGTAATCTACTTATTTTTTTTGTTCATTACTGTAGGTCCTACTACTTCTATCTCTTGCACCAATAGGTTAAATAATTCTATCAGCGCTTTCCAGGCACTCCTAATTATGACTCATCTGCATATTCAATAAGCTGAGCAGTCCAAAGGTTACATCGCCTCTGTCCAATTTCCTAATAATGATTTCTAGCATTGGGTTAAATGTATTTGCCAATTGTGGGTCCTCTTACATTTCAAAGGGTTCCAATAAGTTTTCTATTTTGATTTTACCAGATTTATGCTGTAGGGGTTATCTTAATCTAATTAACTTTCTATTTTATATTCTTATTTTTTGAGTCTCAACTAAAGTGGATCAGATTATTTTTTTAAAGGCTTGCTTAAAGTCGATGAACAATGAGAAGATGTAGGTTACGCTCAAAGCATTTTTCATATACCTGTTTCATAACAAAATATTATCCATGATAGATTATTTCTTCTGAACCCATTTTGATATTCACCAAAAGAATCTTCAGTATATTTTATGTCATTAAGTAAGGATAATCCCCTATAGTTACTGCACACTTATCTTTCTTATAGACCAGAGCATAGCTGCTTTCCAATCAATTGGCATGAATTCTTTATTCCATATTGCTTTCAACAATTTACATATCCTTCTATGCAGCTGATCACCACCTTCTTGTACAAGTTCAGTGTTTATATTGTCATTTCCAGTGGCTTTCATCATCTTTAACTAATTTACTTAGTATTGCTGCTACCTCTGCTATTTCCGTCTCCCAATATCCCTTACTATCGAATTCCCCCATTTTTCCATGGTTTATCTCCTTGAAAAAATTATTTCCAACTTTCCATTATTTTGTTTTGTTCAGAAAAAATAACTTAATCTTTTGATGTAATGTTATTAAAGCATAGATTATCTAGCAAAAGAATATAAGCCAAGAATGTCATTCTTTTGTAGAATTTCCGATAGTCCTTTCCTTATATTTCTAATGTTTCACCCTATATACTCCCCTGACTTCTGTTCCTTTTTGCTCATTTCTCAATTCATTTTAATATTTAACAAACTCAAATCCCATTCAGCAGTATAATAAGATTAAAGACCCAGATGATCTGTATGTACAAATTACGAGAAAGGCCAACAATGAGTTCACAATTAGCATACTATATACTTCGATTTGTCTATAGTGCGTCGATGATAGTAGATCATTGTTACACATCCTGCCCCATAAAATGAATCTTCCGAGCAGTCGAAAGTACATTTCTGAGGCCACGAGACTCATTGAGAAGGACGTTTATGAAAGAATTAAAAATACTTTAATCTAGAATTCGGTACAACTTAGAGAAGATGTTTAAACCGACACTTCACACTGCTCCGGCGGCAACTGTGCAATTTGAATTCTGGAGGCTTTCTTGAAAAGTGCTTTCTTATAAAAGCGAATTGGTAACTATGCGACTGATGAACTCAAGCATGTTTATAGCAAACACAAGGGCCAAAGGCCCTAACCTAGCTGTGACTGGGATTTGGGCGATTTGGGAGTATTACCAAGCAGCAATGATGTAACTTAAACAACTCATCTGAAAATAAGGACTGTTGAAAAATGAATTGGTCACTTAAGGAACACTTACTAGAAGTGGCGAATATGAAATTGTAATAAAGTTAGTACACAGTTAATTAGACAGCAAGACCAGTCAGAACTCTGTTATACATTGTATAAAATTATAGACATAAATAGATCACCATAAACAGAGGTAATTACAATTGCACCACCATTGGTGAAATTGGCAAATTCTAAAAGACACTTCCCTTCACATGAAAATATTATGGTAACTAAACTGCTAACAATTAACATTAAACCTGAGTTGATCCACTGAAAAGTAGATATTGTAGGATTACACAATAGGTTCATTTACACTGAATGCATTGTACATATCCGATAGAACATACTATGAAAAGTACTTTCACAGATACCAACCTTCTCTTCCCACAACTTAAAACGTTTTAATAAAATACTCACATCTAATTTAGGAAATTCTTGAATAATTTTCGACAATCTTTCGTGGAAGTTCTGTTCCGTAAATTTAACTTTTCGCATATAAAATTGGCGAATACGAGAAATTTGATAATGTTTGTGTACAACAGTAGGGGTTTTCCTTTGGGTTTTAGACAAGGTAATGTCTATAAAATCCTGAAAAAGAAAACAATTGTAATGAGTAACCTTTATGGTCATGACATTTAGGTTATCCACAATTTATCTTCTAATATGTCATTGCGCAACATTGCAAAACACTGTTTGTAGGGCAATCCTCTTAAGAAAATGGTAACATAATTGTAAAAGAAACACGCACAAAACATTTAAAAGCATAAGCAAAATTACTTCAGTACTTGAATGTCAATCCCAAACGTAATTCACAACAAATAACAAATTCAAGACACATACCTTCGCCGTTGGAACGGTTGCAATTTTCTTGAAATTGTATGCGGACGCCGCCATTTCGAGGTTACCTGTATACTTTACGGTTACGAAAAATACTTCACTTTAGCCAATTTTCTAGTTTGACACGTGCTTGGGCGCACTCCTACTGCATGCCGACATGACCGGGAATAGAGCATGCACAAACACGTGTAGTGCGTAATGCAACATCTGACTTCTCCAAGAGAAAACAAAATCGTCTCGATCAGCTGTACTTAAAGCAAAGAGAAAGGTGATCCACGGTAAACATGGATGCAATGATATGTATATAAATACAAAAATTGAGACTTCGTGGATTCAGCAAAAGATACAGATCAGTAATGAGTTCCCTGCTTAACATCGAAAATATTATTTTAAAACGCAAGTACCCTACCATTCGCTGAAACCAGGAATGAATAGCATCCTAGAAACAAAGACAATAGCGAATTTCTACTTTGAAAATGAAAAAGGTTATTATTTGAGGTGTACTAAGGCTAGTTTTTAAATTTATTTAGTAGCAATTGGCAAGAATATACATTATTTGAAAAAGTGGTCACAAGTGAATACTGAATATGTTGAGAATTTGGGAACATCTTCGCCATTCACAATTCAAAAGTCTAAAAATGTTCATGTCCGTGAAGTTGGCAACGCCACCTCAACGAAAACCAAAAAACCATTACCATTTGTTTGTACCTGCTTGTTCCACAATAACATTCAGTTGTACCAAAACCACTTACAAGATGGAGAACTTTCAACTGTGGTGGAGCCAACTTTACACTGGCACCATCGTAAAAAAAATGGAAATATTGTAAATCGGTTGTGCCTGTTTTGTACCGGATTGTTCCACCAGCATATTTAGTTGTATTATACGCGCATGTTTTCTTGAGCCCCGGCGTACCTCTCCCCACTCCTTTACTAACATTAGTTGAATTCAGACTAAATGATAGCCTCAAGTTTTGTTCACAAACTCTAATAACCAGAAGTGTTTACTTCCGTCTAACAGAAAACAGTTGGTTTCGAAAAACGAACTACATATTTCATTTAATTGCCCTGTCAATAAAATAATCAAACTCCCCACTGCCCTCGAATCTAGCGAAATGAGGGCTCAAGAAAATATGCAGGAATAATAACAAACAATTAATGAAAATTTTAATGTGGTGGCGGGAGGCTTACGCCAATCGTAACATCATGCCCTTTACCACAAACGCCAAACATTGGAACCATTCTAAAATTTGCACTTCATTTGTTCCGAATTGTTCCACTAAAATTTTTGTTCGTTCAAACAAATAATTGAGTCAATCCATGATAATGTCCCGGTGCCAACTTGACGGTGGCACCGCCACAAACATAAACATAATTCTACTACTGTATAAAATAGGTGGATTGCCGAGACCGTTAAGGTAGTAGTACCGAGCGATTTCAGACCAAAAGTTCGCGGGCTCGAACCCCGCCTCGGCCATAGTTGTATTTGTGTTCGTCATTTCACCCTCTATCATTATCATGTCATTTTCACAGTTATCATACCGTTATGTGCAATTATGGTCGCTAATGATCTAGACGGTGATGCGAACTAACGAGCTAGAATATACTACATAGAGTGACTGAAGCTCCTCCATCATTGAAGCCAGGTCTTTTGCAATCAAAGCAGAGCCCTCTGGGAAACGCATTACGTTTATTTAGGACGACGCCAAGCGTATGCCTTACCTGTGATCTGGGCACCGGCGTTGAGACATCAGGGGTGGGCACCCTGGGTCGAAGGATAGCATTTGCTTACTGTTTATAAATAATACACTTTTTTTTGTGATCAACCGACCAAAATGACGGGGACGCGTTTATTGCTATAGAAAATTGTATCTTTTACATTACTGTTCCTTCTAGTTCCTTAGTCTGGTTATTGACTAAATGGGTGTAACACTTACAGAAAATGGTGATGATAGAAATTCTGCTACCTCGCTCCGAAAGGATTACACGACCAAATCAGTAGCGGCTCTGGGATTATGCAACAGGAAGGGTACACAAAGTAACAGGATCAAACAATGTTAGGCATTAGAAAAATTGTTATATTTGGATTGTTTAAGTCACATAAGTAATATTTACAATCGAATTATCTGCCCGGAAGACAGGCTAAACACATACTCTATAAATTAAATTGAGTCTTGTTGTTACATTCTGTAAATCTATTACTAATTCTTCAAAATCAAAGGAGTCTCGTAACAAAACTCTTTATAATGAAAACATACAAAGTCCAACAATCTCTCTTCCGACATGGTATTTATTAAAAAGTCTATAATCTTTTCAAAGTGCAAAAGCTCTCTCAGATTCTTTTATATAGCACATCCAGCTCAGATTTCAGTCTGCTAGCTCACGAACGGAAACATTTCACGTACTGTGAAACGCGATCAACCTTTTGTAGGGGGAAATTTTCGTGATAATGTTGGAAGTCTTACAATCAAAGAGAGAACACATGGCTAATTTCTAAAATTAATATGGCCATTTACCCCTTTGAAATTTCAGTACAAAAGAGCGATTGCAATTTCTGTTCGATTGTATAATTTTCCTATCAGGCCGAGGTGATTCAATTCTCTTAATGCAATTTTCTTTATATTGTTGGAACGTTTTACAATCAAAGAGAGAACACAAGGCAAAACACAAGGTATTGAGCGAGGAGCGCGCGTCGAGTGAGGACTGACGTCACCACTTGAACACTGCGAACCTA
>BOPP01000161.1:396034-536128 GCA_017312745.1 Gryllus bimaculatus | reverse complement strand
CCATTTCAACATCCATTTGGCAGCGATTTTCGTTATGTCTGTAAGTGTCTGTAACAACACTGCGTTTTAGTACACAGAAGTGAGGTGGTCCGCAGCCCTAGAAATCGGTTCTACGTGAACAAAGTGCGGAGTTTGAAAAGCTAAAAGATGTTGTTCGATTCGAAAAACAACCCTACAGACCCACAGAGATTATTTTAGACAGCGCAAGAGAAGAAATACTGATCTCAGTAGGGGCAGTGTTCCTAGCGCCTCCCTGCCGCAGCCGCCACTGGACCAAATATCGACCGGCAGCAGCAGATGACCCGTTGAAGTACCATGGAAGACATCTGACGGATTAGATGTCAGAGCGCATCGGCGTTGTTAGGTCCCAGATCATGCCAATTTTCAGCCATGGTGCGTCTTGTCACCTCCCAAAGATTTTCAATAGGATTCAGGTCTGGTGTTCATGGTGGCCAGTCAACAACCTGAATATCTTGTTTCGCTGCAAACCACGATTGAACCGAAGCCGACTTATGAATAGGAGACTGGTCCTGTTGGAATTGAATTATACCCACAGGATGCAATTGTCTTACTGATGGAATCATATTTCTCAGTATGTGGATGTTCTGAACGGCATTTAAGTGGCCTTCGATTCTATGGATCATTCCATTCCCACGAAATGACATCCAGCCCCAAACTGATGCTGAGAAACGACCTGACGTGGGTACTAGCTTTACGTACTGAGAATCATAGCGGATTCCTTGGGGCCTGAAAACGCGAACGGGTCCATCATTTGCAGAGGAGAATATACTCTCATCAGAGAAAATGACATTAATCAAGACTCGATGTAAATTTTCCTCCGCAAATGTGTTCTCCTGTCAACTTTTTCGAGCTGCACTTCTGGATCGCAGACCAGACTCCGAAAGTCTGTTGCGTATGGTTCTGGAACGCCCAGGAAATCTGGTGGTTCTTCACAATTGTGAAGAAGTTTGAAAAGGGGTTTCCACCTTTTTGTATTAAAACTTTATCTTGGCCAGCATCTGAAATACGCCAAAGCCCCGGACCTAGTTTCCTCCCGGATTCTCGACTCAGTAGTTTCTCTCCCGGATGCCGACTCAGAAACAGAAAGGTGACTATCTTCTACTAATGCGATAACTCGCTCCGGTGTGGCTTGGCTATGGTGAGCCATGACGAATAATGAATACGGAGTAGTTCAATTTGCTTAGCTGCGATTTTTCTTTTCTTGCCAAAAGGCAACGCCCCTGCGGAGCCCTTATCTCCTTTTGATCTGGAGTCGAAAACACGCAAGTAATGCGAAGGACAGATACAAATCGGTAGTACCGTAAGACTTGCAAGAGAAAATCAATAATCATTCTTAACAACAATCATTTTATTCCACTGTCTTATGAACTAGAATAGCAAGGAAAAAAACATCACTAATATGACTAATTGGCAGTCTGATGTTTAACTATAAGCAGTCATATTTTGCGTTATGTTTTGGTAGAAATGTGTTTTTGAAATGAAAAATATATCTATTTAGTGCCATTATTTTTTATTTACAATCAGTATTATATTTTGTTCTGCATAAAAGCCTGCAATACTCATAATGGATATCTACATACATCTGAAATAGAGGTTTGTATGATATTTTAACGCACTCCAATAGTATAATCACTGTCTAGGAACATTTTTGCCTTCATAATTCGTTTTTGACAAATTGAATTTTGAAATTAATTTTATTTTATTTTACTTTACAGATATGAAATCTCAGTATCCACATAACTAAGGCCTCCCACATGAAGGCAAGGGATCTCAGAAATATTCATCATCAGAACCAATAAACAACATTCATCATCAAAAACACCTTATTTACTTGTGTAGACATTGCAAATTCAAAGTCTTGTCACATTAAGAATTATTGTAATTGCAGAACAACGCAGTTCCATCATTTTTATTCACATTATAGATCAACAGCATTCGGGAATCTATACACACAATTACTATTTTATTTCTATATAGCAGTATAGTATAAATAAGTCATATCAAGACAAACAGGATGTGTCAAAACGGGATTTAATGAATTACAGATACAAAAGCAAGTCGATATTTCTTGTCGATATATCACTAGTATTTTATGATATTACATGTTAAACGAAATGACTTTCCGAGCTTTCACGAGTGCAATTTCATGGCTGGCACGCTAGCAAAAGCACTGCTAGAGGGAGTCGCCGTACTGCGCGCTAGTCTATAAGCTCAGTACATATGTAACGAGGCAACACTAGGTATGTACTCATTTTCTCAATAAACATTTTATATTGTATTAAATAAACAAGTGTTTGTTTAATCATAACGAGGGGGGGTTCTGAGACGACCCTTAATGTGGTTGGAACTTTCTAATGTCATTATAAGTAATTTGAGAACAAGTTTTATATTTTTTCATATCATAATCTTTATTCCAATAAAAAGTGTATGAATGTAAGAATTTGGCTTCAACAATGACCATACCAATTACTGAATAGTTTGACCACATTAACGAGTGTGTATGTATAACAGGACAAAGAAGGCGAATCTGATGTGGAAGTTGATTCTCAGTGCAAATCTAGCAACCAAAAATGTAAGGAGCCAGACAGACCCTGTTCCACAGTCGCCGACCAAAGCCATCCGGAGGAAGAAAATTAAGTTTCTGCAAATTAGACTCAATCGCATGAATAAGGGGATTAGTAACATAGAAGAATTAATCAGAGAATTAAGAAAGAACATTCAAATTCTGATGCGGAAGCAGCTCTTGAAGAGAAGTTTAGTGGTTTTCATTTTTAGTTTATCAAACGCCAATATCAAAACTCCTACTGTGATAAAAGGGGAAGATGGTATAGTGACCTTACTTCGCACTTTTATTCTCCTAAAGGATTTAAGTATGATTGATCATTATTTTCATTGCCACATCTAAATAGACTAAGGTCATGTATTTCTTCTGAAAATGATTGTGAAACAGGTTTTATTGGTGAAGTTTTCAAATGTTTAAATGAAAACAGTGACAAGATATCATATATGAAGGAATGTGGTCTTATATTTGATGGTATGTTGATAAGAAAGCAGTTGATCTGGGATGCCAGCAAGAAAAGATGTTAACTTGGGTTGCATAGCATCTATGGAAGTAGAAGACGCCAGGCTCCAAAATGTATGAATCATTCATAAATTTTGAGATCACAAAACTTCAATATTTATTTCCATGTTTTCTCAGTTAATTCTGTGATTGTGTAGATTTACACAAAACAAAACTTCTAAAAAATGTGTGTACCACCCTTTGATTAAAAGCAGTATCAAGGTATGTCAAAAAATGAACATGGAAGAAAAGCTGTACAAGACAAAAATTGAAAAAAGCTTGACAAAAATTCGGGCTACTGGAATTTCAATGTGCCAGAGAGACAGATATTCTCTTAGCAATATGGCGGCGCATACGCTCTAGCGTCCCGTGTCCAAAACATTGGGTGTTCTCTCCAATATATATTCTGACGAATCGCCCCCCCCCCCCCAGATAATAATTCTCCCCAAAAACGCCTGTTGGGGTCATCGCAGATATCGTGCTCTTGCGAGCTTGTTATACCTCAGGGTAATGGGATCTTTGGGGTGTTGCAAGCAAATCCAATAACAAGAACAAATAAATCAGTAAAAGAGGGTTTAATAATCTTAAACCCCTTTTTGTTGCTTACGAAATCACCAAAATCAAAATGAAACAGCAACACAAAAAATTGAGACCCTCTCTCAATGAAGCAAAAAAATTAATCGTTAAACTGTTCGCTCAAACGATCACTGGGAATTCCCTTTGTTACTCTTACAAATTAAATTTGCTATAATTCCTATTCACATTAACCAATTATATAATATTGTAACAAATATTGCATCATCTGCCGGGATTCGCTGCGCGGATTGCGTCATCTGCCGGCGCTCCCTTCCCCCCTAACTGGACGGCTATTGGCGAGTCGTGTGGAAAGGTGGAGCAAGTGCCGGTTGAATCGAGACGAGCGCCGGCCAGGTATAAATTCGCCTCTGCCGCAGTCAGTAAGAAGTAGTCAATAAGTTGAGGCAGTGGGAAGTAAGCAGCCGCGAATCAGATAGTGTGTGTAATCAGTGAATAAGTAGTCAGTTCGTCAGTGTGTCCGAAGTGGAAGCTATGCTGTGAAGTGTGCATTGCGGTGAACAGTAGTGCACTGGGTGAACAGCAGTCTGAAGTGGAAACTAAGGTGTGAAGTGTGCATCGCGGTATACAGTGGTGCAGTAGGGGAACAGTAGTGAATGAGCCTGACCTAATTTCAAAATCTGTCGCTATCTTTAATCATCAGATCAAAAACCTCTACTTTAATATTATAGTTGTAGGAAAACGCTGAAAAAATCAATTTTTTTGTAATTTTCGAAAAATTAGAAATTTTAACGAAAATGAGCCCTGCATCATTCTGGACCATCTGAGGACGAAGTTAAATAAATAAAAAATTGTAGCCTATCTTTTTTTTTCGAAAATGTCCGAGGGGTTTCCTGTAAAGCACCTCCCAAAATCAAAAAAGCGGTTTCAAATTACAGGGGCCACGACGTCAACTACAACGAATGAGGAATATTAATTTTGGAGAAAACGGCCGAAGGGTTCATGCGCTAGCGTCATTCATCCATTTATCGATATCACGGACGCGCAAAACACGGATTCAGCGATACTCCACGTGTTAGAGAATTTTTTCTATAATTAGCAACTGTATCTACCCAGTTTTTCGTTGCCAGGGCCCGGCAATAAGAGTTTTTGTGTCGGAAATGCGCCATTTTGTTCACACGATTACAATACTTATTCTTTTTACGTAAGCACGACAAAGTAAAATCTTGCAAAAATGTAGCAATGTTCGCGAAAAAAAATAATGATCAACAAAAATTTAAAAGTTTAATGTTGTATAATTACCTCAATAGTGAAATAAGAAACTTGAAATTTAGCACATAAAATATCCACATAACTTTATTTTTGAAAGCACAATAGTCAACCTGTCAGCTCTTACCGTTACTGTAAAAATTAAATGAAAAGTTGCTGTTTTCTGCAAAAAGTCTCAAAATAGAGAATTTTTTCTCCCTTTACTGAAAATGTCTAAAGTGTGGTTTAAAACTCACCTCATTAATAAAAAAAAGGACATTTTGAACCCTCCAGACAACAAGATTCACTGGCCAACACTGACAAGTTAACTTTTTTATTATTATTATTTAAAGTTGCATCAGCGTCTAGGTCATTAGCAACTATTATTTCATTCAACGGTATGGAAACTGTGAAGATGACATGATATAGTGATGAAAGGGGGCTGAAAGAACTAACATAAATACAACCATGCCCTGAGGCAGGACTCGAATCTGTGACCCTTCGGGCCAAGATTGCTACGGCACTACTGCCTCAACAATTTCAGCCATCTGGACTGGCAAGTTAACATTGTTGATGGTCTTTGTCATGGATATCTAGTGTCCAAATCAGTGACAGCCAAATTATGGTGCAGTTGGCCTTGAAGAAAACTGCAGGAAATCACACTCTTTCAAAAAACAGGCCACACCTCTTTACAATATTGCTTACAGTTGTATTTTTTCCCCGCACATTGTAAGAGACCAAAGAAAAAAACCTTGAGGGAAGAAAATAATTAAAAAAACATGTACCTAAAACTGCGACATTTATTTTAACAAACATTCTCACATACAAGAACTGAAAAATATTTCTTTTAGCTACACCATAATGTTAAATGTTTAACATTTTTTTATTATTCATCAACAATAACTTCAGAACAGTTATGATGATCAAGCACTGGATGGCAGGAAACTGCTTGTATAACTACAAATAAACTCACGAGTTGAAATTACTATATATTTCAAGTGTGTTTATCATATAAAATAGTTTCATAATAATGATTATAAGTAGTGTATTAATCTAAACAAATTACTTATAATAATAATAATAAATGATGTAGTAAAATTGTCAAACACCACTCCATGGAATGCTTTATATAATCAAAATTGCTAAGAATCTTGTAGTACATTACAGCACTCCTACATACAAGAAAAAATTCAGCGTACAATGAAATAAAAAAATTATAATTCTTAAAAGGATTTGCGGAAAGACATTTTGCTACATAAAACAAACAAGTATGGTAGTTCTCTAAAATCATTTCCCTTAATCAATGAAAATTGCATGTGTAAATTCACTTAAATGCATTCTTGATTCTTAGGTGTATAATGTCTTCTATCAAATTGATCTACATCATATTCTACAAAAATTTACTTATAATTTTATAAAATGCTTGTTTTAAAAATGAAGTATATACAATAAACTACATCTAAGACATTTTCACTAAGAATTAAGAAAATAGAAAAATTAAGCTGTCACGCTACAGGCCTTGAGAGTCCTTGGGGTTTATGGGGTTAAGGCTCCCACATGTGTTATGCTTTGGTACCTGAAGGAGACAATCAGCATTAAGTGATGCAACTTACTCCTCAAACACTTCACTAATGGTTTCCCAACAGGTGTCAAGGACAAACGAGTTTCTATGAATCTAGGATCTGCCTTACTAGGCAAGAGCTCTACTTGCATTACTATATCTCACTCATAAATCCTGATTCCTTGGATTTCACTAAGCAGTCCACAAACAGCTTCAAGTACGATCTTCAGAGATGTAATGAGAAGTGTATTTATTATCTCAATATCTACAGTTCATTTAGGCACTGGTCAAGAAAAAAGGACTTTCAAATCCATTTATCTACACGTTTACATTGAAGTAATGCAGAATAGAAGACAATAAAGGCATGACAAACATTAATTGGTTGTAAGAACACGGGAAGAGAAGACCAGGGCTATGTGGTCAGCATGATTCAACCCCAATCACAAATCTATATCATGGAGATAAATGACACCATGTCCATTATTTATGAAATTCACTGAACTCCATGTCCTTAATGTGGACTTTTTGATCTATACAATGGTAGAGGACACTGTCGTGTTCCCATAAATAATGAAGATAAGGCAATGGAAAATGAAATCATATTCATTTTCATCCGAGGAAATGGTCGCTATATGGACTTGTTTTGTTTATTCATCTGATAGAAATACAAATTGCATGTGGGACAAATCTAAAGGTGGCAAAAAAGAGAGGAAATTTAATCTGCTATTTTGAAATGGGCCGACATTTTAATTACTTATTCAGATGTCAATACTAGAACATATTTGTCATAATTGCTTTGGCCAAAAGAAAATTATTTTCACTATCTTGTGTTTTTTCTGATTTATGCAAAAATTCCTCAAATACAATGTGTCAACATAAAGTTCCTTGGAAGCAGATACCACACACATGCTAATAGAAAAAAGAAACTTGACCTGTTGAGGGCCGGCCTACATTTCCGCAAGTCTTCCACTTAAGAAAGCTGTCCCAAGAGAAATACAAGGACCTTGTTTCTGTGTTGCCTTTCATTCCTAGTATACGCCAAGGATTTAACAAGTATCTGCCAAAAACCAATTCCAAGAATTGGAGACTATTCAGCAAGTAATAATAAGTGATTAATTTGATGATTAAACTGATATGACAATAGTTATCTCGGCCAAATTAATACATTTTTTTAATACTACTGAACTGATGTTTATGTACATAACTTGGAAATGTTTTGTTCCGTATTAAACTATATTTTTACTACTTTAGGTTTGTCCTATCATTATACCTAATGCAATAAATAAAACAATAACAATCTTATAAATAGTGAAAATAATTTTTAAACAATATAATACTGATACATTATGTCTCTAGAACATAACATAGTTGACACTTAGAATTATACATCACTATGTTAACAAAATATGTTATAAATAAAAACTAAGAAACGTCCCATTGACTTAAGACCACCAATAACAATGTGTAAAAGTTTCACTAAGCACTTTCTATTAGTAATGAAGAAACAACTTTTAATAACTCAAAATTGTACTATATATCAACTCTCCTGAACAACTACAAAATTGTGACATGGTGTCCTTTACCTCTGGGTATAGAAATAAAATAAACAATTTTAATCTAGTTACTTATATCAATCTTTAGACTGCTTCTTTGGGTGCATTATGTAGCTTCCTCTTTTCAATTCAATGGCAATGGTTGAATATAACTTTTTTCTACCCATAAAAACTGATTTTTCTTTCCTATCACAAATTTGCTAATTTTTGCTGTCTGAACAAAATATCACCCCCTTCATCTTTTGTGGACTTAATTTTTGGACAACTAGCTCAATGTTTTTCTGCCAGATATCCTATTTCGTAACGATATTGGCCCTCATGTTCTTTTCATCTCATCCATATTCCATAAAGAGTGTAATTAAAGATTTTCTTCTATTATAAATATTCATAAGTTAATGCCTTTTCACATTCAATGCACTGAAATTGAATGCCTCATGCTTAAAACTTACTCCAAATTCTTCCTATCAATTTGCACTTCAAGATGATTTATTTTCAATTTTCAGGATGATAAAGACTGAATTCATGGCATTTGATAGTTTGTAAAATTGAATATTTCTATCAATAGTGAGTTAGACTGCCATGCTCCCCCCCGCCCCAGAACTCTCTTGTTTTCACACATTGGAAATTCTTAGCTTAATAAAAATGACAACAATATAAGAACTCTTTTATAAGAGAGCTAAATTTTTAATTTTAGTGACTGTAACGACACTTTGTCTCATAGAGAGAACAAATGTTGACATACATGAGGCAAACTTTGTCAGTGATGTTAAATTTATATTGTCAGTGAAAAGTTCACACCATAGACAGTCCTGGAAATACTGTAGGTTGACCACTGAGCCCTACTCTGTCCTGAATGAGTAAGGTTCAAATCAATAAGACATTGTAGGTTTGTTCATGCACTGATTGTTTGCAAGTCTTCACAGAAGTAATTTTTAACATCTCATTGTTTTGAACAATACTACATCAAATCTACAGTAAAAATACTTCACAATATAGCAGGAATGCTTCTCATTTGATAACTAGAAAATATGAGTCAAAAGTAGTTCAGTGTGTGTGTGTGTTGTGAGAGAATGGGAGGTCAGAGAGGGAGGGAAGAGAGGAATAGTGGGAATCATGAAACATAACAAAAACAAAATGTACATCTCTCTTATACCTGATACTCCCAGTGTGTTTCATAATTTACCTTTAACAACTAACAACACCAATACACAATTATAAGGTAGAATTCATGTTCTTCACTAACAGGTCTCTGTCATTAACACTATTTTTTTCAATTAATTTCACCCCATTGCTAGCCATGGTACTTTCCAGCTAAAATTAAGTAAAATACAGATTATTTGGTAAAACTTTCAGTTGTCTGTAATTATTTACTTTAATTCACATTCAATAACTCAAGTTCCTACAATGCCAACTGATTTACTAGAAAAGTAATGCAAGAATATTTCTCTTGAAAATAAAAACCTACTCAGTAAGATTCTGTAAATACAAGTTCACTTAAATTCTAATTATGTACTGTATATCATTACATTCAATACATGTTTATTGTTAAAACTGTTCCTTATAATAAGGTATTATGAACAGTCTTGTTAAATTCATACTTTTTCTATTGATCCTCTTTTAATATTAGTTCATTTGAATGATTTTAAAGTCTATAAAGACTTCAACATCAAATCCACCACATAATAATTATTAACACCTTTGGAATATCACCTATGGTTTTTAATTATTCATTGATTTTACATGTACTAAGTATGTCTCAGTGAACTTAATCAAATGAAATATGAATGAAACCTTTTCAGCCCAACAGCAACAATTCTTCAACACTCAAATCTGTCTGAGAATACTTGGAACTTCTTGAGCATATAAAAAAATTAAAAATGCATTAAACATTCATTTAAAGAAGCTGCTACTTACTTATTATTTCTTGAATTTTAATAT
Organism: Gryllus bimaculatus; assembly: GCA_017312745.1. Classification (NCBI taxonomy): domain Eukaryota; kingdom Metazoa; phylum Arthropoda; class Insecta; order Orthoptera; family Gryllidae; genus Gryllus; species Gryllus bimaculatus. The sequence goes on along the minus strand of BOPP01000161.1, from coordinate 526,212 downwards.
TCTAAAAAGTAGACTCCTTTTGAATTGTACACTCACTATAACATCAACATTGTTGTTTGGAACACAAATCACTTTTATCCCAACGGCAGAAATTTCTGTTGCTGAGTTTCATGGCATCTACATAGCTGCATTTAGATATAGGAACTATTAATTTTATATTGCTGCCTAGACTAGATTTTTTACTTAAATTTAATAAGTAGCAGCCATTGTTGTACAAGGGAAGCTAACAGTATGAATTTCTATAACTTAACTGCAAAAACAAAGGTGTAACATAATGTGCAGTAGAGTTAAGGAGCATTACCATGGAGTAATTGACCTTTTCACACAAAATTGAAAACTTGTTACAATAAAATTAAAAAGTAAAGAAAGAAGGAAGAAAGACAGGATTAGAATGAAAAGGGGAAAAGAGTGTAAAGAAAGAAATTTAATCCAAAGAAGTGAAAAAGATTTATACAACAGCAATGTGATTTTAGTCTTACATTCTTTACAGAGTGTTCAAGGCAAGATATATTCACAGTAAATTACCAAATAATTTTCCAGCACGATTTATCCTTCACCCTGAAAATTATACATTAGTCATTTCTAGGTTGTTCCAATCACTATTCTCATAGCAGATGGATTTTCAAAGAATTATTGCTTATGGGCACCAATACATACATATACATATGTACATATCATATGTGTGCGAGTTATGTGTTGCTTTTTTTCGTTGTTAAATAAAAATTTTCTGATTTTCAGAGAGGATGAGGGAAGCAGAGGGTGAGAAGTTGAATAATAATATCAATAATTTAATGTCTGTTAGAAGCAGGGTCAGAATAAAGTTCCATAAATAAATGCAAAAAGAAAAAGAAAATGCTGGGATGAAAAGGAATTCCATTTCGTCAGATGTATATTTAAAAAAATGTGTTTGCAAATAACTAGAAATTTTTTTGAGTTCCTGTAGCACAGGCATACGCAAAGGTAACTGATGAATTCCTGCCATCCAGTTGCACATCATACTTTGAGCAAAATAGCTATTCTTTACTGGTTGGGCAAACCACAGCAGATGAAGCAGAGTTAACTGTTGAATCAAATCCAGAATCTCGAAAACCATCCACAGGAGGAGCTGGTGATCTTGGAGACATAGGACAGTCCGTTGTTACAAAAGAACTTTGATTCCCTGATTCAACCTCATTCGTTTGAAGAGAGGCAGTAAGTGGCTTCCGACACACAAGAAACACACTATTGTATTCATACCTCAACATAGACCGTGGATTTTGTGCATAAGATGTGCGCACGTTCTTCTCTTCTTTCTGGAAAACAAAGAGAACCATTTTAAATTGGTTTAAAAAATTTCATATTGGTATTGTTGTGAGTTTTTGTTGGCATTTACAATGAAATAATTATATGAGTTGTCATTGCCGAAAATATTAGTTATTTTTAATTATATAATTAGTTATTGTTAATTATATAATTAGTTATTGTTAATTATATAATTAGTTATTGTTAATTATTAGTTATAATTAATATCGTTGGCAAAGATGACTCATAATTATTTCATTAAAAATTTCACTCGAAATATTAGTAACAAACATTAATGCAAAATACTGAGAAAATGTACATTTTCATGAACTGAAAAGCAGATGATCAGTAATTATGCCGCTGACATTTGAATTATTAATTTCAAATTGATCAGAACTCTTTCCACATTATGATAATTCTATTATCCTGATGCTGTATGTAGCAGCGTTATCGCTGAGTCTTAGGTTCAAGTCTTAATTTCAATCTACAGTATTTGTGTAATATTTCTATTAACAACATAAATTGCAATTCGTTCTCATTATTGTATGTGATCTTTTATAATTGATCAGATTATCCATGGTTGGGAACCTAATAAGCTTTGCGAAAGCCCGTTTCCGATCCTACACCCCAGTGGCACAGTTGGCATTCCAACATGGAACGGGAGGATGTCGTGGGTGACCCGATGACTCCGGGATGGCAATTGAGGCCACATGGAGAACGACATTGGTAAAATGGGCAACCATAGCATCAATATCGTTTGGGTAGGTTTCCGATATCCGTATTTCTTTCTCGAATGTTTCCCATTCAGCTCAGTTAGACAGAGAGGGGGATGAGCAACGTTTGGGTCAGGAAGATTGAAATTGACCAGAAAGGAGAAATGGTCACTGCCGTGCAGGTGGCCAAGGATAGTCCACTCAATGATGGCAGAGAGAGATGGAATACAGAGATCCAGATTGACGGACGAGAAAGTGTTTGAAGCAACAGAGAAATATGTGCTTTCGTCAGTATTCAGAAGAATTAAGTTCTGGTTGTCAATAATATTTTCAAGTATATTGCTTCTCGAGCAGATCCTAGTGCTACCCCAGGGAGGGTTGTGGGCATTGAAGTCCCTCACATTACGAAAGGGGCGGGCAACTGAGATAACATAGCTTCAAGTTCTTTTTGCGACACGACTTGTCCAGGCGGGATACAGACGTTGCAAATAGTTACTGATATAGTGCGGAAGTTCACACGAACGCAAGATGTCTGAAGAGTGGTTCGCACAGCTATTTCTTTGCTGTTTGCCACCAGGGAGTCTAATGTAACGTCTGAGTGTGACTAATGTAACGTCACCTCCACGTGCCCGGAAGCCATCACCACTGCCTTGCCTATAGCAGCAAAAGCCACGAAGAGAGAGGGAACTTTCAGAAAGATATGTATCCTGTAGGCAGCTGACAACGGGCTTTAATTCATTCATGGTACATGACCTTTCTTTAAAGAATTGATTTTTTAGAACAGATTTCATATCTCATATCATCAATATTGTACTTTTGCAATTTTCAAAAGGACATTGATCACTGAAAATACTAGCAGTTTTCTTTATAATTTTCTGCTACATATGGGAAAACTAAAATAAAGAAAAAATTTTGAGCAGTTTTTGAGGAAATAATTGTTTAAAAATTACCAGTATTTCACTATCTGTTTTTGAACAAGAGATTTCGTTAAGAAAAAATCTCTATCTTAAAAATTGTAGTTGTGAAGTGTAGTGAAAAAAATTTGAACTTTCTTGAATTTTTGAAAAGAAATTCAGAAAAAGAATTCACAGAAAATGAGACACAGGCCATTTTTTTAAGACTTCCTCACACTATCCAAGGACAAAATTTTGGAGCCATGTTAGAGAAAATTTTGAAAATGTAATTAAGGCTTCATTTAGAGTATCAAAAAATAAACCACAAGGTCTTGAGTTCATTCACATCGCTTGGGGAATCTCAATTTTGTAGAAAATCAATCAATCACTTTTGGTTCATGCGTTAGCGAAGACCCCTACAACATTACAACACTAAAAATTAGTGCTTCAAACAAATCAAGATTTTCTTTATTTGAAATAATACAACAAATCAATCTTACTTCAATTGTGAATCCTATCTTCTGAATCACATCCCGAACAACTTCGTAACTTGGCTCAATTGAGTCTTCATCAGGAACATCAGAAAAGTGGTACAGAAGTGGACCTAAATTAATCCATAACCCACCTGTGAAAGCATGCAAAATTTTACATTAATTCCTGTTCATTCATTCTTGAGATAAAACTCTAAATAGAGGAATTACACTACTCTCTCAGACACAAGAAAATAAGGATACAAGCTTGTAAGAGGTTCTTATTTATTCTTTGAGAATAAAATAATTGAGAAATGAATAAAGAATTTGTTCTCTAGAATAATAAGACAACTTTTTAAAATTTTTTATTTCTATTGGTGTATTGCAATTGTATTGCAGTAGAACCCATGTAGTGCAGCGAGAAAAAAATATTAAAATCATATCAAAATCCTAAGGTTAATGTGTTGGATATATTAACACTATTAAATTTGTGACAAATATTTCTTCTTAGCCTACATCTACTTATTTCTTAATGGTCAGGCCTCCATCCATGGGTATTGCCTAACCTTACATAATTGTCATAACGAATTTCACTTCTCTTAGAATATATAATCTTTTTGCTAGAAAACCAGTCTGTAATTAAGGAGATGACAACTATATTGAATTTTGTACATGCACAAAATTATGAACTGTTCACATCTTCACACTATTAAAATAACAGTGCAAGAAAATAAATTCAAATCTTCCAATTTCAAGTAAATCATATAAAAACACACTGTTATAGTAGGACAACTTTGTAACTTCCTTTTGAATGCACATACAGGAGGAGGGGTGACTCTCACCATCAACCACTACTTCAACTGAAAATATCTCTCTCTGTCTCTCTCACATTGTGCACCAACCATAGTGGAGAAGGGAGGAGAGTCTGAATGCATAGGTATAGTTGTGTCTGCGAACAACGTGCAGTAAGTGTGGGCTATCTAGATCAAAACAATTTTAGATGTCTATGTACAAACGCCCACTCTTAATATATTAAGGTTTGATTAAAGAAACATCAGTAAAAGAAGCATTGTCCCTGGTGCTCAGTCCTATCCATTAGAACTTTGAGAGCTGTGCAGTTTGGTCTCTCTTAGTGTAGGCCTAATTTCAAGTGAAGTTCACAGGCATAATATTGTTTCTTATCTGTTTCTAAGACAACCATTCACAGGTAATGTGGCCTCAACATCAAGCTCCCTTCTTACCATCCTGATCTCAATCCCACTGAATTAGTTTCATGGGTTCACAATAAGAATCATGTTGCTAAACAAAACATCTGCGAGCTAAAGAAAATAAATGCTGAACATTATTCTCTGAAAACTGCCTATATTGATGAAAGAAGTGTTGTGAACATGTGAAGAAAATCGAAGAAGAATATATGAAAACAGACACGATCATGGACGAAGAAGTGGACAAAATTATTGTTTCTTTACGGGACAGTTCCTCTGAGGACGACAATGCTGAAAGGGATAGTCAAAGCTGCAGTGACATTGATGACTTCTTGCTGGGGGAAAGTGACTAATTCATGCATACACGCACTACGCCAAGAAATCTGTCACAATAACAGTGGTGGGAGAAGCTCGCAAAAATAAGCTCCTCCCACAAGGGAGATTTCAAACTTGTGCTCCTACAGAACATTAATATTACACACGTGACTCCTTAACCAAGCCTACAAGTTGATGCAGAACAATTTGGATTAAATTATGTAGGACAGCTTGTAATATATTTACAGACCTAGTATCAATAAATGTTATTTGATATACCTGGTTTAATAATGTTGTAAATAGTTTCTATAAAGGCCACAATGTTATTGGCACAATCAATAAAAAAGCAAGTGGCAACACAATCCCACTCATCATTGTCAGTGTATACCTGTACAAAAAAGAACACCTATTAAAAATGCATATTTGAATCAACGGGTTGAACAAATAATTTGACACACTAATACAGAAACGAATGCAATTTAAATATACTACTATTTAGAAGAAAAACCTTGTAATTCTTAATTTATCTGAAACACTGTAAATTGTAAGATTTCATTTCTCCTCAAATCTGCACGAGATCCCTCACTAGTCTCTTCAAAATAAATCCTTAAATTTTCAAGTTTTTTAAATGAGTTTCTTCCTAACATTGGAAGTAAAAAATTTATAATAAATTAAATCTTTCAGCTTAAAGAAATAAATTGAATAGTACATAATTTCAAGAGTAAAAATTAATTTTAAAATTAATTTTCACACAAATATATTATTATTGTTTTGATTTCTTTTTGTATTTTTAAATTATCTCCAAAAATTCATATAGAAATTAACCTCCAGGAAGTCTCCTGCTGCCATTGAAAAGTGTGCATCGCTTGGAAGCTCTGCAGGGTTGATATCAGGAAATGATACACCTTCTGTCTGATGAGCAGCAGCAAGGTTGTTTACAAATTGATGCACCCAGGGATACACTTTATGGAGGTTTGTGCCTCGACATCTGTTGACAAAGTGCAATTAAACATGTAAAATTTTCCATTTCAAGATATTTGTAACTCAAATTATTATAAATATGAGAATGCATAGGTGAATTTCAAATTCTTAAAAAAATGCTATTTGAGCAGGCATGCACATTGATATGAGTGTCCAAATCCATGATGCTAATAGAAGAGAAGTAATTTGTCTAATGTAATTGGTATAAAGCAGGTCACACAGTGACGTACATGCAGGAGTACTCCTGGAATGGTCCAATTTTAAGAGAATCACCAGAAAGTGGTCAGGAACAATTAACTGGCCTTGAATTTTTGTAGACAACACAAGTGAAGTATTCAAAATTAATTAAGAGTATAATCTACTGTCTTCAAAAACGTTTCTCCCCTATAAAGCAATTTGCAGTACAGGAGAGCTATAGCAAAAACATAGATTTTCTGTTCTCCAAAACCTGTTCTAGAGTGAGAAGAAATGCATTTGTTCTAAAATCAACTGTTTGAGCAAACTTCTCATGGAGTACAGACAGGAAGCATAATTTAGTAAGGTTTAAAAATTACTCCAACTTCAAATACACAATCTCTTCTCTTCCACCTCTCTTCAAAGAATTAAAATTTAACAAACTTTGAGTTTGATATGAAATGAAAATTAAGATAACATAATAAACAATTCTTGTGAAAAACAAAAAATAAGTTTCTTGTTTTAATTTAGTTTGAAGTTTTTTGCAGAAAATTATTGGACACTTAATAGAAAACATTTCAACATGTGGCCTTAATCACTTCAAGAAAACCGTTTCTTAAAATCTGAGAAAGAAACCTAATTACATAATTATACAGTCATCACTGTTTTAAATTTCTGTATTAGATCCAAAAACCTTGATCTTAAAATATTTCTACCAATGTTGACTGTAACGAGTTAGACAAAAGAAATTAAAAATAACTTAAATATTTAATCACAATTTCTTTAAAGATATGAGGATGTTTTTGTTCTGACCTTACCGAAGCTTGACATCTAAACAAAACCTGGCCAGTGTTTTATCCCTGTAGAGGTGAGTTTATTCCTGCAAGTGCAAGAGCCTGTTAATTTATTTATTTAAGGTTTAGGATCCCTTCAACAACAAAGGTAATTGAGGCCCACGAGTAAAGATGTAATGAAAATATGATAGCAATAAAAATGATTATGTGAATAATAACAGAGTAATAGTTTAACAAAAGGAAGGAAAAACAGGAGAACCAAGAGTAAACTTGCTGCAAGCTCCTTTTATCCCTCATAAATTCCACAAAATCTGGGATCAAACCTGGGTCCTAATGCTGGAAGGCATACACGCCAGCCTTTACACCAACCACTCTAACAGGAGATATATGAGTTCCCTAGGACATCAAGCTAGCAACTAGCAAGTCACATTGAGACCCACAGCAAGGTGGCAAAAACTTTAAAAGCCTTTCCATACACATCTTCAATCATAACCCTCAAATCTTGCAAAATCAGCAGAAGGAAAATTTCAGACACAAACTATAGTGATGACATAGAACAATTGAAATAACTTGCTTTGGGTCCCCACTCGTCAATGCTATAGAAATCCCTTTGGAGCTTAGCAAAGACAGGGAGATAATGTAAAATGCTGGAGAGGAAATACCCCAATCTCTAAAAGACCTCACATATACATTCAAGGACTCTTCTGCAACTCACTGGCCTGTAGTAGGAATGTAATCAGTAGTTACAGAAGAAACGAAAAATACATTTTCAAATACTTTTATAATAATTTTTATTACAATTATTTGAGAGATGTATAATGAGATTTATATCTGTAGAAAAAACTTAAATGTTAATTACAAAGCAAATTAACATAGAATTCCAAAATGTTAGTCATTTATTAGATATGGTCACACATGTCTTCCTTTTCATTGAGATGCTGACTTTTCTGAAATAAGCAACACACATCCCTCTGTACTGAATGTAATGCAATACTATGCAGAATGAAGAGATCAATCAGAACAAATGTTAAAAGCTTAACTACTGCCACCAATTCTGGAGAGATGCTAGTACACAACACCTAATGAAATTGTGAATTGTGCAACAGAGAGAGAGAGAGAGAGAGAGAGAGAAAGACTACAACCATATTGTTAAGTTTCTCAACAAGCCCAGTGAAATCTACAAAAAGAACGGAAGAAAAGTCTGGCTTTATTCAAAATATCAAAAGGACATTTTTAATTCAAATGCTTAATTTTTACAAGTGGGTAAAACGTAAGTTATATTTTTAATTTATGAAGAAAAAAGAAATCAAAAAAACTTTCATGAACATGAAGGTGGGAAATGGTGGTTTCTTACAGTGTCTATTGAATGACAGTGCAGAGTTCAGACAGTTTTTTCCTGTGTGATCAAGCCGTCAATTGCCTCGATGCGGCCCATGTTTCCATCAATGTGGACCAATCCAATGGGAGAGTCCATTTTCTTTGTTACACAAAAATTCAATGCTGATTATCGAAATTTCTTCATCCTCCATTGTCATTAAGAAGGAATCAAAAGAGACATGTCCAAGTTCAAAATACAGTATGCAACTGGTAGTGATTGGCTTTGAAACAGTTTGTGTGTGACCGTTCTGTTTTGATAAATAACTCCACCTGTGTTTCCTGGCAATTACCAACAAGCCCTGCCGGTCCCAAGACCGGATAAAGAAGGGTCTTTTATTTTAGTATGACATTGCTTACACTTACTTGTGCAACACGTCTTTCAACTGTACTGTAAGACACACTGACCCCCTTGTTTTCCAACCCTGATGCTATTGGGTTGCAAGGGCTACGAAGTCTTTCCTTTCAAATCTTTCCTGTTTTTACACAATATATTCTTCTTTCAAATTTTCTCTTCTAGTGTTTGTCTGTGTATTTCCTCTTTATGGTGAGCATACCCCGAAACAAAAGCCGGGCCCAGAACAAAGATGGTTGGTCATTGAGCTAACAACCCACATCGTAAAAATAAATTATTCAGAAACCAAATAATAGTAGCCTGATTGATAAAGGAAAAAGACTTAGCAAGGATAAAGGACACGATTTGTTATGGGAACCTCCTTAATATATTAAAATCACGATATATCTCCAAATCCACGAAAAAGATACTGTATATAATAGTTATTAAACCTGTGGTTTTATATGGATATGAAAGTTGGATGCTCACATGAAAATGGAAAATGAATTGATGGTATGGAAAAAGGAAAATTTTAAGATTTATGAGCCTATTAAGCATGATGGGATGTGGAGGAGTAAGACCAACTTGGAATTAAGTGTACTATACAAGTGCTTAAATAATGTTGTTAGTGCTAAAATCAGAAGACTGGAGTGGGCTCACCAAGTCCATAGAATAGGTAACAATCGAGTACCAAAGAAGGTGTATACAGGAAGCATGGCAGGAAAGAGAAGAGGAAGGCATCTCAGATGGATTGATGCTGTAGCGGAAGACCGGAGAACATTAGGAGTGAAAAGATGGCATAGGAAAATGCAAGACAGAAGAAAGGGCTACTGGGATGAAGGAAGTGAAGGCAAAGCTACAAGAGGTGTAACGCTAATCGAAGAAATTTTGATACATATCAAAGAGAAAGAAAAGGCTATAAACATGATACAGTAATTATTTACTGTCTCTAGTCTGCAAAATCTGTCAATATGTTGCTCTTTGTGAGATTTGTTGAAGGACAGAATATTCATAAACAATCTATACATAATATCAGAACTTTAGGTACATATAATGACAGAAATTTTTAATATAGTCAAGAAGATTCACAACATGATTTATCAGAGCCACTGTACAGAGCTGGCAGAGTGTTTTCAATAAATCCTTTGAGGTATGGTGTAATGAGGAGTATGGCCAGAGTAACTGCAATAATATTCCATGGAATCAAGTGCCCATTACTCAGGAGACTAGTGTCAAGACTGCATAGTTTTTAAATACACACCTGTATTTCCAATGAGACAGTTTAATATTTAACCACGCTTATCAATGTTAATGTGCAATTATATATCTTTCAGGCAGGAATGAAATTAAGGGAAAAAGTGGCATTTACTTTCTCTTCAGTCGTGAAGAATCATTGATTACTGACATGCTTCTGTTGCTGCAAAGAACTACATATGCTGAAATAGAGGATACAAAGGAAAGGATGCACTTTAACGCAAAGGTCCTCTCAGGGTGTTTTTTAAAGGTTTAGGAGACTGAATGAAAAACTAGATTCCAACTGGGTCTTATTGCCAATTATCGGGGCAGGCAATTATATCACAGCACATTAGGTAGGGTTTTCTTACTGTTTTTCTAGACTGCACTCATTCGAGACTCAAACAAACATTGAAGAAATATTGTAGAACATTTTTAATTGCACACTATCAATACATGAATGAACAATAAATGAAATATAAATGCGCATATCAATTAAAAAAAACGAACACGTGTACAATAAATGAAATGGGTTGATAATAACCTACCTATTGAGGACAAAATTTGATGCAAATAACATGAAGAGGCTGAATTCGTTGCCTTGACAAGTGTAACCACGCCGTGCAATTTCATAAGCCAACCTGCCTAAACCAGCACCAGGAACAAGCACTCGTATATTTGTTGGAATGCTATAAATAAAAAAACAAGCACATTTTTGTTTGTTTCCTCAACATAACTTAAAAAAAATTATTTAAACCATTTCTGATGTAGGATATGGCTCATATGATTATCGTTATACATTAACAAAAGAAAATGATAACTCTTTTAAGTCCACTATTTCTTACAGAAACTACTGAACTCCAAATGGGTAGCCATCATAGAAAACATTGAAAAAGAAAACAGCAAAGAATTACTGATAAATGGACAGTATACAAATGTCTACTGAAGATATAAATCTTAAATCAGAAAAAAGCTCTTAACTTACCACCTGAGCACTCAAACATGTACAATCCACTCTCAACCCATTCCCAATGAGAGAAAATCACTAGGTCCATCACAAATTGTTTGAAACCCACATAGATGCCTAATATATTTCCAGGTAACTTGTGTAGGCATAGGGTGATTGATTTAGAAGACACTAATAATTATAAGAGTTCTCACAGTACTTCTCTTTGCCCGATATGAGATACAACAGTCTAACAGTCAGTTAATATGAATCCTAGTCTTGCAAAGTATTACTGAGGGAGAAATACAGATCAGTGAATGACAGAGAGAGGTTTTGCTAAACATTTCTTATATTTTCATACATGAAGGAATCATACCTGTTATAAAATAAAATAAACAAAACAAAACCTGATAATACAAATGCAATTGTAGACAAAATTTACCACAGTTTTGTTTCTTGCAAATTTCAAATTGAGTGGTAAGGTGGAAGAGCGAGCCTGTTGGCCCAACATTTGTAATATAATTTGAAGATTATTCCAAAGCCAATCCCAATATGAATAATACACAAACTGGAAATAAAGCAGGTTTTGTGCATGGTTGTTTACCACTGATCAGGAGGAAAATTGGCTATAATCTCATCAATAATTGGCTGGTAGCATGCTTGACGTTCTGCAGCTCCCTCCTGGCTCCAGTCACGGACAAACTGCTTAAGAGTTGCTTGAACTTTTTCAAGGTCTGCTACTCCTGGCATTGGGCTCACCGTCTGCAACCAAAACGTTTTTAGCAAACCAAAATTCTGCTATATACTTGTTTTCATTCTTCACTTAAATACGTAATTGAATCATAGCAAGACATTAAAAAAATCAAAATCTTACAACTGGTTCAGGAGGTGCTACAACATTCTCAAACATGTATGCCACATCCTTGATAATCAATTGTATGATCCGATGGTTTCGTTCTATGCAGGTTTTTATATCTCGTAGGTGTCCTTTGTAATCTGCAAGAAGGGCTTGGTGGTTTGCAGGCAATGCAGCAAGATAAGTTTCAGTCTTTGTAACTCGTTGGAGTGAGTGAATTCTGAAAATTAATTTAATAAATTAAATGATTATTTCAATGTATCACGTTTAAGTAATATCTGCTTAACACAGATATTCTATTAACATTTTAAAATACTATTTTTTAAATATTACATAACTTGAAGTCCAAAAAAGAGGCAACATCCAAAGCAACATTATTAGTGGTTTCCAGAAGCGTATGCAAAACCAAACACGTTTGTCCCGCAAAAATTGACATCTTGCAGGTAAATCTACATTATTTTCAATAGTGTGCAAACATAGGAAAAAGTAAATATAGGATCTTTTAAAAATACTTCCTTGGTTAAATTAAATCATAATTATGTATACAAAACTTTTTCCTTTGCATTGCTGCTAAATTCTTAGGCGCATTAAAAAAAATCATACTTCAATGAAACACAATGCTTTTTGTTATAAATTACAGCTTCAATATTAGATTACAATGAAATTATATAAGTAGACACTTTCTTTTTATGCTTACATTCTTTGTCAAAAATTTTGTACAAATGAAGGTACCACACAATTTTGCATTTTTTAAATTACTACAACACACTCCTCTTAACTTGAGTTTGAGGTCATAATTCAACATCAGAATTAACACTGTTTTTACATTATTTCCCACACAAAATGCCATCAAAACATTGAATCACATACCCTAATACAAATACACCAATAACTTGGACACAATGACATGACAACCAAAAATGTGAAAACACAATACATTTCATAACACATTTCTCTACAGAAATGTCCTTACTGAAGCTGTCAAAATCTAAAACTAATATTTTGAAGTCTATCAAGACACAAACTTTGCAATTAGAATGTATTATAAATCCAATATCCTAACTTCAATGCAACCTACTAAAATAAAAACAAAACAAAACAAAAAACAGGTTTCGAAGGGTACCTATAATAGTTAAAGGCTGACACGATCCTCAGAAAATGAAGTCTTTCTTGTTCATCTTCATTAGGATTCACTTTTTTGGGAATCTTTTTCTTACTCATTCTTCACCGGATTTTATGGATTTCTCCTTAATTTGGAGTGGTTAAATAACCGTTTAATTACTTAAAATAACGAACAAATTTTGAAAATCAAAATAAACATTAACTTCAAAATTTAATTCCACTCTTTGCACTGAATCACTGTAACACCGATCAAATGTTCACGGTGTTCCACAACCGTATTATACCTCGCGAATGAAACATGAAAACAAACACTCGAGCTAAAATCGATTAGAGGAATATCGACGAATGTATCGACAGAGCAGCGCGAGATACAAATATTTCTCTACTGTGAACCAACTTTAAAGTTGTAGGAAGACGCCGAAAAAAATTCAAACTTTGCAATTTTCGAAAATTCAAGAATTAACCGTGAAAATAGGGCCTATGCCATTTTAATAAGTGTATTTTACTCTATTTTTACAAGAAATTTGGAGACAAATTTGGAGCTGTTTTTGAGAAAATTTTGAAAATGTCAGGGGGCTTCATGTAAAGTACCCCGACCAGATCGACCAGAGAATATCCATTTTGGAAAAATTTCTACGTATGGTTTAGGTGCTAGTGGTGTTCACAGACGGACAGACAGACAAAACGGACGGACAGACGGACGCACGGACAGACGGATGTTAAAAGAAACTACACTTTTTCGGTATCAGGGGACCCCAAAATGTCTATTTCCGTTGAAATCTCGAAATCGATTTTCCGCACCATTACATAATTTTCTGTATACTACATATATTACTCCGTATATACGTACATATACGAGAAAGTAACTAGTGGTTCTACATAATAACACAGACTTTCTCGTATCAGTGTTCTATTTCCTTTGGTCTCGGCTTGCCATATACTCTTGCCAGCTGCCATCTATCGACGCCCAAAGTACATTTGTTTGAAATTTTCTTACTTTTTGGTTTCCTAATAGTAGAACCAAAATATTATTTTAAGAATATTAAAGAACAGTAAAACCTCGTCCTAAATGCAAACAGTGTGAGGGATCTTTTAAAAAAAGTATTTTATACTGTCTTTTCTAATTAGTACTTCTCTTAAGAACCAGTCCCTTTAAAAACATTGACAGCGGAGAATTATTAATTATTTTATTTCATGAATACAAATTAAATTTTACATCTCAAGTTTTTCCGTTCTAAAACTCGACGTTTCAGGAGCTTTTGCACCCCCATCTTCAGGTCTAATGAAAAATACAATCGATCTTATTAACAAATGTAAATGTAATCTAATATAAATTCTCGGTAATGAACAGATTTAAAACAAACTTACTGTTCTTTGATATAACAAATTTTAAGTCCAACAGAAGCTACTCATTTCTTTTAAAATTCGGCAGACCATGAACTTAATGACTGAATTAAATTCATTTACAAACAATTATGATAACATAATTAAAGAATTGCAAGAGAAACATAATCAGAATCAAATTCAGGTTTCATTATAGAATAAAACTTCCTTTTCCCCTGTTCCACTAGCGCCTCGAAGTCACTTCAAATCTGGATCCAGAACATCGAGTGTCAGCAGGATTACTGTTCGTGACGAATAGGTGAGCCTTATTTTCTTGAAATTGGTAATTAATAGGAGAATCTTTTCTGAATTTCAGAAGCATTTTTAACGAAACATTTTTGAAAACTTTTAGGCATTTAAACAATGTACAAGCTTTCCCGGCAGGCCACAAACAAACCAGAAATGGGTAGCTTCTGTTGTACTTAAAACTTGTTATAACCACCAGTGCTGAAGAGATTTGGACAAAAGTGAGTGCGTGGTTTGAACGCAGCAGTACGCAACGACGCTGATTGAGTCAGGTTTCCTCCAGTGATGCGTAACGGCAAACAAGACACCAGTACGCATGTCGCGAAACTGCAGAAGTTCGTGTATGAACTTACGAGGAATAAAGAAAATATTTTGGCCGAGGGAATTTTGAATGGCCTTTTCTTATCAACACTGAGAAAATAATATGACAATTTTAAAGACTTGTGGGACACGATTTCGCCGAAAAATCAAACTATGAATTTGTTGATTGAAGAATTGTGCGCGACTGAATTGCGTGATGAAGGGAATGCCGATTCGACTGCGTTTGTTGCACGCGGTGGTCCCAACAAGTCTTGTCATAAAAGCGACACCGGGGAAAAATTAAAGAATAATGTTCAAGGCGCAAAACAGAAGTTTCCATGCCCAAAATTAGCGGAGCACACTAACGGAGAAATGAAGTATTTCTTGGGCGACGAAACAGGAGATTTGAATTTAGCTTAGAGGCATCATTTAGGCTTGAGGATCTTTGACATGCAAGTAAATGTACTAACATGGGACAGCCGACTTTACTTCCCTCCGAAGGAAGGCGTACGAATATTTTTTTTGGCCTTAAAAATGCACGGCTTTGATCGGGTTTGAACCCACCAACTTAGGTGTAACAGTCTGATACGCTAAACGCTACGCCATCGGCGCCGCATCCGCCGAATTCGTCAGCGGTGGCGAACGATTCATAAAAGCTGGGTAAGGTGACTGGGCTAGGTTTGTTTGAAACTTCGCCTGCTTTAAAGAAGAGATTGGGTGTGACAAAACCCTCTTTGTCTGTCGTGACAATTCTATTTTTCCTGTAATGCGTGAGTTTTGCATGGCGATTTTAGTAGTCGTTTCGAAAATACTAGTTTCGTTTGTTAGGTCAGGGTCAGCTATAGAGAGTATTGCTCGGTTGAGCTCGTAGTTGTTGGAGGTCATCATCTTTAGTCAGTTTGGGGTGGGTGGCTGAGGGGTAGAAGATATAGAGGCTCTAATAGAGGCTACGCGTCCGCCCTTACCTCCGCGTGTTTTTGAAGAGCTGGTAGTGTTGCTGTTGGAGGCGGCTGGCGGCTTCCATATCATTTTTGGTGGTGAACGGGCTTCTTGATACGCGCAATGGCGAAATCCGGACGGGCATATGTCTGGCGAAGTGCGGCCGCTGCTGCGGCTGCTTCCCCTGTAATTTATCTCACTCGCGGTCGAGCGTGCATGCTTACGCACACCGTGCACTGCACTTTTGGTTTTGCTCTTTTGCAGATGCAGCACGGGTGTTTGTGAAGGAGCGCTAACGCTGGCGATAAAGGACGTCGGCGGAAAGTAAACTTCGCAATAGGCGAGTGACAAAGGAAGTCGCGACCGTATTCTGCGATCGGCGCGGAGGGAGCGGATGTGCTGCGACCTCCCGACACAGGGCCCAACTGGAGGCATTTCATTCTTAGCGTAGCAGCGCCCACACCTTTCCACCCCTACTCTACACCTCCCTGCCCCAATCACTTTCGTATTTTTTGCGGAGCATTCTCCTTCTCTTCATCTCCGAACGTTTGTTCTACAAACTCTCTGTAAATGCTACCTTCCTTTTTTCCCTTCACATCCTGTAAACCTGTTACCTGTGGGTGACCAGACCCTTTCCCCGACCGTCCAAGCGTCTGACACTATAAATAAGCCTAATCGTCGCTCCCTCTGTCTACATGTTGCACACTTAAATTGCCAATCTCTGCCCTGCCATTTTGAGGAAGTTATGGAAATAATATCTAAACACTGTTTTCATGCGCTTCTCATAAGAAATACCTGATTAAAGCATTCTCTCAGTACCGCGCTAGTAGCAATTTGAGGGTTCCGCTTGAAAAGAGATGATCGGAAGGCCAGCTTCGCCGCACACGGTGGAGTCGTCGGTATCTACATTCGCGAAGATCTTAGGCATAAACTTGTACTATCTTCAACAAATACAGATTGCCTACGCGGTGAATATATTTTTATCGAAGTTGGACATTTAGAGAAAAATGTCTCTCGGCTGTCATATATTTACCTCCTAAGACAGACATCATAGATGTATTCGACGAAACCTTTTAATGATATTTCAGGTCGTATTAACATCTAAGTCATTAGCGACCACTTTTTAACGGCATTTAAGAGCATGGAAACCTGGATCGGTCATATTAAAGTATCTAATACAAACAAAGTTCGAAAACACGTTCAGTTTTCAATTCCTGGGATTTAAAATCACGACCTAATTTATGTTGTTTACAACTTGAAGTGACCTAAATACTCACCTCATTTAATAAAATATCGCGATATTTCAAAATTCGATAAACAAGCATTTAATAAAGAAGGATTGACACTTTCATGGCACCTTGTACACGAAGAAAAACCTCTGGATAGTGGCGATTTTCACTAACTTAATAACAAAGCTCTGTGACCAGCACGCACCTTCAAATATTTCGCGCGCAACTCGTCCTCCTGCACCATGGTTAACAGATGAAATCCGATATTTAATGAAAGATCGAGATGCAGTGTACGTTGTGTTCTGGGAAACTAAATGCAAAGTACTTAAAAACAGTACAAATGCTCAGAAATTTAGTTACGCAGAAATGCCTCAACGCTAAGATGAAATATTACCATACCACTTTCGCCAGAAACCGCGACTCGAGAACGATTTGGAAAAATCTAGGAATAGAAAATTCCTCCCCAAATTGAAACGAATATCCCCTTAAAATCACTAAATTGTAGTTAAATAAATAACGTTCCTTCATTTGACAGGAACTTGAAAAGGCAATCTCTTGCGCTTTTCCAAAATTCAGCAACAAAATCCAATGACGAATTTTTCTTTTCGTCCATTGTACATCAGGATATAATGAAAATCGTTCAAAGTTTCAAAATAAGTACTTCACGTCCCGATGGTATAAATTCTAGTCTGCTAAAAAATAGCCTAGATGTGATTGACCCAATGATCACAGAAATAATAAATCTCTCTAATGAACGGACAATATCATTTATCCTGGAAGACTGCGCTCGCGAATCCTATTCCCAAGGCAGCATCAATCAAAAACTCTATTGAATACCGCCCAATTAGCATCCTCCCGACTATCTCTACGTTCTACAAACTGAACTATATCTTCGAAAAAATCACTTTTAAACGATCAGCAATCAGGTTTCCTTTCCGGCGGGAATGCAATAGCAGTGCTACTGTATCGTATGCTACTTATTGACAGCAATATATTACAGTAATATATCTTGATTCTTCTGGATTTGAGCAAAGCGTTCGATTAAGTAGATCGTGACATCTTGCTCGCAAAACTAAAAATCATGGGATTTGCACATTACACGCACACATGGTTTCTTAATTACTTAATTTCAAGAACCCAATGAAAGGTGTCCGGTAAGCGCAGCTCAAGTGACTTGAAACGTAACCGCGAAGTTGCTCAAGGCAATGTCTTAGGGCCACTGGCCTTCATAATATATGTAAATGACGTAGGCAATTCACTTAAATATTGCAGTCATCAAATGTATGCGGATGATCTCCAGATACACCTAAGCGGTCACCCGTCTCACCTCTTCTTATTCGTACAAAAAGTTAACGAAGATTTGATAACGGTAAACAACTGGACAGTGATTATCAGTTTGAAGAGTACTATGAATAAAATTTCATCTTTTGCTCTGGCTAATATTTATTACAAATTACACCGTTGAACCTTGGTGCTCCGAAGTCCAGAACCTAGGTGTATTTATCGACAACACTCAGTTGGAACGCGCAAGCATACTGCGATTTTTGCAACTCTGCCCCTGGCACGTATCAGTTGTTGACGGTTTCATTCAAACTACCGAATAAATGAAACTGTCAACAGCACATTCCTGCCAGGGGCAGAGTTGCGAAAATCGCAGTATAGACTCAAACTGCCGTAAAGTTTTTGCCTCAATGCACTGAAACGCCTGCGAACACTTTTACGAACTACCACACGTGAGGCTCTTATCAAATCACTTATTATGCCACATTTCGACTATTGCGACTTTCTTCTGACCAACATGGCACTAAAATTACAACGTAAACTTCAAGGCGTACAATTAATTTTTGATCTACGAAAATACGACCATGTATCGTATTTTTTGACAGAATTCATATGCTTACTCTCAACAAAAGGCGGTTACTCTACTCTCTACTTCTTTATAAAATTTTTAACGGTTTTCTCTTAATATGCTCCATAAGTCCCTCAAGGTTCAATTCTCTGAAACTAAATCGAGCTTGTGATTCAGCTCTGCTTTGTATACCACGTCACAACACACCTTTGTTCAGTAGATTATTCACTATTACAGCTATCCGAGCTTGGAATAAATTACCAGCGTCTAAAAAATTAAAATACTTTCCGTAAATTCAAAAATGAATTAACCACATGGGTAAGAAATAACGACTTATAGAATGGCGTTAACATCTTCAGTCTCCAGACTTTTCCCACTTCCAAGGGCCCGGGCACCGCTCCCGAAAAACACCGTACTTTCCCGCTCTCTATTTTCAAAATTCTATCCCATACCTCATTACTCTATCCTTATTTTCCATTCCCTCTCACACAATATATATTATTAACATGATTATTGTTCTGTGTATCCAATTGAAATTGTTTAATAAAATATACAAAAACGTATTAGCGACGATCCAGATAACTTGCAGCTATATTTGTATCGTCTCATAAACTTTATTACAATATATTTGTAATAAATATATATTCTATAATTTGTAATATATTTTTGATTGCGTTAAGGGGACACATCTTTGTAGCCTTCACTTCTTAACATGTAATTGGTTGTTTATTGTTCTCCATCTAGTGCCTGCGTGATTCGACGTCGGCGACTCTTTTACGAAGCTTTATGGTTTATTGCTCCTTAGGGATTAGCTAGCGAGCTGTCCCCGAGTCTCTTAATACGACTGTTCCGGCAATCTCCTATTGCCAAACACAAAAGATCGTGGAAGGGGGGGGTCCGAAGGCGCGCGCGAACGCCGGGAAATCCTTGGGGTGGCGGTGCGCGCCAGCTGCCCAAGAGAATTGTGCCCTAAAGCGCCCTTCGCTTGGGATTATTTAAAAAGGGCGTGACGCAAGGCTCGCGCTGTGCGATGGGTCAATGCGCTCATTGTCTATTAATATATATAATATAATATTAATTAATATATATATATAATATATATATATATTAGTATAACTATGACGAAGGAACGATTCTGTAATTAGAAACAATTAAATGATCATATATAAAATTAAAATAAAGGTACTGAGTTTGATCAGCGCAGTAAAACGCCGCCGCCACCACCCACAACGGTCAAATCGGGAGGGGGAAACGCGAGACGAGCGACGGTTAGTGGTCGCGGAGAGGTCCTCGAGTGTGAAAGCCACGGACGGGGCAGTGTGCGTTCAAGAGATTTATGTCGTTGTCAAGTGCAGTTCGAAAACTGAGTGTGGCCGCTGAATGTGGACACAGGTTTGATAAAGATTAACAGTCCAGTATGATAGTGGAAGTAGAAGTGCGTGCCCAGATCTTTGATAAAAACCAATAAGACAGAAATCGTTGGCACGTGGGCTAGTGTTTAAATCCCGCCCTGGATAATAAACATGGGCAGTGCTTACGGACATTCGCGCGAAGTTGAGTAAGGTTGCTGAAAAGAACCCAAGAACAGCCGAGCAACAATCAATCACGCGTGTGCGTTTCAGTACCCGTGATACATTGTTCACACCGCTGGGGTGGACCCCGGCGAATTCGTGGCCGCTACGTTGGGCCAGAGTAGTTAGTCGCCGAGGAGGGCGTTCCCGCGCGGACTTCGGGGCGAACCGAAGCTTGCCGAAGCCTACCGCCAGCCGTTTGCCACGACGGCCTTCGTGCCTCCAGAGGAAACAGTGTTTTTAAAAACATCGAGGCTAGCTTGACCGTGCGCTTGTTTCCAAGGCTGTGCAATGCGATTTGGTTAATACTATTTGTAAAGTGTGTTCTCTGATCATTAAAATATTTAGAGTGTGCAAAACAACTCATAACGATTATCTTTCCTATGCTGGCGGGCCAAATTCCTTGGAGACGCCATTCAACGAAAATGTACCTGTCCCTCGCATAATTTATTAGTCGTGGAAGTACCGCTCTCAGGTACGTCACTATATATATATATATATATATATATATATATATCACAAAGATAATATAAATCATAAACAAGGAAAAGTATTTATTACAAAATGCTTTAACAAATTGAAAATATTATGTTTAATATTTAATGAATATTTTATAGTATTGAATTCAAAATAGTCATAATTTGTTATTAAATCGTAGAATTCAAAGCTGCATACGACGAAGGATTTAAGTATTTAATTTTTCGTTCTATGATACAGATGTCAACAGATAGAATTAAAATAAAAACGCATGATATCGATTTACAAATAAAACTTTCGCTCACATACAAACACTACTGTCCAGGATTGAAGAAAGTCGACACGATTCCACAAAATATTATTTTTATTAGATTTTTTTCTCTTTTTATCCTATTCTCTTTAGATTTTTCCTTCTCTTCGTAAGTATTTATTATCCGCGCCGTCTTTAGGCGCATGTAAGCTATTCATGCCCTATTCTTTTGTTTCAGGCACATAGTAATTTCGCGAAATGTCACAGCGGCCCACGATCAGTCGCTGGGCACCTATTGAGAGACCTTACTCCTTCAATACTGGTTACGGTTGCGTCGGCCACACTCCAATACGCGGAAGTCGCTGTAGCCACCCACCGCTTGTCATGCCTATGGTCAAACGGACTATGAAAAAGATGAACTCTCACATGCTCTGGAGAACAGTCGAAGACATTTTCCATATGCACCACTGGGCAGAACAACGAGAAACAGGTTTCCCATTCGTAACTAAAAGGATGAGAGAACCCGCGTTAATTTTTTCGATAAATTTAAGACATTTCCACATTTTCTCAGGTGTTTCTCATTTGCATATTTCCTGCACTTTTACAATTTTCATTTTTTCTCTAGGCCTTTGAGAGGCATGCGCCCCATCCATCCGCTGCTGCGATTACATCAGTAATACATCCAACAGCTTGAGATAAGCATCTGAATTTGCTTTGATAAAAAAATTACGTTACTTTTCTTTGGTTTTATGGCTTTTTAAAAACATTTTAAGAGTATTTTATTGGTCATTTTTGGCGATGTTTTAGGTCTTTAAAATCCGTTTCTTCGTTATTATATATCCTATCCCAGGGGTACTATATAAATGTCCACCCGTGAGTCGCCCGTTGTCGGTAAATGAAGATAGGTTTTCATTTAAAATGTTTTGGTATAATGTGTCATATTACAGATTATGGGGAATGCCGCAGGCTAAATTCTGCTCATGCGATACGATGCGATTTTATTCGTTTTAATAAGTATTCGAAAATATTTTTACGGAGTCGACAAAAGATAATGTAATGCTGCGCGAGAAAATGGTAAAGTTTCAGCAGAAAAAACTCGTATTACAGGGCCTTGACAACGAAAGAGTGGATAAATCTAGTTGTTAAATTTCGAAAGAAACCACGCCGAACCGTTCAGCCAATGTTCTCCAAAATTGATATTCTCCTATCTGGCTGATGTCAGGTCCCGTTGACTTTAAAACCGATATTCTAATGTTTGGATGTACTTTACATGAAGCAAGTGGAACATTTTTTCAAATTTTCATAAAAAATAGCTGTTATTTTTTGTTAGATTCTGTATGTGACGTTTAAGAGGATGGAGCAGGCCTCATGTTTGTTTAAAACCCCAATTTTTGGAAAATTGCAAATGTTCGAAATTCTGTCGGAGTCATCCTACTACTAAAATATTAAAGATCGAGATTTTTTCTGAATAAAACCTGTTCCTTTAAAGATAGATTTTGAAATGAGATCATTTACAATTTTTTGAAAACATGAGAATTTTCCGCGTAATTTTACACGAAATATAGGCAACTTTTAATATTGTTCAAATAATTTTTCTCAAAAGCGGCTCCATAGTTTATGAAATGTTTGTGGATAGTCTGTGGGACGTTTAAGATAATGGTGTTGGTCTCATGTTGGATGAATGCCCTATTTTTTTAAAAAAATGGAAGAAATTCAAAATCTTTTCGTCCTCTTCCTTTCAGAAATTGTTGAAACTTTTTCAATCATTTAAATATTATTTGCGTAATATTGCGTAAAAATACGGGCGAGAAAGTACGTGCTGTTTTAACACCATTAGTTACTTAGAAGTTTCGTGAGTAGTTAAAATTAATAGTTATTGAAATTTTTTTGAGGGGGTAAATTTCCCCCCCCCCCCCATGGATCCGAGCCTGTAGTCCGTATATACGTTCGTATGCGGGAAAGTAAAAATCAACGTGTCAGACCCAAAGACTTCACAAATGTTTCTCTATGCATTTCGACGCATTGAATCCGAATCTAAAGGCAGAATTATGCCATCGCCCTCCAATTTTTTAAAATCGCAAACACACAAAACATTGCATTTTGTTTTTGTTTTCCGGGTTTGTTGTCTTGACACGTTTCTCTGAGTATTCGACGCGCTGAAGCCAGAATTGCGCCAATTGTTGATTACAAGTTTCAAAATTCTCTGCCTGAACAGATCTCGAACCATCTTTACAATCTATACAAAATCGCAAAGATAATTAAAGTCAATTTTCGTCAGCGTAATTAAATGATTTAAATCTGACAAAAAACTTGTGTTTTTACACTTCAAATACGATTTTGAACATAAAAAGATTATAACTTATTCCGATACCACCTTCGAGCATCACTAGCTTTACGTGGCGCTTACGGCGGATATTTCCTCGTTAAAAGAGTTGTGCTTTGCAAGTTCACTATAAAAACAAAATATCTATATATATTTTAGCTGTCCATTTTTAGGCATAGAAAGTGACATGGAAATGCGTCAATTAAAATTTGTTCTATTACAAAATGATTAAGTGTAATCAATCGAGTAAAGCCTGATATTATGAATATCTGTTATACTTACTTTGCTGACGATGTAATTTACATTCTTCTGGCTTCAATTGATTACTTTTTCATTGTACTTGTACATCTTATTTAATGTATTGGGAGTCAAAGTTAACTCTGGCCTCAGTGGGATAAGCCAATCCCCAATAGCTTATACCGTCAAATGCCACAGACCCCCCCCCCCGGGGGTACCCCGACGGAAGAGCAGGCAAGATCGGGATATAGTCAGGAAATCCGTTCTCTCTCCTCCTCGTGGTGGCCCCAATATCTGTATATCTGAGAAAAGCATTGGACACTGTGTCCCTAGCTAAACTGTGGGATACTATGGAAGATGAAAATATAAATACGGTGTACATAAATGCTATAAAGCGTCTATATGCGAATTGTCAAATATGCGTAAAAGTTGGTTCAACAAGTTCTTCAGCTTTTAAAATAAAGGCCTAAGTCAAGGTTGTTGTATATCCCCTCCTCTATTTAAAATGTATATTAAGCTAGTTCTTCATACCTAGAAAAGAAAGTTTAAGGGCATGGGAATATCCTTTCAGATTTCTTATATACCTTGATGTATGTATGCAGAAAACCAAGTGGTCTTTATCCAGTGATGAAGATATCCACTACATGAGAATATGAAAAAGTGGGGACAATGACGTGAACAAAATATATAGTAGTGGTCAGAACTTGTTAACCAATAGAGGTATAATTAAATGTGTAAAGGAATTCAACTATCTGGATTTAACTTTAACAAGTGATGGTCGTCATAGCAAAGATGTCCTGAACAAAACAAATAGAAAAAGGCAAGTTATAAGATCTTTATATTCACTAATAAGAAATTCAAGCATAAAAAGAAACACAAAAATGACACTGAATAAAACAATTGTAGAAAGTCTATTCACATATGGAGCAGAGTTATGGACTATTAACACCAGGGATAGAAGTAGGATCTAAGGAAACGATTTGGAATATTGGAGGCGGTGTTGTCAGGTTACAAGAAAGGAAATAATTAAAATTCAATGAATAATGGAAATAATGAAACCTGGAAAATCAACCTTAGAACTGAATGAAACAAAGGATTTATTAAGGTATGTGCATTTAAGAAGATTGGACAGTAAGCGACAGTCAAAGAAAATGTGGGAATACCATCCCGAAGAAAGAAGATGGAGAGGAAGATCAAAAAGGAATTGGGAAGAAGACGTAAGGTCAATGATGGCGGCGCGATATTTAGATGACGCCTGAAGAGATCGAAATAAATGGAGTTTAGGAAACAAGAAATGGTCTTATTTTTAACATGCGGTACATTTTTCTTTAGAGATGTGACGGGCAGCCATCTGGGTTGCTTCGACAGCCAACTGGGATTTGCACTGACGTAACCTCGCTCACTGCAACTTACCTGCCTCTTCATATCCTTCCCGCAATTTCGAATGTTCTAAAAGGTAATCAATGGCCGCCAACAGGAAGCTACTTGAGCAGGGGACAATTCGAGCTAACGTGTGTGTATGAACGTATGCCATATAAAATTTTAAATAGAGACGTTTACTTAAAACTAAACGTTATAACTAAGCACATAAATTACAATACCCTTTACAGGAGCTATTGGCCGTCAATAGCGATAAATTAAATTTGACTTTACCTTAAGAAGCCATGCGTGGTTTTGCTGGAGTTAAGAGATTCGTTCTTCTACACCAAAAAGGCTTTCATAGACACCATAGCTATTTGCCACACAGTTTATTTATCGCTTCAGCTGATCCTGGGGGCGTCAGCCTGAAGCAAGTAGTCGTTGCGGTCGGGTCGGACTCGAAAGGGGAGAACACCAGAGTGGCGTCGGTCCTCAGATGGTGGAAGACTGTGCCTCCATGCCCTTGTGGTGTGATTCGCCCCAGGTCAATGCGGCATCGGCCTGCCTATCTCAGCAGCGGATGCATCCAATTTCTAACACACATTCACAGCTGGACCGGACTCAGATATTACTCCGCAGAAGCAGGCACGACAGACTTAACGCGCGTTTTATTGGCACGCAGATAATTCCCGTAATTGACTAGCGAGAAATAATTGACATCGTGCTTGATTTACGACGTGCGGACTGCAGGTACAGTAAAATATAGGCCGTAATCGATCGAGACAAAAACACGTTCCGGTTTAGGGAGGTCCCCGTTTGATGCGGGGTTGTCTTTTTAACTCTTTTTGATATTTCCGTTCTGAAACTAGTGAATTAATGTAAGCAAAGAAGTAAATAAACTAAAGTAAAGAATACATGATTTTATTATGATTATTAAAATAAATTTACATGTCACGTATTTATGGAAGAATTCGCCAACAAGTGAATATCAAACATTCTTCATTGACAGCTTCCGAGTTACTCTTGCTTCCATAAGATTGAGATTTTCATCTGTTACAAAATGTTAGTTTAATGGTTTTCGCATTGCTAAACTCATAAAAATACACATCACCTCACTGCCTAATGGTCGAAAGCGCACACCATGCTAACTATCAACGCACAGTACGTCACGGCCCAGAGTACTATGATTTTGATATACCCTTGCATGACCTTGAGCAATGCGTCTCTGGCCGAGGGGTTGCGATTTTAAACGTGAGGCAGGGAGAGGCGTGCACACCTTTCTATGCTCAGAGAGGAGGGGGATTCCCCTACGGCCTACGCCTTAAGAGACAAAAGACCCCGAAATCGCATTCTAGGCTGTCAGCTGAAGCCCCTCTCCTACAGAGTGCAGTTGCCATGACTAAGTAGTGTGGAATACAGAATGTAAAAGACTTTCAGATGCATTCATTACATTAAGAATATCTCACTTCTCTGCCAATTCGCATTATATGCAAATTATGCCAATCGTAAGTAACGCCTTTACATCCTTGTAAATCGATGATATAATTCCGGTGCACAACCAATTCCAAACAAACTTTTGTATCTAAAACTTCCCTCTTTTGTGATGTGAGCGATTCTTCATCCAGCTCACTTAATAACCCCACTTCAAAACTAGTTTTGAAAATATTGTCGATCCATTCAGATCTTGAGAAAGTTCCTTAATTGTTGGAATTAGGTATCGTTCTATTAGAATTACCTGTTTAGCTCTTCTCTTATCTATACATAACCTCCACTCTTTGTCCTTCTTTGGTACAATATGTATCTGTGACACCCAAAGCATTGGACCCTCAACTTTCTCCACAATATCTTCAATCAATTGTGAAATCAACTTATGCTGCTTTTCTTTTAAATTGTACGGTTGTTTTTGAACTGGCTAAGCGATTGGAGTCACTGAGCTGTCAATTGGAGTATTCGGTTGAAAGTCCTGTTCATGGGTCGACAGTCGATACGGACAAAGCCTCCTGGCCATGGGATAAGAGGTTCGTGTGGTTAGCACGAAGACATCCCTTCACTGTATACTCTGGTCTTCTTAATATTGTGGGTTTTTTCATCGTCACCCGGTATAGGGCGCACTGAAAGTTGGTTTTGTGCCTTGGCTATCATTATAAGCGCGGTATGCAGTCTACGTGACCCGTGCTTGAGAGGCGGCAAAATAGAAAGCATCAATAACGAATAGACTTCGTAAGAGGAACAATTATTTTCGTTCAAAGGCATCATGACAATTTCTTCAATACTTAATAATTCTCACGGTGTTAATCTGTCGATCGTGTCAATCTTGTCGATTGTATGTAGGTCTTTCAGAATCTTCATCAGACGAGAACACAAAAAGGCGATGCACAGAACTTCTCGTCGCAGTTTCTGCAAACGCTCTCCCAATCATCTAAGTAATATTTCGCAGCTCCAACACTTCGTATAAATTGAGAGCAATGGGTGTACATTTCAAATGGGTGCCTAAATGATGAAACGTAAGACATCTTCGCATATCGCAAAGCTGATTTATAGACGATTGTTGCCTTGTTTCGAAGCTCCGTGGCACTATGTTCTCCGTGATACAGCTGTTCTGCGCGGCAGAGCGGTGAAATTGAGAAGGGAGGCGACGTATACGTTGGAAAAATATAAATAAAGTCCAGGGCAAGTAACATGATATTTTCGTGAAATACTTAATTTTGGAAATCAGATTCTAACGCCGTTGGGTGCCGACTCTTCATTGTTGGGTCATTTCAGAATTCTCTTCCATGAACCAAGAAGGAAGTCTCGCCGTCAGCCAACCATCTTCAAGCTCTCCCACCCCACACACATGCAACAAAGCCATTTCTTTCTTCTCTATTCCTCCAAGTAGTGATTCCCTGTTTTAGGTACATTATTAAAAAACGATCTTCAAGAAAACAACGTTTTATTCCAGAATTTATAACTCTTTGGAGTACAAAAATAAACATTTGGATAAATTAAATTTTCTCTGTCAATATTTTATAAAAACAGTCTTAACATTAGCACTCCCACCATCATCCAACACAGAATTGAGTAACACTACACAGATGTCCTTTGTGCAGAAATGAAACCAACTTTCTCAGCAAAATTTCCTAATAAACTTCCAAGACCAGAATCTTGACCTCCTTTGAACTTGAATCCTATAGTTGAGCAATAAGCACTGTGAAAAAGTGACCTCACTGCTGTCAACTTTTCTCGCCTCCTGGAACAAATAAAATGCACACTTATGCGAATGTGGGTCATGTTGAAACATTTGAAGATATCTTTACTGATAGTCTGGTGGTCAGAATATGGCATACAATGTTCAAATTCTACCATATGTTATGAAATCATCCTTTCTCTCTTAATTAACAACCATACCATTATAGAGCTCATGTATAAAATAAATGAATTAAAATAAAAACAGTACAAGAATTTATTTCTTGTTTCAATGTACTAACAGACTTTCATTCATTCATGCCAGGCAGGCGCGACAACCAGAGCTCGGTCGCCTTAGGAGGGCGCGGGCCGCCGGGAGTGGGCGCGTTCTTGGAACGTGGGTAACGGCGTAGGGGGGATGATGTGCGATGCAACTGGCACTGATGCAACGGCATGCAACTGGCCGGCGGGTTCTATTCTGCACCGGTCTTAAAACTCCGTAGAGAGAGGAGGCGGTCCGCGAGTCTACAACGATGGGGGTCTGTCACGTGATTCCTCGCGAGATAGGCTAGCTAAGGAAACTGCCCGGGAAATTCAAGTTTGATACGAATCTCTGTACAGATGCGCATTATCACCCGAGAGAGGGTAATCGCAGCCACGGCTTGCGAGGTGTCATTCGCCACGGGACGACATGCCCGGGGCAACGGTAGTGTTGGCACACTCGGGTTCTCTGGGTCAGACTGGGGTGGCTTGCCTCACGGGTTGGAATGCTACGGAGTGAAGCGATAAAAGTTTCCAAAGGAGTGTAAATATTGTATAGTAAATGATTGTAAATAAATCTGTAAATAAAAACTCCGTGTCTGTTTCACACACATCACGGCGACGTCACAATGCATAAATCACAGTTAGTTTGAGGGCAACTGTAATACCCTGCAAAGAATTAATTCTTTGAATTATCATTTTCTTGATAAATTACTTAAATACTGTAGGTAATCTTTATCAGTAGCCACTAATGCTTCTTTCTACAGACGTAATTTCCTTTATAATTATTTCAAGGAAAGGTAAACAAGAGTTCCATACAAGTTTATTCACAATTCATTATGTTCTCTTAACCCAAGATTGGGCACACAAGCCCAAGTCATACCAGTACTTTAAATATGTTTATAATCTTTCATGCTTTCTGCACATAACTAGCCACTCATATTTAAACTCCTGGTCCTTTCTGAGATTTTTCATCATAAAGATAATGTTGCAACTTCCAATCATACACTAAGGTGTTATTTTGGTTTCATTGATTCTAGTATATTTATTTTATACCAATAAGTGTGTTTATTTTAGTTTTGTTTTTTGCATTGAGTCTTTCTACATTTGTTTCGGTTTTATTTGTTTTGTAAAATATACTAGAGTGGAACATACGATAACTATTTGTATGTTGACTTATATACTTATATTATAGTAACATATTTATACAGTAAAATTTGTCTAAGTTGGAAAAGATTGGGATAAAAAAAAAATTCGGTTTAGGGAGGTTTCCATTTTATGCAAGGTTCTCCATTTTATAGCACTTGTGATGTTGAGGTTTCTGTCCTGAAAGTAGTGAATTACATGATTTTATTATAATTATTAAAATACATTAAGATATAATGTATTTATGGAAGAAATCATCAATAAATGAATTTTAAGCATTTTTCGTTGACAGTTGAGTTTCTCTTGCTTCTATAAGTTTGATCTTTTCATTTAAGGTCAGAGTTTTGTGGGTTTTTAACCATACACACATCACCTCACTGCCTAGTGGCTACATTCAGACTGTTTGCCGATTCTTTTAACACACATTGTGTCACAGTCCCGAGTACTATGTCTTTCTGAAACACTCGCATAGCTTTAAGTAATGCATATCGGGCAGAGAGGTTATGATTTCCAACAAGAGGCAGTGTGAATAGAAGCCATGCCTGTACACTGTACCCTTTCCCCGTTCAAAGAGTTGAAGAGGGAGGAATACCCCTGCATCTATGCCTTCAAAAACAAGTGACAAACAAGGCCGAATTCTACACTGTCAGCTGATACACCTTTCCTTCACTGTACAGCTCCCACGACTAAATTGCATGTTACAGGG
Source organism: Gryllus bimaculatus (assembly GCA_017312745.1). Lineage (NCBI taxonomy): Eukaryota > Metazoa > Arthropoda > Insecta > Orthoptera > Gryllidae > Gryllus > Gryllus bimaculatus. Next base: position 496,080 of record BOPP01000161.1, on the reverse strand, counting down.
ATAGAGAATTTAAAACAGGCTTGCACATGCATTCATTTCATTCACAATATCTCACGCTTCTCAGCCAATGCATTAAATTCACAGGAAATCTATTTTATAAAGTTTTGTTTTCCTGTAGGATATAAAAAGCAGTTCTGTTTCAATGTTGGACAGGTCAGACATGCTTTGTGAAATGCCATTTAACTTCATGATCTGGAAAATTTTTCGAGTCAAGGCACTTTTCCATCCTATAAAGATTCCCGTTTTGACATTTTACTCTATTACGATACTATACTTTTATCAAAATGAAAACTATTTACATTATTTTTATTCTTGTACTTTTAGCTTTAAAAATGATTTCTTGGTACATGAGATTCATACCAATACATAACGAAAAAGACCTACTTAGGTGTCACAATTCATATTAAAAAAATAAATTGTATTTCTACAAATTGCAAAATTGAAGCATAAGCACAAGCAGACAATTTTTCCACGGTCGTAGTGTCTTTCAAAAACTGAATTGAAATATTACCCACATAAAGCAAACTAATTTTTAAAATACGAAGGAAAAAAAGCACTTAGAAATGGTATGTCTTAATTAAATGTCAATATCTAGGACCTCAAAACCAACTAGCAAACTTTCCAAATACACAGGTGCATGCAAGAAAGTATAACATCTAATAAATGCAGTAAGGGAACACACAATTTGCCATACTCTTACTACACAATGATGTTGGTAAAATGAAGGGAAAATCGAACAGACAAGAACAAGTTTTTGCATACTCACTGGGAACTTGAGTAAGGTAGAGGGTCTGCAGTTGTAGCATTGAAAGTAAAGCAATCATCTTCTATAACTGTAGTACTGGACTCAGCAGAAAAGGTACCTTCACATCTGCAAATGAGATAGGCAAACAAAATGTTGATGTTACTTGAAATTCAAGAATTCACTATATGGTGCAATTCAATTCTATAGTTTTCAGCAGTATTAGTTTGTTATTTAACCCTCCGTTACATGTACGTGGACTGTGACTCCGCACTCTTAGAATTTTTCGTCTAACTGTCAATTATCAGGGGATTTTGAGGGGCTGCTTCCAGTATCTTCCTCAGCCATGGTGACTCATCGATAGGTGTTGAAAAAAACTTTCTCAGTCGTTGCTGACGTTTTCCACAGAAGAATCTAGCGATGCGAAGCATCAATACGCGCATGCGTATTCGTTCTATATGTTCTACTCTCACGTTTCTTATGTGTGTTACTATTGAAACGTAGTATTTACGATTTAAACAAACTGTTTATGCATTTCTCTAATAGTTCATTGATGTTTAACAATCACAGAAGTGCATAAATATTTTTTCTATTATAAAAATGAATAAAATCACAAATTATTTATGTATCAACAACTACAATATTGTGGCAGATTTATAGTTCAATTAGTTATAAATACACAGACTTATTTAATAAAAAACTCTTAATATTTTCTAATATAAATGGTTCAAGGTATTGAGATGAATTTTTCACCAAACAATTTAGGTCATAAGAACTGTTTACTATTAGCTTTTGGAAAGCATTTATTATTTTGAATATTTTGAACAAAATTATATTTTTTCAAGTAACACTGATATAACAATAATTAATAATAAGCTTATTATTATTATTATTATTATTATTATTATTATTATTATTATTATTATTATTATTATTGGTATCGTTTATTTTTCTCTATTTTCTAATGTTTTTTCAACATCAGACTGCTTGCAGAGAAATGTTATCACAAATTACAAAAAATTTCATTAAATATATATTAATCTAATGAAAATACAACAATTAATCAATATTATTTTTTGACAAAGTCTATTTGATATTCACGAAAAGTACTATAAAAACAGCTTTTAAGTTCAGCAGAAGAGGTTTCAGTTTGCGGACTCTCAGTCCACGCGCGTGTACTGGCGTCACAAAGACAGCGTGAGTAACAGAGGGTTAATGTACGGTGCAAATGAATAATGTGATGGAAAACTTAAAGCAGGCCAAACATACTGTATTTGTGTTCTAAATGCCCATCACCACAAATCAGTAAATAGGAGATACACATTTAAAGCAACTTTTTAAAGTAGCACAATAAAAACTAGTGATGCGACAACAGCACGTCAATAACTCTTGCATAAAATTATAATACTGCAAATTCTGTACATATTAACATTACTTCAACCATAGCTTCTAAAACATTTCCAATTGTAACACATTTGGCATGAAAACATAAGTTATTATATCCACACAAATTCGACAATCCAAAGCACCATTCCTGTCACTCAGCAACACCCCCAGTAATAAAAAGGTATTCTGAAAATTTAAAATGTTTGAATTGCAACATTCTAATTATCGCATAGTAACGTAACCCCTAAGAGATTCTAGCAAAGGAAGTGCAGGAAATTCGAAAATTTGTAAAATTACGCTAAACTATTAACTTTAAAACTACATGATGTTTTTAATCCCTTTAACGGCTGTTGATACACATTTGATCCACATTTTTTATTAGCTTTTGTGGTTGTGTTTCTTGGTGTAAATGAGCACTACATCGCTGTAATGTCCTTTTTGGAGGATGTTATGTGATGCTATCTTCTGAGAGTCAAATAAAACTATCATGTTTGTGCGTTTGAGAAGAAGTTGACAAAGTCTTGAAGGGAATGTTTTGCATTTCAAGAAGTTTTTAATTATATAGATTGATGAAAAATTTTATTTTCCACACACTTTCAGAAATGTACAGGTTTTACAGAATTAGAAGTACTGATTTCAGAAATAGTATGATCATAATATAAATTTTGAAGTATTTTTTTAAACATTGGATATACAAGGAAAATTAGATTAGAAACTCTCCAATTATTATACACGTTCTACACGTATATTTATAGTAAAAAATTTGAATATTCCTATTTGCAGTTTCATAAAATTCTGAAAATAAACTGGTATTTGTACGATTTTGTAGATACAAGGGTTGGACAAAATAATATGAACACCATATAATATAGAACATCTTTTTGCATATTGGTGCCAACATGTCAACTCTCGTAATTGAACTGTTATGGAGGTTTTAGAGCAGATTTCCAGGTCCAAAATCATTGAAGCAATTCGCAGATATATTTTAATAAATTATTGATAATAAGTAAATAAATAAATACTTTGTGCGAGTCATGTGTTTATATAATTTTGTCTACCATTGTATGTGTTCTCTATTAACAAAAGAAATAGAAGATTACTACATATGATACCTCAAATAAAAAAGTTTTTCTTTGGACAATATTTGCAAGGAAGATTGTACAATTTTCCCAACATTCTAAAATTCAGAGAATTCAATACCAAAAAATGCAACCAGCAGCACTTTCTTAACCATTCTTTCAAACACATAAGAAACAAAATTAATAGAAAAAAATCTGGACCTGTTTTTGAGAAAATAATTGTTTATAATTGTCTGTTTCACGCAAAATTTTGTGAAACTACTTATGTTTTCGAAAAACTGTACATTATCTTATTTCACAATCTGCCACAAAGTAACAGATTTGATTATAGAAACATCTCTCATCTTCAATATTGTATCAATAAAGACAAAATAATATGTTTCAAACATGCAATTTTCGGAAAACCTGAGTTTTTAATGAACATGAGACCCCACACCATTCTTTTAAGCATCCGTGGACAAAGTTTTATAGCAGGATCACAGCAGGCGGAGGGACCGAACAAAGAACTGACCGTCTGACAGAGGGGCTGATCGGCCAAATGATCGATCGATCAACGGAGAGAGGGAGGGAGGGAGGGGAAGGGGAGGGAGGGCAACTGACCGACCCGCGAATCGACCGACTGTGGGATTGACGGACCGAGTGATTGACTGACCGACTAGTGGACCAATGGATTGACTGATGTTTTGCCGACAATTGATTTTTTGGTAACAAGAACCCACAAAAGATGGTTACTGCCTACACAGCATGCTAGAGAAAATAATTTACTACGTACAGAAACAAAAGTTATTCATTTTTTCCTAACCAGGGCTCAGCAATACCCCCCAATAATGAAAAGGTATTCTGAAAATTTTAAATGTTTGAGTTGCAACATTCCAATTATCGCAACGCAACATAACTCCCAAAAGATTCTAGCAAAGGAAGTGCGGGAAGCCTTATTTCACGCAGCTTTACAATAATCCCTAACTATGTTGGTATTTTGTATGGTTTCTGATGATTGTTCAACAATTTCCTCCCCCCTCTCTCACGTGTGCGCACACACGCACACAGTCATAGACCTTTCCAGTGATGAAATTCCCAGATTTTATCTGCCTCCAAAAAATTCCTAAAATTCCCTGACTTTTCCAGGTTTTCCAGTCACAATAAAAAATTTTCAGTTATTGTTTATAAATTATTTCTATAATACATTTCAATCAAAACAGGCGAAGAATGATAAAATGAAAAATCAAGTGTAATAAGCTATATTATAATTAATTTTTTCACAAAATATAACTATTGGTTATACAAATAAAACAATTTAAAAAACAGAATAATCTTGGTCCACCTACTTCGACAACAACAAATTCAGTGAACCAATTTCATCAATGTGTGCCATTTGAGTAGTTATGGCTCCTTTCTTTTCCTTCAGTTCACATTTCTTTTGTTTAGATTTTCTTTTCTTGGCTTCCTTTATCTTTTCTCCCTGCTCTTTTGTCTTCATTGCTTCCAGTTATTAAAGAAAGACAGTTCAAGCGTTTCTAGTATAAAAAAATCATACTTCTAGTTATCTTGATCTGTGTAACTCCTGCTTTTATAACGTCATCCCAAACTTCTCTTTGAGCGACTAAAAGCTTTTTCGCCAAGTTATCAATTAGGCATTACTTGTTGATGGCAAATCCCTTTCTGACATCAGCCTAACTGCGATAAAACAAGTGTCATCTTAATAAATTTTGGCAAATTCACTAGATCATTCAAAATGACTTTTCTCCAAAAATGATCCAATCTGTTGTGTTCTGAGTAGCTTTTGAAAACATTTATCCCAGGTTTAGAACAGAGATTTGTTTCTCAAGACCATGAGGCCTGCTCTTCCATCTGAACACGCAAATTTCGCTACGCTCCTTTCACCAACTAGCAGATAAAGGACGTATTACTTAAGCAGAAACAGGCAATTTGAATTTAGCTCAAAAATTTCATTTAGGCTTAAGGATTTTTAACAAGCAGTAAATCTACCAATAGGACAGCCCGTTTTACTTCCCCTCCGAAGGAAAGCATATGAAGGATTTTTTCACCCTTACAAATCCACGGCTTTGATTGAGTTTGAGCAAGAATTTGGGAGTAACATTCCCATATTTGCTAACCAATATGCTTACACCATCGCCACAACCGAATTGTAATTTGCAAAGACACTTTCAATTTTACCTCCACTAATTCAAGTTATCCATCTTCTCGATACAAAATCTGCAAGAAGTGATGACAGCCATTTGTTTGCAACTGCAGATGATCTAGTTATCACATGTGGACCACAGAACGTAAGATTCTTTGCAGATTTAAAAGATGAAGGGAATTCCACTATCTTTTCCCCCCAAAACGTTTGTAAAGCTGTCCATCATGCCTAGACAGTAAAATGGCTTTTTCTTTAACGTTTCCATAACCTGTACACTTCATTGATACTTAAAACGAATTGTTTAAAGTGTGAAATCTGCTTCTTGACGGTCTGAATTAAAATCATGGTGAAGCTTCAGATTGAAGTTTGGTCCATCCATTGAAATTAAAATTAATTTACTCAAATTAACAGCTTTCAAGAGTGATTTAAATTCTTCCAGAAGGTCAGCGGATTTAGTGTGACCTAAAGTTGAATATAGGTATATGCTGACAACTTCATCATTAGACTGACTTTAGTATTTGATTACCAAATCCATTTGAGATTTACAACTCACTTTATTACAACTTTTGTCAAATAATATGCAGTAAGGACAATCTAACGAAAAATGTGCAACTGATGGCAGAAAAATGGTCTGTTTGCATAAGTTATCATGTGTCATTTTGGAGCTTTTGAGTGCCATTCCTTGAGCTATGTAACTATGTTTTCAGACGGTAGCGTTACATTACCTGTAACCACTTCATCTTAGGGACTTTTATATGAAAATACATTTTGATTACTCTCGTTGATTGACTAAATTGTGCCATTTTTATGACCTATGTAAATAACAATAAAATTACAATTTAAAGATGTACCCTTGTTTTGCTTCTGGACACATATGTAACTTCAAATTAATATCTCCCCCATAGCACATCACACACAGTTTTTAACGTTTTTTGACGTAAATAAGTAAATACATTTAATATCTTTATTATATAATACATTGTAATATATTTTAGGTTTTACCCTTTTGGATATAAAAGCACTGTCGAATTTTTGAATGACTGTTAACTTTTATCTAAAGAACTGACAGGCGTGTGAATAAATTGTTTAATCTTATATGACAAAGTAGCAGTTTGGAAGTGGAAGTTTCTCTCATGTTTATTTCCATTTATATGACCAACAAGGGCTTGTCTTCTCATATTGCACAAAGAAAAAAATTGCATTTAATGCACATAGCTGAAAATCTATTTTCTTTGCTCTCTCTACACCAATCTCTAAATTGTGTTTCCAATATAGACATTCACAATTAAAAGAATTTTAACAATTTTTACTTTCTTGCGCTGAAGAAAGAACTTCCTAAGAAGAGAAAGTGATGTAATGCCACGCGAAAACATTGTGAATTTTCGGCAGAAAAATTCTAATTACAGGGCCCTGATAAGAAGAAAGGGAATAAATCCAGTTGCTACATTTAGAAGAAAAAAATCCTCTAACACGTGGTGTACCAAAAATCCATGTTTTGTCGGATTTTGATCGGTATCAAAAAGAAAGACCGAAAAGTCGATTGACGGCAAAATGTCCTTCCGCCCAGCCGTGAACAACGCTAGTAGCTAAACTGTTCAGCCAATTTTCTCCAAAATTGATATTCCTTGATCGATCTGGTTGCGCTGTGACACCTTGAATTAGAAATCGATATTTGAATTTTGGGAGGTGCTTTACATGAAGCCCCTGGAAAATTTTCAAAACAATGGCGCCATCGATTTTGATTAAATTTTGTTGTTGGATAGTCTGAAGAATGCTGAAGAAAATGGAAGAGATCTCATGTTGGTTAAAAAACTAATTTTTCAAAAACTGAAAAAATTAAATTTTCTGCGTTTCTTTCAACAAAGACATTAAAAATAGGGATTTTTCCCTTTTAAAAAACCTGTTCTTTAAAGATAGACCTTGAAATAAGGTCATGTACAATTTTTCGAAAATTTAATTATTTTTCGCGAAATTTTGCGTGAAATATAGACAATTCTTAATGCTTGTTTAAACAATATTTTTCTCAAAAGCTGCTCTATCATTTTTGATGAAATTTTGTGAGTGGGTAGTTTGAAGGATGTTTAAGAGAATGGAGTAGGTCACATGTTAGTTGAAAACCTTGATTTTTCGAAAATCGAAACTATTCAAAATTTTCGAAAAACTTAGTTTTTTTTCGAAATTGTGTCAGACAATTTTTATTTTCATTACACCACTTTTTCTTATGATTAAGATTTATTGATTAAATCGGGGCTTTACATAGCATAAAGAATGCTTATGTTAATGGTGAAGGTCTTATGTTTGTTAAAATGTCTAATTTTGCAAAAATTTAAAAAAAATTGTACCTTCACAAATGTAGTTGTAGGAAGATAACGAAATTTTTTTCTTAATGAAATGTGTTCATAAAAAACAGATCTTGGTATAAGGTCATGTTGAATTCTTTGAAAATACAAGTATTTTTTGTGTAGTGTGACTACAAAGTAGCCTGCTCCAAATTTACAGAGCTTCCTGAACATGAGTTGAGAAGTGTCTGAAAACTATTGCTATTATAAAAGAAAGGAGATTGATGGAAGGTAATTAATTTAACTTGGAAGAAACAAATTACTTCTTTACTTTAAGACATTTTGATCACTGATTATGGTATAATTCATTTCTGAAAATTGGAAATGACTACTGTCCTGGCTATTGAAAAAATGCAGCTATCACAAGTCCTTCCTTTGAATTGGTTAGGTTTGGATTATATTAGCATTGTTTCTAATACTTAACATTAAAGAAAAATTGAAAAAATTATGTACGATTAATTTTTACATTTTATTTTATATTAACACATACACTGCCTTGAGAAACAATGTATATTTCAGAAGTTCGTTGTTGAATGACAACAATATATGACAATGAAATGTGAAATTCTGTTGAATTATTCTCATTGTTCATGATTGACATGCAACCATTATGAGGCTTTTGTTTATCTATATTTTTTTATTTAACATAAAAACAGAAAAACCTGAGAGTGAAGTATTATGGGGAAAAATGTATTCTGTGAACGATTTTGTAAATTTTGATATCCTACCCTAACCCATTTACATGTTGAATTCCAAATGCAGTAGTAGTACTGCATTATCATTAGTAAAGACAATTTGAGGAAATTTTATTGTGGAAACATATAAAGCATTTAGCATTGCTTGTTCAGATGAGGAGTAACATGTAATTTGGGCTAAAACAAGCATATTTGGAGAATATTACAATACAATTATATTTAATTGTTTCCATTATATATTTTTGGATCTAATTCTATTTGTTTGCCAATGCTATCAGTATCTTATTATTTATTAACTTTTAAATATTTTACGTTCTCGCACACTGCTTGCACAGAAAAAGGCTAAAAAAACTCGTGAATACACTGCACACCTTGTACAATGAATTCAATGGCAGAAAGACCTTTTCATTTATAGGTTTGAATAAAAAATCTATTGCATGAAACTATTTAATTTTCACAGGAAATGTAATACGATTTCAAACAAGTTTTACAAAAAACGATGACTGAGATATGTTAATTTGAAGAGAAATTGTGGTGTAAATAGTATTACATAACCATTACTAAAGGTGAGAAAGTACACGCTGTTCTAGCACCACTAGTTAATAGTTGTAGTGAGCTGTAAAAAGAAGACACATTGAAAATTGCCGCCAGTTTCATTTCTATAACATCATATAATAAATCTACCATCTAGTGATGTTAAATCTCAAAATACACAAATATAATGCAAATATAAATTATATATGATATATAAATACATAGGGTGACTCATTATCATTCTCTGATGATATCTATTCTGATATCATTATCATTTTGTTAATGATATCGGTGGTGTAATTGGATGTACAAAATTTAGTGTTAAACAATATTTGATCTCTGGTATATCTTTGTAGAGTACACAAAAAAACAACAACACTGGATAATATTTCACTACAATCAATAGTTTGTAGTTTTAAAGTAGTTTAATGAGTTTTTAATGACATTGTACAAAAGGAATCTGTTCCGAACCCTCTCAATAATATCAATACAAAAGTGTGTATAAGGGGACCAGATCAAGGATGCATATTTCAAAAGATGTCTAATGAAGGAAAAATACAAGACCTTGAAGATTCTAATGCCGTTAAAATCGCGAATGTTTCTCATAATGAAACTTGAGAGTTCTCTCATTGCATTCAGCAGTCGTCAAAAGATGTAAATTAAAATTTACTTAGCTGTCAAATATTATTCCAAGATCTTTGATGTTATAATCAGTGGACAATCGTTCAATGAATACTGATAATGTATAGGATTTGTAAGGCAAGAAAAAGTTATGGCAAAATATTTGTGTGCAGTTGCATAGCATTAGCAGTGAACCACAGATTCAAGTTATCGAGATCTTGCTGCAAATGTTGACCATTGTTCACCTCTGAGATCATGGGGTATATCTTGGGTGTCATCAGCATATAATAAGGCACAACTATAGGAAAAGAGATATGGTAAGTTATCAATAAAAATAATGAAGAGAACAGGACCCAAATGAGAACCCTGAGGAATTCCGGATACCACCAGAAGAGACTAAACAACAGTTTTTTGTAGATACATATTGTGTTCTACCAGTCCAACAAGAACTTATCCAGAACAGAGAGGTTTGTCCATGCCCATCCTGGACCAATTTGCGAAAAAATTTATGGTATGATTAACTCTCTCGAAGGCTTTAGTAAAGTCACTATAAATTGCGTTTACTTGGTAATCAACCCCTAATGCATCGGCGATAAAGCTTCTAAAAACTGTCAGGTTTATAATAGTTTATCTGTGGCTCCTAAATCCATGCTGACATTCAGGAAGCAAATTCTTGAAATTTAGCACATTTGTTACAAATATACGAAATACTTATATGCTAATAAATTCAATTTAGTTTGTTGAAATTTGTCTCAAACTATCTATAATCAACAATCATCAGCTAAAAGATTGTTACACAAAAGCTTTCACAATTCAGGCTGTTTTGAATCATCATCATTTGGACCGCAATCATACTCTTGTATTTCTTCTATTTCATCTTCAATATAGCCAACGACAATCAGCAGTAACTTAAATTATCCCCAGATCATGGGTTCAGTGTTTTTAGGCCATGGACACACTACAATCACTAAACACTTAGACAATTTTTGACCAGAGCACCACTTCTCACATTTTTTACATGTTTGTAATACAAAATTTGTCTAAAATAATACTGATTTGTAATGGTTTCTAATTTTCCGAACAGAGAAGTGGAGGAAAAAAAACATTACAAAATTATAATTTTAGTTGAAACCTAAATATTTTTTACTAAATACATTCTCGCATAATTAATGAACAGTGCTCTGATCATTATTTGTTAAAATAAATAAACTCATAATTGTTATTTAATTATGAGTTTTTTTATATTATTTTTATTTACAAGCACACTAACTCTGGGAATCTAAACTTTTGACATCACCTTAAGAATATTTTCAATTGAAAAAGGACACACAGGTGTACAGTGAATTGCCTGCTGTTTTTCAATACAAATTATTCTCACATTTCCAGGTTTGAACCCTGTATAGGTCTTATTTTCATTAAAACTCTGAATTTATGAAGAGAGGAAAAGTTGCATTTTTTCCTTTCCCCCTGACCTATATTACTAAAGCTAGAGATTAAATCTTCTTTATATTCTTCTTGCATGCAAAAATGCATCTTTTTTTTGCATTTTTGCATGCAAAAATCATGCAAAAAAAAAATTCTTCAAAATTCCATCTTTAAATGAAGTTATTAACATTTTTTTCCAAAATTGAAGAAGCTTGTGATATTTTGATTGAAATTTAAAATATTCCAAATTTTTCAAACCAATAAATTTGAAACCAGATCATATATTGATGTTTTTGTTAATTTCATAATTAATAACACTGAATATGTTACAATTTGCATGCACACGCACACACACATATACACCTGTCCAGGGAGGAAAGAAAACAAATCTTTGAAAATAAGCTCTTAAGCCAATTTGAAGCACATTAAGTTGAATAAACTCTTTCAATATTTTGAATGGCTGTGCCGTAATAAGCACTCAAAAGTTGTTTTGAAAAAAAATTCCTTCTAAGCCAAATTTGCATTTTGGAAACATCTAAACACTCCTGGATTATGTGAATTGTTTATTGGTTCCAAAAGAAATAAATATATTTGTTTACAAAAAAGATCAATGAATCACTGAAATGAAAAACCAATTAACATTTGTCATGGACCATTTGTACAATCCCTTCCTAGCCAATTGGGTGCTTTTTCTGACAATTTTTCTTTCTGAACAAATATATTCCATTCTTTTGTAAACAGTAAACAAATCACATGCTTCTGAAGTGCTTAAATGTTTCTGAAATGCAAATTTTTGTACAGAAAGCCTTGTTTCATATCAAATTTTCAGAGCTTATTGGTAGATGAGCCATTTGAAGTTTATTACACCCCACACCGATCCACACACACACACACACACACACACACACACACACACACACACACACACACACACACACACACACAGGCATAATCAGATGTACAGCTGCAGCGAAATAATAAATAAATGAAACAATTGTAGAAATGTAACTTACAATGACTGGTGACTACTAGCATGTGAATTAGGAGCACTAGATTCTCCAGTTGAGGCAGTTACAGAAGCCGAGGCTGAACCACGTAAACTTCCAGTCCCAGAAATGAGTTGCCAGCTGTAACAATGTAACAGTTGACGTTTTCTGTAAACTGCTGTGCAGTTGACACTTACAATGCAGTATGTATAACAATTTCCTGCATCCCTGTAATTGTAAAGTTTGAGCAACACAAGCACTATAGAAACCTGGGATTTTTTTGCATTTATCATCATCATCATTACCATTATTATTTTAAGTTTTATTTGGCTCTGAAAATCTCAGTTTACACCACTTCGTTTTCAAATGTATTATCTTCCGAGAACCAAGATGAAAAATTTCTTTTGCTCAGTGACAATGCCACTAACAAGATTGAAGCACGAGAGGCTCTTACAAGTTTTTATGTACATATAAGCCTTGTATCATATGATCCATGGAGGGTTCTAGTCAAATCTCAAAATATATTTACAGAATTATCTTGGTGGCCAGGACCAGTGACATCTATTATGCAAGCACCACCAATTTGTGCATTGCAACACCTTCACATCAGATAATACAGGATTCAACAAGATTGCAATAGTGTCTAATAGAAAATGCATGTTTGGTTTGTATACTAATTTTCAAGAGAATATGTTATAAGTAACAAATTTATTTATTACGTTTTGTCCTTTTTAAATACTATTCAATTTTTAATTAATAAGTTTAAAAAAAATGATATATTAATTTAAATTTGTTATTCATTGCAAATTTCCTGTTACTAACACACTTAGAAAAATTATAAAAAACTAAAATTCACTAATATTTCACCTGAGATTCCCTTCAAGGTCTCTCTAAAATTGCCGCAGTCACCTAAAAGATTATGGACCCTAGCTTGAAGACCTATTAATGATATTAAAGGAAATTTTGGAATTAAAGAGAACTGAAATTTAGTTTTAAAGAAGTTAAATTGTATTAAACTGTTCGTTACAATGAATTATTAGCCTATTATAGGGAGTTTTATTTTTCCTCTATAATTTCTGATGGGTTGGCTCTAGTATATCCATAAATTATTTTCACACTGCCTATAGAGACTTGCATGAATGCGATCATAATGCACCAGAAGAAGTCATTGTTCATAAAGCACACTGCAAATTGTAAGTTACAGGATACAAAATTAATAAAAACAAGACCGCAAGCAATCCTCTCTTGCTCTGTGATCGAGAATCAAAACTATGAATTTGTATTACCTACACTCTTACTTAAATAGCTAGCTGCAAGAAATATTCCCTATTTATAGGAAAAGAATTAAATAAGAAACAGTATATTGCCTAGGACATGACCCTACACTTTCCCTTGAATTATTTTGACATTTATTTTTAATTGTTCTATTTCATTACACCATATGGTTATTTTTCCACAAGGTAAAGGATGCTGATAATTCATAAGAAGATTGTGCTTCAATGCTGCCCATAGACTAATAAACACTCTCTTTTTTTAAAAAGATTTTAACAATTTTGAGATAAAAACATATGCTTGTTACTTTCCACAAATTAACAACTCACCTGCCAACACTAAGGGAACTACTTGAGTCATTACGATGGCGAAGCCGGCTGCTCACAGGCACAGCAACAGGACTGGTTCTATTGGAGAGAGGTGATCGAGGGCAAACATTAGGAGCACCCGATGGAGTATTATGAGGTTCTAAGGAACACATCTGCCAATGCTGTGCGCCCAAACTCTGCACAGTTATGTTCCTGCAGAGAAGACACATCTTAGAGTAGGCTACATAACAATGACACTAATTTTTAATTCTACAATAATAAGGCTCTAGATATAATAGCACTAGAAACCTTTTTCAAACAGCAAAAAATATGTTCATGCACAATGAAAATCAATAGCATTATTACTTATTTATGTAAAATACAATAACTAGAATATACTTTGCTAAAAATTACAATAAAAAATTAGTAATAAGTAATGCACAAAATTTGAACAAAAATACAAAATTTGAAGCAGTTTTGTAATATTTAAAGAACTTGAAAATACATAAATTTGCATTCAATTTCATAATTATGAAACAAACACATTCACTAATTTGCTCATTAGTTGTGAAATAATTGAATTTGCTGTGACTGTGAGACATAACACTCATTAACCTTTTACATACAGTTTTCTTCCTTCTGTAGTCTATGCGAACTTTTCTACAAACACGAATATACTTAACCAAGGCGTTTTTTAACTGCAGCAAGTCTGAGTAGGGGGTTGAGGCATACGAGTTTTGCTTAGGAAGACAATGGCACCTGATGGGCAAAGGGCCACAGTGAAATATGTAAACATATATATTTGCTAAAATAGGTTGTTTTTAGGAGATGTAAGATGAAAACACGTGGAATTTTAAGAAAATCATTAGTAAAGATTACGGAGCTCTACGTGTGGTATAAAACTAGCAAAAATATAGAATATTATAATAAGAACACATTAAAGTGAAAAAGTAAAACAGGGCAGTCATGGCAAAAGAAAAATCATGGAAAATTGTAGAAACTATCGAGAGAACTACTAAAGTGAAAGTAACTGCTCAGGAAGGTTATTTGGAAAGGATCCATATAGAAGAGGGGGGGGAAAAAAAAAGGAAGCTGGAGCGATTTTTTTCCAAATACATACAAAAGCATAAGGATGTGATGAGACATCATTAAAATGACAATATTCTTACATATGTATATATATACACACACACGAACAAGAAAACCTACACATTTCGGAACTGAAAATACGATGTACAGCCCTAGAAGTTTCCTTGCTAAAAGCTTCCAGAAAGAATTTGACAATTACCATCACAGTATATAAACGGACCACCCAAGCTGCTGGAGCAGTTCCGGTGAGAACCATGCCAGAGGCCTATGCTAGACTACTGCATTAGAGAAACTCTGTGCCACCGCTGACGAGAGAGCAATGGATGAATGAAGCGATATGGTAAGAATCTACCATTGTTGGAAACTCAACTTCTGCATATATTGTTCCTATCTTCAAGAAGGGAAGTAAAACTGACCCCAGCAACACATTATTCTGATCGGTTCAATACAATTTTCACATGTAGTAGAAGTGTCTTGTGTACCACTCATTTACATAATTTTCTCTTGGTTCCTTGAAAAGTGTAAAATAGGAGTTCTACTGTACCTCCTTCAAGACTTCGCTATCCACACTTCCCAAAAACGAGTTGCTTAAAATTTTTCATTCCTTTGAAGATTGGGCACAAGAGCAATTATCCATTCTTTTGCCCCAACACGCCTATTTCCTTTGAATTCAAGAGTTTTGTTTACCAGTGATTTGTAAATCTTATCTGCGTTATGAATGTCTGCTGTGTGAAAATTCTTTCAAGGCAATTCGTTTAGTCTCCAGCTGACAAAGATGCAGCTCCCTTCGGGTATTATAAGCTTCATCATCTATTATCTTGTGAGAA
Source organism: Gryllus bimaculatus (assembly GCA_017312745.1). Classification (NCBI taxonomy): domain Eukaryota; kingdom Metazoa; phylum Arthropoda; class Insecta; order Orthoptera; family Gryllidae; genus Gryllus; species Gryllus bimaculatus. Next base: position 480,637 of record BOPP01000161.1, on the reverse strand, counting down.
TAGCCATATCTTTCCTGGAATCTATGAAGCACAGCAGTATTCCTGAAGAGTTCTGGAAACCCAAATAAAAGAGTGAAGAATCATGAACACTCACATTAGTAGCCAGTTATACGAATGTTTTTGGCCTGCATTTCAACATGTCATATAGAAGCAATTTTGTCCATATCTACGTCTGGTATCATCTTTGCTGTGGGCCAAAGCATCAACATCAATATTATATTTTATATCACTTTTCTGTTTTAGAAAATTAGCCTGTTGAAGGGCTAATGACATGTCTTGACTACCTCTCCTTGCTTTCCACATTTCTCCACTTTCACCAGCATATTCCATCCTTTTAAACCAACCAACACATTCCTTTCATATTGGGGATATGCACTGCACAATTTCGCACACTTGTAATAACTTGCTTAATAAATATACAACACACAACAATACGAAATTTTAACTTTGACAGATTGATTGTAGACTTAACACCCCTATCCAACAAATAACTAAATAATAAAAAATGTGTTAAGAAAAACATTTATTATAAACCTGAATTAATTGAAAACGAATTTTAATTATATTGGTATTCTTTATAACATACCATTATATTTCCCGCTAATAAAATGCTGCACAATACTATCTTTTCACCAAAGTAATTGCAACATACTACTTGGTAACAATGAATAATTCATAATTCACAAGAATTAACATTTTAATCATACTTTATTAGCAATAAATGTTCATTGTCAAATTAAAACAACATTAAAATTGAAATCTGGAAGGTACAAACATTTTTGTTCAATCTTATTATTGGCTTTACAAGGCTATTGAATATGTGAAGTTAAGCACTGTAATTATTTGCTTTGTACCAATAACAATTTGTATCTATCTATTAGAGCAGTAACTAGAAGATCTATCTAAGAAATCATCAACATACAAGGGTTGGACAGAAGTCATGGGAACTATTTTTTTTTCTACAAGGTTATTTGATCACACAATTTCATTTGTTGCATGAATGAAATGTAATTCTAATGTGTGTTCTCAAGAACAGATGGCTCTGCGAGTCTCTATTAGCACAAAGAGCAATGTGGAATCCATTGCTAGACTGCCTTCTTGCAAAATAATGTAACCAGTTTTGAGTAGCACTCGTACACCAAGACAGCCATTCTCCATGGCAAAAATGTCTGAGAATGTCACATTGCTGGAAGATCTTGGAAATAATGGGCCTTTCTATACCGGACAGTTGTTACATGGGCAGAAGAGTATGCGAGGATGCACAGCAACCAGTGTTCAACAACGCATAAGATGACCCGCGAGAGTGCGGACCGGCATGGCATGTGCGGTAATTGAGCGTTTGACTAATTGGGTCTTTAAAATGGGTATGTAATGCTTTTGAAATATTCTGAACTCATATATGCTAAACTGCTTTAGAATAAGTTGCCACAACTTAAGCCCCAACTCTCATATAAAGAATGTATTCTATTCTTAAGATAAAAAAAGAAATACAATACCCGTTAGCAGATTCTTCGTAGCCATCAGGAACGTTATGGAAAACAGTTGGAGGATTGTCTTGACTTCTACTACTCTGTGAACTACATGAACTGTTCAGGCTTACATTTGAACCAAGGCAGTTCACAGTTCCTTCTCCATCAAACAACAAACTGTCCAGATGGATGTCAGAATCATTTCGCAACACATGCTTTGACTTTGGACGTGCTGTCACACTGAACTCATCACCAGACAGGTGCTTAAGGAAGTCAAAGCAAAAGAAAAATATCTCTTCGCCTTTCCCAAGGCGATCTTCTAAATTGTGTCCAAAGAGCATCCAATCATAGGCAATTGTAAAATATAAAATCTGACATGCATTTAAAGACTGATGTATTGTACCATCAGCCCACAGAGATAAACGCAATAGAGATATAAAAAGTGGTGTTCGGTCCCAGCCACTGATGCAATGAATCAGCAACCCTGAGCTATTTTCTTGTAGGTAACGCAACAACAACTTCAAGTAGTTTTGAGTCAACTTCACCAAATCCCACATCTGAAACAATAAGGAAAACCACAAACCACAGCCTATTAATTCAACTGATACAACCATTTAAATCATCTCAAATATTCTGTCATTACAAATTTTGCTATCTATATGCAAGTGAAGCTATGTATATGCTAGAATAAAAAATATACTGCCTTTATCAGTTGTAAAATTAAAACATATTGCAACACAATAATTGCAAGGGGAAGAAGTTGAATTAATGCGAGAGATATTAGTATTATTACATTGGGATAATGCTGTTCCACATGCATTTGTGTGTGACTGAATTGATTCTAAATTCTATACAAGAATTCTGCATGTTTTACAAAGCCTATACTTCGAGTTAGACAGTAGTTCATCAGCTGTTATGGTGTCATCCTCAAGAGCTTGAACGTGCGTGTGTTTGTGCTCAGACTAGACAGCTGTCTGGGAATAAAATCGTTGTCTACATCAGAAGAATCTAGTTCTGATCTGTTATTCAAAAACTTTTGATTTTCTAATATTGAGTTGCTATGAATTTGACATCAGTATATAGGTCTTCTAAACATTTGTATTTGTCAACAACAGCACAAATACTACTTACAAAAAGACTTTCTGAATGTAATTGACAATGCTAACAAGTAGTAATATACGAATATCTTATCTATTCCTTGAAAAATTGCAAAAGCCTTCAAAGAGTAGAAGCACACAATGACGTTTGTCTTATGACCATCTTAATGATATTGAAAAGGGTATTCTAAGTGTCTGCGAATGTCCAAAAGACATTTATAGCATGTCGAAGACACTAAATATAGAAGAACATATGACATGCATCCATAGGACACAGCAGTAAAATGAAGATGACTTATCAGATATGTCCTGAGGATCGAAAGTGTTAATGTTTTGCTCATCTTTGTTTTTAGTTAATGAAATTGCGTCTTACAAGACAATGGAACTAAGTGATGATATTGGGTGCAATCTCTGTCAAACATATACAAATGGTTTGGCAACTTGTTATCAAACGAACAAACACTTTTTAATATTACCACCAAAATAAAGTAATGCTTGGAATGGAATGTAATAAAGGAATGGACTTTACTCCAGCAATGCATATGCTAATACATGACCAGGACAAAAAGATCTAACAAAGGTTTCAGAGGATGTTGCAAACATAATAAGATCACCCAATGTGTTTCTCCAAGTTCCTTGAATTTCTGAATAAGAGGAATCACTATTCCCAATTAACACTTAACACAATCCATGTCATAACATTAATGGTCGTTTCCTTCCTAGTACACGGTACACTACAATCTCACATCGAATACATACGTTTTTGACAAGCGATTCCACTGTACGGTTTCTTTACTTAGATCCTTTTATCTACAGTTTCGTTTTTTACTGCAAAAATTTCTCATGTTACACTACTAGTGTTGGACACATGAGAAATTGTCTAATTAACTATATAACTGATAATGTACACTATGCACAGTTATGTTTCAGCTCAGTCCAGCCATCTGATTTAGAAAAATTAGCATTATGAGAACAATTTTGACACACACACACAGACAACGTGGACAGAGACACACACACACACACAAGTTAAAAGACCTGTCAGAGCTCAAAGTTAGACTATAAAGAATATGTGTAATTGTATATTTCATCAAAATAAAAAGAAGCCAGTGCATATGACTTTTCCACTCTTCGTTCAATGATCAAACTTGCAACAAAATCTGACTCTGATTTATAGGTGTCATAAAACCCATGAACACGAGGCATCCTGGCACTGCCAATGCACTCTCTACTGTGGCTGGCACAGTCACATAAGGTCCTTATGTGAAACTTCTATAAAACACCATTTCTAATACTCCATAGTACATTTCATTACATGGGTATTGCCCAGATTTGTAAGGGCTAATGAAATTGCACGTGAATCTGAATATCCAAAAAGGTGTGTGTCGTGCAAGAAATTGAATCAGTCACTTAATTCACGATATTGAGTATTCACTATATAGTAATTCCATAAACAGCTGCTGTGATGAGACATTGCATTATTATATTACAAAAATTCATACCACCGAGGTTTGATTGTGAATTCTTTAGTTCTATTTGAAAAATCAATTTCTTCAAAAAATTAAAATAATACAGAATAAATCTCACGCATATTATTTACTGAATGATTCAGTGTTGTTAGCATAGCATTTAGATATTATTACAGGTGTAAAGTAATAGGAGGGGAAGAGGTAGTTGCCTTAATCTCTCCAACTTCATTAAATTTTCAGCCATGTAAAACATTTAAAAATGTATTACAGTGAAGTCTGTGTAAACCAGGGCCTCTACAAGCCGGAAACCTGCCTAAACAAGAAAATGTCTGCAGCATGAGATGTTAAACAGCATTTTACCCAACATGAAACGGAACCTATCCAAAGTGGAAACACAATGGTATTTGTCCTACAGAGGGGAAACAAATTATAAAACAGAATTCCTGATAATTTAATGCTATTGGCAGAGAGAAGCGAGATATTCTAAATAAAATGAAAGCATCTGCAAGTGTCTTTTAAATTCTCTGTTCCTGGGGCACGCAATTTAGTCATGGCAGCAGCACAGTAAAGGAGAGAGACTTCAATGTAGAATTCAACCTTTGGGCCGCTTAACTCTCAACGGGTAGACTGTAGGGGAATTTTCTCCCTTCCGACACTCCAAGCATGGAAAGGTACGGGCATGGCTTCTATTCACATGGCGCCCTGCCATGCATTAAGAATTGTAAGCCCTTGACCACAGACGCATGGTTCAAGGCCATGCAAGGGTATTAGAAAGTCAGTTCCCTGGGCTGTGATACGTTGTATGTTGAAATGTGTCAGCAAGCAGTGAGATGGTGAATTTTTTTTTGTTTCAAGAGTTTAACAATGGTTGGAAAAACCATCAAACTCTAACCTTAGATGAAAAGGTGAAAGTTATAAAAGCAAGGAAAACTCAGAAGCTGTCAATGAAGAATATCAAATATAGATATAATGTATTTACAGAAGAAATTGCCAATATATGTTCATTTATTTATTTCAAAATATATGGACTCAAGTCCATTATTTGCCAATAAGATCACAAAAAAATGGTAGACAGTCTGTGAGTGAATTCACTGATCCAATAATTCATATACAAGTGTTCTACGTTTAGCTTGAGTCACAAACATATCTGACCCAATATGAAATGCATCTAGAGAACTATCATTGAAAAGTTTACACATTCTATTTGATGTTCTGTATATGTTAGTGAATAAATTTTACGAACAAATGTGGTGTTTTCTATTGATGTAATGGACCTGTGAACATCAATTGATTTAAAAGAACTGAGCAATCCATCATACGTGCAAAAAGTTTAAATGAAAATAACATTTAAATTTCTAAGAGTTCTAAGGGAAGGCAAACAAAGTTAAACCGCTAGATATCCATAATTATGATCAATAAATGGATCAGACAATTCAAGTCGTGATGCAGCAATTCTATAAAACATATGTCGAACGGTTTCTAATCTAGCTATGTGGGATTGGAAACCAGTAGACCAGACTCTGGACGAGAACATCAATATTGGCCTCACAATCATCAAATAAAGAGTTTCCGAAGTATCGAAAGATTTGAGACCTAAGCAAGTTCTAATAAAACCAAGCATTTGATTCACCTCATTAACAGTGTGGTCAATATGATCGACAAAGGAAGTTTTTGAATCAAAAATAACTCCAAAATCATGGATGACTAACCTGCTCCAAAGCTACCAAGTTATCAGAATATACAAAATCAATTAAAGGTTTGGATTGTGAAAACATGATAGATCTGTACTTACTCAGGATCAATATAAGCTTGTTTCAACCACACCGATTATTAAACTCATCAAGCGCAATTTGTATGTTAATGACATCACTATGATTTGAGATAGATTTAAAAATTGTACAATAATCAGCAAAAATTCAACACCCTTCGAAGCTAACTTCAAATCTATGAAGACGATAAACAGAAGCAGACCCACATGAGAACCTTGTGGAACACCAGACAAAACAGTGATACCATTCGACAAAGCATTATTTATTTTGACATATTGCATTCTATTTGTGAGACAATTATAGAACCATTGCAAAACTGCCTGCAATACTGAAGGATTTCAGTTTTTGAAGAAGAAGTGTATAATTGATTGAGTTAAATACCTTGCTGAAGTCTGTGTATATACTATGACCTTGTCTTTTATCATACAGATAATACAATATATAGCGAGTGTAATACGTTAGGTTGGTCTCAATACTACGCTTATTAATAAAAACAAACAAACCAGAAACCAGACTTGCCTACCAGAAAGAAATGGATAAACCATCTTTTTCAACTTATCTGTAATTGAAGACTCAAAGAGTTTTGGTATTATGTTAATCAATGTTATTTGTTAACCCCAGATAATATATTTTAATAATTATAATGATGTCATTAAAATTGACTAGTATTAGGACAGAAATTTCAATACCACAAAAACCCTCATAAAATGAACAACTCTGTATAAAACTGAAACAATCCTAAACAGGAATTTTTTGGTCCTGATCTGTTCAGACTTAGACAGTACTGTAATTTCAAATGTCAAACGCTTTTTGAAACTTCTGTATTACTATCAAATTATTACAAACAAGTAGAAATTTGTGAAACCAGAATTGAGTAACAAAGAACGTTTTCAAAGATGTTCGCCTTCCATAACACAAAATAAATTTTGCAGTTCTTGGAATCGCCGTATCAGTTGCCACATTGTGTGGGAACAGCGAGGGCAGTGCTGTTGGGCAGACAGCTTTCCGAGGGCACTATTTCAACCCATGGGAACCTACAGTTCAATCCCAGTGACTGGATTTTTTACCCAGAGGATAAACCACATGGCACATCTCAGGAGATAACCTCTTTTTAACATGTGTAGTATTGAAATGTGAACAATGGATGCTTGATCATTGGCTCAAGTGAATTTTCTGCTTTGTGTGTGAACATGTATAAGGATTTGGAGAGGGAATACTGCTTCAAAGCAATGGATAAGAATGATGGAGAGCAATTAGTTATTGTAAGTATTTGACAAACAAGATGCATTAAACAGAAAAAAATGTGCACATTTTTAACATGTGAGAAGAAAGAAGAGAAGCAGAGCTTACTTTGTAATTATTCCAATCAATTTTCAACTGTGATGAAACTGTGTCATCAGGCACACCAATTGTTGCATCCACATGCGCTTGCATCCAATCAAACACCAGTCCTTTGGCCACATAATTGTTGTCCCGGTATTCTTTGAAGAATTCACATCCCGGATATGGTAATGAGATTATGGTGAAATCAGAATATCTATTTTCTTTGTCAACTTTCTCAGATGAAGTAACACTATTAGAACAAAAGTATTATGTAGCACCAAATTCAACAACCACAAAGAAAATATAGTAGTCAAATTTTGTCTCTGTACTTTAGGATCATTAGCAAGTCTGTGAGTACACTTCATCTCCTCTGTAGAGAAAAGATAAATCACCTACTGAAAGATTATATCAAATTAGATTAATCATCACATCACTCTTTCCAAATATATTTGGTTATTAGTGATTTCAGGAAATAAACAACACTTCTTGTTACAAGACAGGACAAGACAGGTCTGCAATTCACAAGACTATATAAAAATATACACAGTTACACATTATCTTGCACAAGGAAATTAGCAACAGGACATTGTATCAAACTAGCAATTATTTTCAACCACATTCACTTTTTAATACGGTACATTTTTATAGCTTTTATGTTATTTATTTCAAGAAGTATGGGAAAAGTAAACAAGTCCACACAGACTGGCATAATATTCCTGTGTACGTACAAACAATTTCCTATTAAATGCCACACATAGCAACTAGCCGGTTACAACAATTCTACAATGTCAATTTTAATCTGTAAGCCAATTCAAAGCACTTAACTCGTTGCACAAAGCTTTACAGGTACTGTTAAGTTATGAATAATGCATGTAAGAACATTGCATTTTCTTTACACAAATTGAACTGGGTACATCAATTGCTCATTGTTATATGCCTCTTGCCTTCTCTCTAATACTAACTTTATGACCCCTGCTACAGTTATCTACATTATAAGAAATCTTCAAGCTTACAATGCTTTTCTCACTTTATATGACTAAACAATAATTAAGGCCACAACATGAACAATGCACCAAAGGCACCTTTTAACTATGCACCTTCTCTTTACTTCAAAATGGAAGAGATGGACTTTCCCCAAAACAGAAAACTTTTATACAACTTATAATTGAAGGTACATCAGAACAACTGTTGCATTTCAAGAAATAAATTAATGTACATTACTATCCATTAGGGATGCAACATTAGCTACAAAACATTGATGTTTAAGATTAAAATCTATAGATTTAATTCAAATTGATTAATTTGACAGGGGTCATGTTTATTTATTTAGAATTAAGATTTATAATTGACTAAACAAACCAAAATATAAGAGGAATTACTATTTGGCTGCCCATGAGAGACAGTGTCGTAAGCACAGTTGCCAACACTTTGACTGTCGCACATTGGCAACTGTGCCTAGGAGGCAGTGCTTTCCAGACAGCCAAAAATCAATTAACTCTGGCTGTGGAAGCCTCTGCATTCAACAATTAACAAAACTACCCTTTAAGTCTGAGTGCTCAGGGTCACCTGAAGTGGTCAGAGCTTCCTCAGTTCACTGTAGAAAGATTTGGAAAGGAGTATGGCATCATCAGTTATATTTTGATATTTTAACTCGTACAAAATTGTGATTATGAAACTTGCATGAAAAAATGTCATGCTAAAAACTATACTAATTAATCAAAATTTCAGTAAAAAGCATTGAGGTTTTGAAAACATTTATGTCAAAGTCACATCTCTACTACACGTAAGAAATGTACATATCCGAGTCTAACCTAGAACCAATTATCATAGAATGGAATATTATAAAGAAAACAATTCTTCCCCTTCCCTTTTAATTTCTGGGTAAATTTATTAACTGAAAAATACTATAGAAGTAAATATTCCCAGAGCAATAAACCTAATAATAGATATCAAGTTTAGATTTGTATATTGTTTAACCAGAAATTATTAGAAACAACATATTAGCAAACATATCTGCAGAGTACTTGTACACTAGCATGCACATACTTATCAAATACTACTTCAGAAACCACATCATACGCAACTTAGGAAATATACAGTAAACGAAACCATATCTCATTTTTGACAGCCTGTCTTGGTTATTAATGTACTGCACATGTCAAGATTCTATTACAGCTAATAAAATCACAATTCAGTCAGCAAGAATTCAGGATTATACTGTAGGGGCTTTAGGGTTTATGTGATAAGCATGTATAGAAAAGTATACTGTAATGTGATGCCAATTTCAAATTCAATTAATGCATTTAACAGCTTTGATCAAATAAAAATCTGCATTATTAAGAGACCTTATACAGATTTAAATTCCAGCGAAGGATGTGTGGCTGGCAGGCAAGGCAAGTAAGTACTCCTGATCTCCCTTCCAACACAGCAATGAGAACGGTGTAGACACTATCTTTCTCTCTCTCTCTCTCCACTGTGTCAATTATTGTCCACCTTCACATTTTATGCTCATTTCTGAACTTTCTATTAAAACATTTCTAACCAACTTACTTCATTCCAAATTTGACTTTCTTCTTCTCCACCATGAAATCCACTATTGTGCCAACATTTAAAGTTTTAAGTAATCTAATATCTTGGCTTCTGACCCGATCAAATAGTTGCCAATCACTCTGAGCATGTGGCAATCTTTCATCTCCATCATCCTTTTCTTCGTCATCAGGTGGATTCTCACTACCAGAGAAAAAGTAGTCAAAACCAGACCTTCCATATATTTCTGGACCTCCTGATAAAGTAGCTGACCTGAAACACAAGACTTCATTTAAGCAAGGAATAGAGGTGTAGCACATTGAAAATTTCAGATGCATATATTCAATTGGAATGCTTTATTTAAAAAAAACTTTTTTCTCCATTAAACTTTCTAAGCAACCATTTACTTTACTTCACTGTACTAACAACAAATGAAGTAAAATTTATTGTATATTGAATTTAATGTAATTGGAAATACTACATACTTCAAAATGGGACAATTTGCTTACATCTTGACTACAATCACGAAGGGAAAAAAAAAAAGGAAAAAAAACCCTGCTGCGTTTGGTTACATACCTCGTAAACAAACGCAGCAGTGCAACTCAAGCTTATACTGTTTTTTTCACTCTTGAGAATGAAATCTCTTGGCCATACTGTCACTTCAGGTGTTAAAATTTTTGAACTGTGAATAAAATCTGTTTTTATCAATATTGTATAATTTAATACAATTAACATTTTTCTATCTAAAATTCACCATGGTGAAGGGTGAAACTTTCTTGGCAAAAATTAATCTTATTTTAATTCTAATCCCCATTAAAAGTAAATCCTTGATATTTCTCACAATCTCCTAACTGTTATAAATATGAAATAATTTCAAGACGCATAATAAACTAGTTTCCTTTTTCAATAAAATTTTTGGACTATTCCATGAAACAAATTTTGCTCCAAGTGACCAACACTATTCCTAAAATGTTATTGAAATTTTTTGTTGTTTCTTAGAAGTTAATATTCACTTAAATTTCTATGATTTCTTAGAACTTTCTTCAGAAGATAATTTTTAAGTAATGGCAAAAAATAAAATAATTCTTTACCCAAAATTTCAAGACAAACTTTTTATGGCCTGTAGAATCTCTGTGACCAGTTGTTTTGACCATTAATGAATTTCTGCAATATCATAATTACCCGAATTCATATATGATGGGGAAAATAACAGAGACACAGGCCAAGCCCAATTAAAACAATTAAGCCTTGATGTAGTAAAGTGCCAGAAGTAATATTTTCAATACATTGACCTCTTTTGGTATGCCACACAACCATATAATTTTCACAAGGTATTGAGCAAAATGCTCCATATCTCCAATATACAGGTGACACACTAGTCAAAAATTCCACTTAAAATGTGAAAAACTAATTTAAAAAATACATTATGAGGAGTATCCTTCTCACCTACAAACATGTTTTCCACGATACAGGATCACAGGGAGAGGAAACCTGGCACGACACCGTGCAAATCTCGCCTTTCCAAACAAGTCTCGTAACTTTCCTACATCATACATGCTCTCATAAATGGTGCTTGTGGTGCGTGAAGGGGGAGCATCATTTGGTTTGCTGTTCCCCGAGGAAGCTGCAGGTAGTTCATACTCCAACACTATTAGTTGGCTGGGATAATGTGCACTAAGCTCCCCTCCGCCATTATTAATTACCTGAAAAAGCAAACTATACAGGACACTGAAGAAACAAATTCTTAATCACCATTATTCATCACTCTTTTCTATTATCAATGACAATTCTGTATACATAATATGCAGAAAACTCACAGAAACACCTAAATGCGACAAAAATCCTACAAGATTTCTCCAATTATACAGGTTCTAAATATGAGAAACATGCATTCCTTTCTGAAACTATTAGTCAGGCCCTATGCACAGTGTTGATGAATCTGGCCTGAAATTTGCTGAATTTAGCGGGTCAGTTAATTCCAAGTTCATTACATAAGCAGGTTTTCATGAATGAATTTAAATGGCTGTATCACAAACTTAAATTATCAAATTGTGTTTGTGTTATGTATTACAAATCATTGACATTAAAAAAGATATATATCATTACAAAAATCACAAAGTACTGATCAATAAGAAGTACAACACGGTGCATTATTACAACTGTTGTCATTGAATTTCATTCTGTGCTTGTACCATTAGGTTTGAGGGAGAATAGGACCACTACACAGAACCCAAACTCTTGATTTTTGAAAATCATCCCCTGCCCCAGCTTCAGAACCAGCAAGTGACCTGAAAAGAATTTACACTTGAAGTTCTTAAAATGAGCCAACTGAGAACCCCTGTATATACACACTTAAATTGTAGGTGTTACATGAACAATTTCCATTGAAAGTTTTGAAGAAATTAATCATAATATAATCACAATATAATAATAATATTAATAAAGCATATCCATAGAGCTGGTAAAACATTATTCTATTGTAGGTTTGGAATTAATTACATAAACATTCAATGGCATTTTAAGAGGAGGTAAAATGTCAGAAATATGGAAATTAGCTTACATAAATTCAATTTACAAAAACGATTGTAATAATTATGAAGGGATAAGTGCGACTTCGTCTTTGGTTAGACTGTATTAATGTGCTAAAGAATAGAATTGAAATGCAAATTTCACACTCAGAAGAGCAAAGTGGTTTTAGACCATGAAGATTTTGTATTAACAATATTTTCTGTCTCAACTTGTTAAAATTATTCAATCTTAGTTACTATAATGAACTGTACATTAAGTCATTTTATAGTTCTTAACACAATTTTAATCTTCAGTTTTATACATTGATTGTCTTTATTATCTACTTTTTTTCTTGAGAAAGGTTACAAAAACATTAAGGTAAAGTGCTGTATAATATAAAAGAGGTGTTGTAAAACGTGTTAATGTCTTTGTTAATAAATATTGGTCATTCAAATTGTTCTTAGTAACAATAATAGACATATTTATGATAATTCAAATTTGTTAAAACCTAGTGGTTTACATTCCTTGGAGTAGATAATGCTGTTATCCTAATAATAATATACACTGTTTACTATGTTGAAACATGTTCTTGAAGTCGAGCTACTTCCACATTTTTGTCATTATTACCAAGTAATTTACTTTATTTTTTTAATGCCAAAAAAGTAAATAAGCCATCATTTCCAATTCTCATGATTTCATGCTATAATCAATTACTTCTTTTCAGAAAAATTCCTATGATGTTACTAGTAAATTTGTTTAACATTTGAAAAGCTGTGACAAAAAATGATATAATTGAAAGAAATGACAGACCTTATACTCCTTTTTTGTGACTACAAAAAACAATAATTTTTCTCATGAAGAGGACCATTAGCATGATTTCATGGAACTGATTTCAAATATTAAAGTTGAAGTCTAAAAATATTTATCACGAATTGAAGTTTCCCTAACTATATCAGCAAACAGAAAAAAGTATCACACTCACAGCTTTTAATATCATTATTTTGAATCTATTAAATGTGTTGAACACAGTACAAGAAACAAACTACAAACACTCACAAGTTGCTTTCATGTCTCAAGAATAATAGGATAATTCATGCCACAAGAGACCACCTACTACACTACAAACAATGAGCAATTCAGAAATGCCTGTCGTTGAAGTAATAAGATAAAAACACATTTCTACATTAAGATACAAAATTAATCCCTCGAATACTATTGGCACAAGAACAATACAAACAATGAAGTAGTCCATCACATACTCCCACTAATGTGTTTTCCCATACTTGTTTAGGTGATGTGGCTGCTTTGTATTTTGGCACCTGAACCAATTAAATTGGATTTGTTCCAATGTTTTTGCAACAGTTCAATGTCAAAGTTTCCCAATGGTAAGATTATTTGTGGTTCTTTTGTGGCCCCACTGTCTTGTGTACAACCCATTTCCTTAATCCATAATGAACAAAATCAAAGAGAAATTCTCTTCAAATGATTTGACAGAACTATTGTCAATCTAAACAGACAATAATTCTGTCAAATCAGTCATGTATTACAATTTTCAAGGCTTAACCCACAAATGAATCAAATCTTATCTGTCAAATTGAAAGCAAATAGTAAAGTTACTCTACTCGTAACTTGAAACATTACTCAGTACCACTAACTGTATCTCCTGGGCTATCCCAAGGTTCAACACTGGTACATACACTGTTTTCTTATATTTTTCAATTATCTCTCATATATAACGGGAAACAACAAAACAGCACTGTCTGGTGATGATACAAACATTCAAAGTACAAACAACAGAAGCCTTAACACACTGCCAACACAATCATCAACAAACTCACAATATTTGCACAAAAATAATGTAATAATAAAAACAGATATAGCAATTGATTCAACAATTCCCAGACCACACAAAGATACACTGAACTTTCTGCAGACTGATACAAAGCTAAATGAATGAGAAATAAAAGTGCTTGGATTAACCATTCAAACCAACCTGAAGTGGAATATCCATCAAAAAGCATTTAACTTAACATTGAGCAAACTTAAATATACCATTAGACTCTTAGTAAAAGCAGTGAAGTAGAAACAGTGCAATCAGTATATTATGCTATACTGTGATTTATCCAACTCTGCCCGTGGCAGGTATCAGTTGTTGACAGTTTCATGCAATCAGGAGCAGGAACATGACATCACTATGGTGAAATTCAAGCTCCCAACTGGATGACACCGTCAATAGGCGATACTTGACAGGGGCAGATTTGGATAAATTGCAGTATAATGTATTCTTGATGCTCAAATGTGTTGAATAGGGATAATAAATCCACACATTCATAGAAAAAAAAATGTTTTAACTGTAGAAATGAATCCTTCAAACAATAACAAACACTAACAGATTTCTGCCTTGTAATTCACAATTTAAAAATCTTAAAATACTTTCACTGCCATACGTTAAATGATATTTGTGGACGCACCACCACCACCACCACCACAATCAACTACAACAAATTTACACAGTAACACAGTACAAGTGCAATATAAATCTTCACACCAACAGAACAAGCCAAGCACCTCAACTCCACCAGCCACAACTCACGACCACATTCTCCCTGGAAAGTATGTATGCTACAGGCATAGTTTTACAATAGGCTGCCCAAGTACCTAGTAAACTACATTGCAATGCATTTTCACAATCAGAGTCCAGTAATTCTTTTTTACAGAATTATGCTAGTGTCCAAGAGTTTCTTGGTAGTTATTAAAACAAAAATTTTGTTTCCAGGCACTATGGAAAGGCATGATGTTGAAAGACGTTCCAGCTACAGTAAAAAATAAAATATTCCCTTCACAGTTGTGGATACAATTTTCCTCTTTAATATTATTAGTACCAATATTTGTAATAATTTACTACTTTCTTAATATCATTACTATGCTGTTAGTTATTTTAGTGACAACTATATTTTAAACAGACTAGTCGTAAACAACAGAAAATGTACACGAGATTCATTTTATAAAACGAAGCTAATAAAGCACAAAATCATATAGAAAAGTCAAAGAAAAACAAATCGTTTAAGGACAGTCAAAGGATTTATTAATAATAATTGTGGTTGATCATGTAAAAATACTGAATTTAGTTTTATAGTTGTTTCTATTAAGATAGTAAATTATTAAATCACAAATAATTCTTAAAGGTTTGTTTTTTGCAACTTTTGCATCTAAGATCATGCAGAAGAAATTCACACACACATGCACAGAAATAATTAAACTGAAATTTAACTAACACCCGTTGACTGTTGATGTAACAATAAAAAAATCTAAATCTACCTTCCACAGTTTTGTTTAGGTAAAATCAGGATGAACATCATTTTACACTTGTACTCAATCCATTCATGTTATCGACCTTCTAAATAAATAACAGTTACCTAATTAATTCAATTTAATTATGCAAATAGCATAGAATAATTTCAAGTTTAAAGTACTTACTAAGTTACTATAATCCAATGTCACTAAGTTCAGGCACTTCTGCATAACATCTTGACTCTGTAAAAACAAAATAGTGTCACCTGATATCTTTTGGATTGTTCAAAAGTAATGTTGACATCTAAATCAGCTCAGCTGTCAGTAACATGGTTATGTAAGAATCGAATTTACACATAATGCCGTTTAAACTGGACAGAAAACTCCATTGTTTACCTTCATGAAAACCGAGAACAAAAAAAAATTGACATGTGGTTGTTCCACGATGTTGCGTGTTTACCTTGGGATCCGTCTCTTTGGCTTTGTAAGTATTTCTCGAAAAGTATTCTAATAAATGTTGAATATCAGCAGGAGTAATTTCTTCCATTTCACTAAATGACGAATGCACTTTATGTCACACACGATCGACATTAAATACACGTTGCAGTCACACCTCTTTGACTCATCCACCTCAAACCTCCATTCATTGCGTATTGGACTTAATGCCACGAAGATAATAAAATGCGCCTATACAAAATATGCAAGACGATGACAGAAAGATAAGTCACCACCGATATGTTGTCAATACTTTTAACATCAAAATCTGTCAACAGCAAGAAAGAACTTAACACACATCAGCACACATGACAACGAACCTCGTGCTCCCGAATGCGAGAGCAGACCTAATATTAGAGACAGAACAAACTATTTTTGTGGAGACGACCAGTAGGAGGTTTTGATTGCGACAACAGCGTAACCTATCGAGATCTCTGAATATAACGGCGGGAACTTTGAATAGGTCTATTAGCGGGATCTTTCACATCTTTCTCAGCAACAGCACCGTTCCAAAACGAATTATAGATATGTAAGAATTTGGGTGTCACTCTTGATAGAATCGCCACAAATTGTAGATGATAGATCGCATTTCATTCACATGACGTAGTCTAGAATCCTACCAATTCCCAAACAGTTATGTATTTTAACGGGAAACTTTTCGAATCCAATGGTAACACTTTAATTGCTTAGTGTTTAAACTTTTAAAAAACATTTAAGATATATGTACAAGCAAATATGTCTCAAGATCTGAAATTAAAAATAATCATGTTACTCTTGCCACAATTTGACTTTCAATTATTTAGGTGTTAATTACCTTCCTGAGTACCGTGGCACTAATGCATTTGAATGTGAGCATGCGTGTGAAATATGCAGATTATAAAATTATTATATTTCTATGAAATATTCTTTTGATAAAAGTTAACTAATATTGGCGTTTCCACAGAATGAACTAAAGTTCTCCGAGCACTGATACTCGAGAGACATTATTTTTCAACTCGGTGAAGACGATAAAATGTGCTACATTTATTTCATGTTATACCATATACCACAGTAGTTCGTGTATAATATATAAGGAATTGAACATTAAAAGGGTGAATTGAGTTGGAAACAAAACATTCATAAATTTGATAGAACTTGTGTTTAGTACTATCTAGTTTCAGGGATGAATGAAAATATTTTCGTGAGTTAATGTGAGTTCGAATGAATTTATCCATAACGTTTCAGGGACCGGCGTGCCTTGATTTAATAATAGACCAATTGACTCTGAATTTAAAAAAAATTGAAAAGCAATCTAATCACCTGATCCTCAGTACAAATATCCCATCTGACTACTTGTATTTCACATCTCAACTAAATTGGCTAACATAAATACGATTTCTATGGCATGCAAGCGACAAGTTTCCAAATTGCGATATAATACTAGCGCCCCATTGACTGACTCTTCATCAATCTTCATAGCTTCTTTCCTGGATCCCTGATTTCACCCTTTCTCTTCAACACACACTCATCTTGGTGTCAACAAAGGATTTTGTTTCAAATGTTCTGTCTCTTTCTAATACGTTTCGTAAATAATATTTACAAAGAGGGTTTTCGTTCTGTATTTTTAGCATGATATTGCATTACGTTTTTATAACAGTATCCCGTAAATCACGAAAGTTCAGTTCGATTCCAAGCTAGAAATTTTGCTTCAGTGAACGGGTCATTGCAAGATTCCAAAACATTTCAACACTTTCTTTCCCTATACATTTGACGTTCTAGCACATTATTATATTTAACAGCAAAAATATGTGGATGAAATATGTTATAATAAAAAATAAAAAATTCAATAAGAGCACGCATTTTCCGTTTTGCGATATGACCGATATTTTCACTTACTTCGTCTTTGAAAGTGACTCAATGACCAATCAAATGACCGATCAGTCAGGACCGGTTATCTGACCGATTCATCACTACAGTAGAGGGAATACATGTTGGATACGAGTTACGAAAGTGTCAGGTCTCGTTGCTACCAGCTTGACCACTGCTTCTGTCGGGTTTCAAGATTTTCCGTCACTAAGAAATTGTAGTGATTTGTAATACAAAATACCGGAAAGACGAAGCCGGTACAGTAGATGTTGGTGCCGTGGTTGGCTCATTCGCGGTGAACCGGGTGACACGATAACCTTCGATGGATACTTGGTAATCACATTTATATTCTTAATAATATCTGATAGTATGCATCAACACTAGGAAAGTTTTTTTCTGTGAAAAGGAAACATTTTAATCATTGTAGATGACAGACTGTGTTATGCAGCGAGTGTTAGATCTCGCTTTATACATGTTTAAACGAAGCAGTTATACGACCCACGAAGCCTTCCTGGAGAATTTTTCAAAATTGTGGTTTTTGGCAACTTTGGTTACGGCTGATGAGGTTAATTTAGATAGAAACTTGCTTCTACCTCCAAGGTCACCAGTTACTGTTATAACAGTGTACGAAGACGACAGAGTTGGTATATCAATTTTTGTACTCATGCCTGGTGCTAAATTACCTTTACACCGACATCCCAAGACATATGGTCTTCTTAAAGTTTTATCCGGAAGAGTTAAAATACAAGCATTTAATGTACTCTCCCCTAGTGCACAGAAGAAAATAAGAGAAGAAAAGTGTATCAACAAGAAAGCTTTACTGGTTGAGAAACTTGAAGAAATCTATGCAGATGAGTCTAGTGGGCCAAGAATAATTACACCTGGCAATAAAAATTGCCATGAAATATATAGTGATTCTGGCCCTGCTGCCATTATTGAAATATTATCTCCTCTCTATGATGATCTGAAACCCCAAGCCAGTCAGCCAACTTTGGAGTGGAAATTTTATTCTCACACTCCTGTGAGGGTGCGATATCTGCCTCATGCTGATAAACATATCACCATACTCCACCGAATAGAATCGCCAGCTGATTTTTATATGGATGCTGCTCCATATCATGGACCACAACTTATCAGAACAGTGGGTAAGTAGAAGAAGGTTTTGAAATTTGATACGGTCATATAAAATGGATTGTAACTTTGGGTGCTTCTTTCCTAGGTTAGAATGATGCAGCTAGGACATTTGTGTGGTTACCAGCTGATTATCATTCACACTGTGACGTCTACTTTAGCCAGTGGTTTAGGTATTTTATGAGAGAATGGAGATGCTTCAGTCTGTGTCATTCTCTCCTGGTTTACTTGTGTGTGCCTAGTCAACCATTTTGTGCCTTGACTTGAATGATTTAGTTTTGTAAAGATATCTGTGTCATGATGTTACATACATTAGTGCGCAGTATTGAAATTTGCCCATACTTCATAACTTCTTGAAGGTTTGGGGGAATTTTCTTTTATGTAAAGTTTCCATGAACTATTTATCCATAATGTGTTTTGTACAAAATATTGTAAAGGGAAAGACTGGATGAATTACTTTTTAGTAATGGCCGTATGTATGCATATGAATGTGTATGTCTGAGTTATTGTCCATTGGTTTGAGTGTCTTATTTGCCTGATGGTATCTTTGTGTACAAATATTGGGAAATCTGTTGTGAAGTAAATTATTATTTACTAATTTTGTTTGAAAGAATCATGATTACTTTCATTACAAAACAACTTTTTATAAGCAAAAATAATATTTTAAAATCAAACTGCTTTAATTAGAGATGATTGGACCCTTTGAGATAATACTTTCACTACTTTATTTGATAAGTGATCCATTTCATTACTGCATTTGAATAGATGGATTGATGGCACATCATAGAAACTTATTTTCATTGTGGCTGCTTAGTATATTGTTGCGATTTGCTGTTCAATAAACAAATTGGATGAGTTTTGTCATAAGTTGAATTCGTGTCGTTTGTGCTTTTTCAGTGGTGAAATTTAATAATATGAAACAAAATTTGCAGTGTGTAACTATGAAATAAATCCATAGATCTTGTGATCAATTTCTTTTATTAACATTAAATACTAGTTTTTTTTGAACACTTATTTTATGTGATATTAGGAAATCACCAATATTCATGTAATTCAGTTAAATTTATCTGAAGCAAGAATTAAAATATTTTACTACTTTGACTGTTTTGTTATAAGAGTTTGTTGATGAGAAGTTTGAAGATATGCTTGACGTTTCGAATGGGGAAAAAATATTCTATTACAGAAAAGGATTGATATAGATGCAAAGAAAATGATGACCAAGCTGCTCGTTTATCACCTGATTAGCCATTGCCACAAAGAGTTAGATGTTAAATTACAACAGTGAGAGATCAGTTATTGATGTGAGTGAATGTTACGGAGTTATTGAGTAATTAAGTGTCAGTAAATTGAAAGGTGGAAACCGTATTTGAATTGCCAAAATTTTCATTTCTTCCTTGTGAACCAACAAATCTTGGGACTATATTTGGACAAGTGTTTAGTTTGTTTTGCAGTTACTTCGAAAGTTGCAAATTCATTTAATTTGATTCAAAGTAAATCAAAAACAAACTCGTGAATGTGCAACATTATGATAATCATGATTATAAATTACAAAATGGAGTAATTTTGTTTGGAAAGAATTATTGTGTAAAACCATTTAAAGCTTGTTTATATTTTACTCAAATCCAGTAATAAATCATTCTGGAACCTTTGTTTTCTGTAAAGAATGATCAGTGTAGAAGTGCCTTTGAGAGGAAATAAATTTTATTGTTCAAAATTTTAATATTTCTAATTTTAAACTGTGTAGTTTCGTGATCAGTTCTCTTTATTTGTATTTTTGAGTAATGTGTGGCAAAGGGTTGATTGGAGCAGGATGGTCTCGCAAAGAAAAGTTATCTTTTTTATAATATAGTATGTATCAAGGCTGTCTTCAAATGTGCTCTTGCTTCTCTGGTTTTTAAATATTATTTATACTTAATTATTTGAAAGCATCATATATAGTGGTATGAATATAGTACAAAGCTTGAGAGAGAGAGATTAAATTTTGTTATAAAAATACTTTGCTCTCTCTAAAAAAAAAAATAATTCTGTAACCAGTTTTTCGGTTATTGAAATTGTATGATATTTCACTACACCACAGTGGTGTGCCATTGCACTAGTGGCATGGAAATTTTAAATGCGTCAAGTGCCAAAATTGATGAAAACAAGTTATGATCACCTAATGATTGTATGTGCCAATGCCAGTGCACTCCTTCAAGAGTTTTGTCCATGAACATTTTGAAAGTATTCCAATCATTATTAAAATAGTGCTTGTTATATGGCCAGGTAGTTTGGATGTTCTAAAATTTTTAAGTGCCCACACAAGGCTCATTTACTCAATTTCTTGTTGATGGTACAAATGTATAAAAAACATTTAGTGAATTAGTTTTGTGATGATAATGGGTGAACTTGTTAAAAGTACAAGAATAAAGATACGAACTAAAAAGTTTACCAAACACATGACAAGAATTAGTAACCAGAAGTATTGTGTGTGGAAAAAATAAACTTCAAATAGTTATATGGAAGTTTACTTGAGTTCAGGTCATTAATAAATCATTTAAAGTGCCAACGTTTCAGCTTTTATTAAGCTTTCAATAGGGCATTTTTACTCCGGATCTCTCGAACCTATCCACATTCTAACAACTCTTCCTTCCCACATATTTCTTCTTGTATTTCCTGGCTTTCATTTCCATACATTACTTTTACATAACACACCACCTTGCCACAGCAGTCGTCTCATTACATGTCCTCTTCTTGACCTCTTATTAACGACCTATACTCAAGAAAACTTTCATACAATTAATCAACGCAATCAAGAAACCATGCACTATTAAAAATAGTTGTATAATGTTCCTGTAGGATTGTAGTTGCTTTAAAATAAGTTAAGAGGATCTGCCATTAATTTTGATATTGTTGATCATTGTTCCTCACCTTCAAAAAGGGATTTCCCCCTTTTTGAAAAAGATTTCAAAATGTCAAATTCGTGATAATGTGGAATCACCTATAGCTATGCTAAACCTATAAAAATCCTAACAAGGTTATACACATTTTTTGATTTTTGTAAGACATCTTCATGTACAGGCTGCCTGGGGATGAAACATAGAAACTTCTAGTATAAACTCTTAAGACAATTTTAACCATGTTTTGTCTAGTAAACTACTTGGATATTCTGAATGGCTGAGTCACAATAAACGCTCAAAAGTTGATTTGAAAAAATGGTTTCTATGCAAAACTTTGCATTGTAGAAGCTTATAAACACTCCAGAAACATGTAAATTGTTTATTATTTACAAAAGAAATGAATGTTTAGAAAAAAATTAACCCAGAAATAAAAAGCAGTTAAAATTTTTAAATTGGGTGCTTTTTTATTTCTGTGTTTAATTTTTTTCTTTTTGGACAAATATATTCATTTCTTTTGTATATAATAAACAATTTACATGTTTCTGGAGTGTTTATATGCTTCTGCAATGCAATTTTTGCCTAGAAAGCATGTTTTTAAACAAACTTTTGAGTGCTTATTGCAACTCAGCCATTCAGAATATCCAAGTAGTTTATTAGACAAAAAATGATTAAAATTGTCTTAAAACCTTATTTTCGAAGTTTCGACGTTTCCTCCAAGGATATCCTGTACAATCAACATTAAAAAACTAAAGATTTCATAGTTAATGTGGCTACAGTTCGTGACAATCCTGGTATTATAAAGTACAAAAAAATTCAGTGAGAAGCAAGATTAGTCTACTTGTGTTTTATGCAGAGGATCCAGTGTCCACAATATTGCAGTGTTGAATTTGCTCTCAGCTGATCACACACTTACTCTAGTAAAAAGATGTGTTGATTTAGCTGTCTATGCTATATTTCATTGATTAAAAAAAAAAATGGAAAGTTCTATACTCATTCATGTGCTTTATGAAGACATTTTTGGATATAGCTCCCTATTTATTTATTTTTTTGTACATGATTTATTATTTTGAAATTGCTTCAAATACGTGTATGCCAATAACACATCACCAACTACGTATTACATCTTGACTTCCGAAATATAGGTGGTGTATGATGTTCATTTACTCAGTAGGTCAATTTTGGCACTTAACGAGTTTTGAATTTCCACCCCTCAAATGTGGAAATTATTTTTACCTTTGGAGCTCTCCAAGAATGTGCATTGCAATTCAAATTGGCCTATTAGATAATATTTTTTTTACTTGTTAGTAAACGGAGACCTAGGTTTGATTCCCAGTCAGAGTGTCTAACGCTTTGAGTTTTGCAAGTTGAAACCTTGAGTTCGATGCTCAAAGAAAAGTTCTGTATCATTCATAGTGTTGTTTGAAATTCTTTTATTCTCATTTACTTCTTCCTCTGCTTCAGTATAACACATAGATACTTATTATTTTCAATTATTTACGTTGAAATATTTGTATATTATATAAAAAATGTACAGGCACATTTGATATTTTATATAACTTCTGTTTTTACAAAAAAATATTACACAGATCTATGAATTGTTTGACTCTTTAATGTTATTCACCTCTGTGAGCTCGAGAAATAAATACTTTCACTGTAGTGCCTGATGTAGCTCATCATATGTTCTGATTCTTGGCTCATTCCATATGTTTCCAAAGGTGGTTTTAAAATTGGGGAAAAAGAAACATTATTTTAAAACTTAAATTGAAGGATTTACATTCACATAATCTGTTGTGCATTCTCTTCAGGAAATAAATTGTTCCCAATCTTCGATAAATACTTCTTTACTGCTATTTCCTGTTCATCAATTGCTGGTCATAGGGCAGCAGTGGTGCAGGAGCTATTTGATGTTTTAATTGGGTAAATATAAATGTAAAATACCAGTGGAGAAGGTTGTTGTCATATTAGATTGGTGTTTAAATTTCTTTTTCCTGGTATTTGGAATCACCATAATTGCAGATTTGTTGACTTCATTTTAGTTTGTGAATGGTATACAATAACAAGAATTTTATGACTAAAAGATGTCTGTGGGCATTGTAAATAGATCTATGTTAATGTACCCCAAAGAAAATTCGTATTGCTGTACTTAATGTTCATAAAGACTTCTTTCTTACCTGTAACTTCAGAAACATTTTACTTACAACAAATACCATAGATATTGTTAAAGCAAATACAATCTTAATCATACATACTTGAATGAGTAAGATCATTGCATGAAAGAGGAAGATCCCCTTGAAAACAGTGTACCTTACACTTGGTATGTTATTTGGGTAAATGTGAAACTTTTAAAATGTGAATTGAATTTTCAATTTCAATTGTATATATTTTTTATTCTTTTTTTTTTTGAAGGCAGTTATACTTAAGCTTTTATTAGCATGCGTTATTGTTTATAAAGAGATAATTTAAAATGTATCCTGTCCAGCCTGATTCTTAAGAGTGGAATTTTTTGAACTTTAGGATGCGGTGAAACCATAACTGAGGTGTTTGCAATCAAAACCTGCTAATTACATTTGTGTAAACTTTACAAGAGACAAAAATCTTCTCACATTTTTCTCCAGTTTGATGAAAAATGGGATATGTTCTTGATAAATTTTAAATGAAAAATAAACTGGAAATATAGATATATTGGAGGTTGTGGAGGACTCCCTAAGCATCGCAAAAGGCAAAAAAGTGAATTTTGCTATCTGATGAAATAAGCTGTTTTTGATAGTAAACAATCATATTGGTATTTATTTCTAATGTTCTGTGTCATTGTATCGACTTGTTGAAGAGGGGTCATTGTGCCTGCAAAACTCATTACGTGCACTTTTTTTTTTTTTTTTTTTTTTTTTTTTTTTTTTTTTTTTTTTTTTTTTTTTACGAAAAGAAGTTATGACCACTCTAAGTAGGAAGAAACTATTTAGAATTGATACCTTAATTGTACCGTAAATGTAATTGTGTATTAACCCATGATACAAAGAAAACTAATATTTCAGAGTCTTTTGTGTGTCTCCTGTTAAATGTATTCACTTCCGATGGCCATTTCAATAGGTGCAATGATTGTTTTTGTCTCAAGATTGAACTGTTTTTGGATTGAAAAAAATTAAGAAACAGTAAATTGTTTTGTAATGAATGTAAGTTTCATTGTTTTTGAATGAGTACATACAACACACAAATTTCTGTATAAATTTAGATTTAGTTCAACCATGTTCTTAATGTGCAATTTAAAACAGTGTTTCTTGATATTCTCGGCTACTGCAGACATGTAGGATATAAGTGTTTAATAAAAAACAGCTTTGGAGGATTTTAAGGAAAAAGATTTAATTTCGAAGCACCAGTGGCGTAACGTTCGGGCCCGCGAGGCTTGCAATGCGGCTGAGCCCAGGTAATAGAGGGTCTATTTTTAGACTGAAGATTTTGCGATTGTAAGAAATATAAATTACTTGATACTTTCTCTGATACTTTGCGATAGTTGATACAATAAAATATTTAAAAAAGCAACTTCCAGAAGAACGATTTTATCCGCTTTGGTAGTTTATATAACCCGGTTTCTAAATCAATAAAGGTAAGAAATTCATTTAGGTTTTATAACATTCTTAATTTCATAAAATTAAATAATAAAGGCAGATTTTTGTACTATTGTTATTAATTATAGACTGGTAAATATGAATTTATTAAAGGATAATTTTATTATTTAAAAGACAAATGTTGTACTAAGTGTTTGCTAAACCCTTTTATAAAAGGGGCCCAGTTAAAGGTTTTGCAGGTGGGCCCACACTCATTTTGTTACGCTACTGTTATGCACTCTATTAGATGTACTGTACATGCTTCTTTTTTAGTGTTATTTATCTAAAATTAAAATGATTATTAAGAAAAACACTAAGAATAATTTCCACTATTCACTCCTTTCATGTTGTGTTGAAGCATAACACCCTTCGAATGAAACCACATTTTTTGGATGACTGTCCTTTGGCTTTGTGGCAGATGGCATGTTAGAGATTAGTTTGATAATTTGTGATGGGTGTGGGATTTGCAATTTTTATAGAGAAGGTAAGGTGTTTTTGTAGTTTTGTTATGAATATTTAAATTATCTTGTTTTGTTTGTAAAATTTTATTTAAGTATAGAGTTAAAGTTTTTATTTTTTATTATTTAAAAACTGAATGAAACTGATAAAACTTTGTTGAAATTTGTTTTTAACAAGAGATATTTGTGTTGTCATTTTTATGAATCTTAAGATTTTTTGGCTTGATTTGTAATAGAAAATTTGCGTGACAATACTAACTAACTTTCTATATGTTCTATTCTAAACAATGATTGGAAGTCATCAAAAGGTTGTAGTAATTAGAGAATGTGTTGAATGAATGTTGTAGAGAATGAACAAAAGGAAATAGTGTTCTTTTAGTGACCTCACCAGTATTTAGATGTTAGGTGAGGAAGGGAAGTGTGTTGATTTGTGGAAAATATGTTTGGGGAAAGAGTATTTTTTTGTTCTGTAAAATTCTATTGTTTAGAAAACGGTTTTCTTGTAAAGAATGGTAATGGGCTTTGGCCTAAAAGATGAAATACCAAGTCATGTGCTACAACGTTAGGTCTTTTTGACCAAACTCACATTTTTTGTGTAAATTATTTAATTTTAACATTCTAGGAACTTTTTTTCTTCTTTTCTTTTAAAATACATATTTTTCATAATTTCAATGAACAATAAATTCTCATTTTCTCCAAATAAATGCCCACCACCATCCTGTCAAGCACGCACGTTTTTCATGGCTTCGGGTCATTTTGATCCTTATGTTGTAGCAGTAAGGTTAAAAGGTACAGAGCAAGATTAAAGAAAAAATATTAAATCACTGTAAATATTTTTTAAAATGTTTGGCAGATTTACAAATACTGATATGTAATTGATAGATTATTTTCAATGCCTATTGAAATGCATTTAATATTAAATTGTTAGAGATTTTTGGAATCCATTTTTTTCACACCTTTTAATGTAGTATAGCAAATGGAATCTTAGTTCCTGCTGTAATGAATACTCAGTTTATAATCTAATTATTTAATGAGAGAAATCAAATAGGGTTATCATTGGTTTATACCTGTTCGTGTTGTGAAGGGTTTGTGAAAACGTGTGGCACAAACGAAAGAAAATTTGGCTTAAATTTTTAAACCAAAGATGAGTGAAGTTGTTATCCAATTCTTGAAGCTTTTCTGATATTTTGACTGTTATTACTATAATTTTTGACACTATTGTAATATCTGTGTACTACTTTGATGGATAGCATTACAAGATAATAAAAGCTAATCTTTTTATTTACATCAGTCTTCGATGCAGCATCTCACAGATAGCCAAGAAGATTCTTCTTCTTTGCATTAATATTTGTGGAATAAAGTGCATATCTATTCAAATTTTATGAAATTATATTTGAAATAATATTGTATATAATTTTAGTTTTAATTTTATGTTAAAATTTTTTTCATGTTTGTTCATGTTATTCTGAAAGCACGTCATGGTTGTTTGTTTTTAATTTCATGTTAAAAATGTGTATGAGGTGATATAGCATAATCAAGTATTTAGAGCCAGGCATACTAAAAAAAGGGGGGGAATGTATTGTTGGTGCAGTTGTGAATAGAAAACCATTAATTTTCTGATCTGAAATATGTATTGTTTCCTTGTACTGAATTTAATGTTATGGGATGAAGTTGAAATTAGAATACTACTGAAAAATGTTAACATTTTATTTGAAACCTAAAATAATGGGAGACATTCACTTTCTACTAATTTAATTTTTACGGGGACATGTCACAGCCTTGACTTTCATAGTTTTGCACATAAGAGAACAAAATTTTTGTAGGACATGCATTATATTTATATTAGGAATTAATTTAAATTAATTGTATTCAATTAATTGTCAATAGTTTTTAACTATTTTTGTTTTGTTATGCAAAAAAATGATTGTTTTGTAAGGATGTTGATTTTTCCTCTTCTTTTTTCTTTTTATTTTTTCCCTCCTGCCACCCTTCCCACCAATTCAATGGATGTGTGTGAACAAAATATTGTTTGAATTTGAAACACAAGTAAGCAAGTATTTAAGTTAAAAGAATTTTTTTAAAATACTGCTTGATGAAGTTTGGAAAAATAATCCTGTTGTTAAATAAAATGTTTAAAGTAGTGCTACTGTCACAACAAAACCCTTATCACCGTAGTAATAATAATAATAATAATAATAATAATAATAATAATAATAATAATAATAATAATAATAAATAATAACAACAATAACAATAACAACAACAATGATAAGAGTGAACATATTACTATAATATCTTGAAGTGAAACTGCAATTAAACATAATTTCTGCAAGTAGCACTAAGATGAAGCTGTGATATCACAAATGGCGTTGAGAGATTCTGTAGAACCTGTGTGCTTCAGAATTCCCCTGCACTGTAATTTTTTGCCTTTACACTTCTTCCTTTTTTCTTTTCTGCTGTTTTTTGGCATTTGTGAACTTTCTTCTACTTTTTATTTAAGATTTTCTCCTATTTTTGACTTTGTAGGCTTGGCTTTCTATTATATTGGGCACTAATGATCAATGATATTGTTATAGGTTGATTTCTCAGTCTGTTAATTGCCTCCATTGACTTAGCAGACCCCACATTAACATCAATTGCCATCGGAACACACAATTCCAAATTGTTTTTGGAAACAAACCTTGGTTTGAATAAAACACACACACACACACACAAAGAAAGAAACAAACAAACATGAATCTTCGACCAGGAGGCATGTTGCACCAGCCATTTAAACAGTTCATATAACCATTAAACATTTTGGAATGGTGAAAATCGAAAGCACCGAAAGTTCAAAGAATGTTAAATTTTTAATAAGTGAAAAATATCAAGAAAATCAGGATTTTTCTGTCAGAAATCCCCTTTGTGCTTCAAATATAATAATAAATAGGCAGGTGCCCTTGATGAGAATTACTTACTTCCAGTTAATTGCTACTTTCAATAGTTTCATGCATTGATTCAAAACTGAGGAAATCTCAATTAATGTTTGGTATGTTATACCTTATATCCCATCTATGCAAGTCTACTAAAAGGCAGCAGGTTTTTGTGCAGCTATTCAGTAGTGAAGACGGTTACCTTATTAAATAGGCAATTTTGTGGGAATTGTTCTGCACAGAAAAGGTCTTCCATGATTTTTTGATTTGTGGATGATTAAGCCTTCCATGATTCAGGTTGACTAAGTAATTGAATTGTGTGCAAAGAATCAAATGGACTCGTCCAAAATTAATTTTATCATCGAGATATTAATATGACTTCCAGATGGTCTTAGCCCACATTACTGTAAATCTTTTGCATTAATTTTTGTGTGTATTAAAAAACATGCTGCAAAACAATAAAAAGAATGCTTTCAGAATTTTCTCTTGCAATTTTGTGTGTTTCACTCATGCTTAATGTTGGTATTCAATATCAATGCAACACTATGTGCAACTAATAGGCATCAATAGAGCTTTGCTGACTAATATAAATTAAATTGGAATGTTTAAGTCAGCTTGATGTAATGGACATAGAACGTATTTCTTTTGTCTCTGTGATGCAAGTGGGGTATTGTTAAACATATTTTTAGATTAGTTTTTTAGAATATTATTTTCTAAATTAGAAATGGCCAAATATGAATTTCTCTGTTAATTATTTAAACAATATTATCTAGTTATAAATGTAGTGAAAATTTAATAACAATTTATTTAAACTAGTGTCAAAATGATTCAATTATCAGAAACAATTCGTTATTCTGCGGATTGACTGGTTTCAGTGTTGTTAATTTCTGTTTAAACATTGTGTAAATGTGGCAGTGGCATGTTGTAAATATAGCAGTGGAACTATTAGCCACCTATGTGATTGCTAAAAAAATTTGAAAATTACATACAGGAGTGTTAATAGAAAAACATTTTTCAGTATTTTTGAATGTAATTGGGTGAAATAAAGAGTGCTTAATTGAATGATACTCTCAAAAATCCAAAGAAGGGTAAATTGAAATAACTTCCACAAATTTCATTGAAAATGTATGATTTTTGATTTAAAATCTGTATATTGATACTACATTCTTGCAGTGATGTAGATGATATTTTCTGATATATGTTTGAAGATTACACATCAATATATGTGTGAGAATACAGAATTAATTCCTAAAAAAGTCTGTGTGTTCAGATATTTTATTTGCCGATGAGTCCTGTGACTTATGGAGGGTCACACAGATAAGGACTAATTTCCAGACCAGAGATTCCTTTTCTTTGTGTGGATTATTTTCAGATAGTGCATAACTGATTTGTATTTTTTAGTACTCCAGTACATGTCTGTACATAGTGCTATTAATATATCTGGAGGAATTATGAAATAGCAATTTTTGGGAAGAAACTAACTTTTTTCTTATCATTGTCATTTTTCTCATTATTGTTATAAATATTTATTTTAAGCAAGGAACTTTCAGTGGCCCTTAAAAATTCACAGTTTATTTCAAGGTAAGATTCTTTTGTATCTGTTCATATTTTCAGATAATTTGTTACATTTTAGTAGTGTGAAATTTAATTCAATTAATCCCCCCCCCCCTTTCTTTTTTCTTTTTTCCACTTTTTCTTCCTTTGAGCTATTTCAAGTTTCGCAGTGTATACAGTTTTGAGTAGAAAACTTCATGACAAGTGAGTAGAAAACTTCATGACAATTCATGACATGAGAAATTTCATGCCAAAACTGAGGGGAGAGAAGTTGTTTTCGGTCAACTTAACCACCGCAACTCTGTGCAAGTTAAATGAGAATGTGATAGCAACCATTTCCATGGAACCATTGCTTGTGTTTTGTTTCCTGGCCACAGAGCGAGTGTTTATTTCTAAAATAGTTGGGTGGTATTTTTATGTTATGGAAAAAGTATTGTCAGTGGTGGTAAATGTTACATTTTCTATGTAGCAATTATTTTAATGTTTATTTCTAATATGCTTTCCAATTTCTTGCACAAAGATATTTGAGATGCTGAAATATAAATAGTTTAGTGTGCATTGAACGTTGGTCAAATTCTGACCTCATCTTTGCTTTCAATGTGATACTTAATGATCATGAAATTATTTACAGTTCCTGTTTCTATTTAAATCTTCCTGTTCCAAATTATACCCCCTCTAAAAGGCCAGACAATCAATTAATTTCACTTTGTATTTGAGAGTGTTTGATTTTGTAGTGGCATGCTATATTCAGATTTGTTTTCAAGCTTATACAACCTTGCGAGTAAAGTAATTTAATATTGTTATAAACAAAAAATAAATATTAAAATAACAAATAATGCAACTTATTTTCACATAAAAAAGATCTCGTTCCTTCTTAAAATGTTTACAAAGTTTTCACTTGGGCATACAAATCAAGTTAATTACTGGTTTTTAAAGTATAATATTTGAAAAGACTATTATTTCGCAAGGTTAAATATAATTATTTAATATCTTCTTGTTATTCATTATTTAATATAAAACCACTTTTAATGGTATTCGTCTGAATTCTAATAATGCCAGGTTGGTCATCAAACCTCTAAAAAAAATGGTTTATCAACAGGGGGAGATCTCATTTCAGATATAGTGTTGCATTTTTGTTGTTTATTAGAGTGAAATTGAGTATTTGTATTGAGTGAAATGACAGTGTACATCTCTTGCGATTCTACGTTAATGTGATCTTGAACATTAAAATATTATTATATTTGATAATAGAATCTTATTAAGATATTAGATATTAGAAGATCTTTGAATTGATGTCATGGTACTATTAAGTTTGTAGATTGTTTGAGTTACCATTATCCCAGATCCGGTGAAAATTGGAATTACTTTAATTATTCTGTAATATTGAATCGGTCCTCTGTAGCTCATTATTTTTTAACATAAGTTTTGAATATTTGTCTCATCAGTTTTGCTTGATATATTCTTCTCTTTTAACCTGCCCTAAACCAATTGAATAAATATACTGCAGAAATTGAATAATTTGATTGTGGAAATTGATAAAATTTAAATAAGGAATTGTTTAAAAGCCTGTGGTAATATTTGTTGAACTTCATTTAAATTTTAAACTTTTATTTATACTTATTTTATTGATATTTATATTTTAAAATGAGTTATTCGTGACTTTTCACAAACGTTTGCTCAGAAATCTTAAATTGGAGGTTACGTTTCTGTTTTAGTAGATCAGTGTTAAATACTAGTGATCTGTGTCTTCTTGTTGCAAATGATATTTCAAATTTTGTGTTGGATGATGTGTGTTGCTCATAAAACTAAACGTAGTGTCGCCACTTTGAAAAGGAAATTGTATTATATGTTTTGTTGTTGATGGTTTGTTATTGTTCATTGTTAAAAAATTGACATAAAAACAGATTTACCTACGTTCTGTAAGTGAAGTAAATGGTATAAAACATCAGAGAGAGCATTTTAAGTTTTGTTTTTGTTTTATTTTGTTTTGGAAATAAGAAATTGGTGTGACCTAACTAGATCAGAGAGCAAAAATGTTTTGAATAAGTGAAAAGAGAACTTGAAAAGTTCTCTTGTGGCCACAGAAGTGTTCAGTATAATGTTTATTAGTTTTGGAATTTTGATTCTTTTGTAATGTGTTTTGAAAGATGTACAGTGCATGAAATGGAAGAAAAGATAGTGAGATAACTGTGATACATAAAGAAGTCGTTTCCTTATTTCTGTGCTTACAATCACGTTATCTACTAGAATATCTCAAATTTTGTATTTGAGACTATTGTGTATTGTAGTTGTGAATACTCAGTTAACAGTACTACAAATATTTTCACCAAAGAACTTTGAATTTCAAATGGCATTATTTTACAAAAGTTGCAGATCAGCCATAGCCATAGTCATTGTCTTAATTTCTGTAAATATGGTTGGTAATTAATTGTTAAACGAAGTGCCAGTTACATAATAAGACTGATTTTTATTTTGCTTAGAAAATATCTAATGTGATGATAGTTGTAAATTAACCCATAGTTCCTTCAGTTTATTTTTAATTACAATCAAAATAGTGATTCAGCTGATATTTGTTTGTATATTTGTGTAATGTTGCTAGTAAAATAATAGAATGAATATCAGTGTTGAGGGTGATTTTTTTGTTCGCTTCTTGATCCATATTCATTTCATTATGAAATATGAGAAATAGTTTATATTGTAGATATAAAATGTTTGCCTTTAAACTGAAGTGAGTAGAGTTTATGATCATTATAGAACATAAGTTGTATCTTAAATTTTTCTTTCTTAATTTTTTGCCTTTTTCCTTTTTTTAAAAATTATTTTTTAGTTTTTTTAAATAGTTTTATTACTTAAATTTTGTAGTATAAATTTATTTCAGGGTATTATTAAAGAATTTATCATACTGGAATCATTTTAAAATTTTTGGGATGTGTTTACAATGAATGTTGAAATAAAAAGGCAATTTAAAGTAGGTAGTTATTGGACCTCATTTTGGTATTTTGTGTATATTCTCTCTAATTCTCTAAAGTGAAATAATCGTTATTAGATTCTTAAATAAGAAAAATGAACCTTAACAATAGGATGGTGTGTTTGCCCTAAGAGAGCTACCACACAATCGGAATGTTCTGTGTGAACTACTTTCCAAATGATGTTACTAATGGTCTAGTCAGAATAATTGAAAGTACCATGGAGATTCAGTGATATCTGATGTCTTTTGAAAGGGAAGTCATGTAATTTATTTTGACTTGCATATAATGTGCAAAATAATATTTCTAAAGGAAAAAATTTGAATGAAGTAAAACGTTTTACACTACTGAAATAAAATAAGTTTATATAGGAAAAAAAAATATTGTTCATGATTAATAATTTAAAGTAGTTTGTATTGCATTAAACACATTTTGAGTAATGAATCGTTTGATAAATAGTTTTAAAATGATATGGCATAACTGGAGTATCTATGCTTTGAATCTGTGTGTTTATGTTCTGTAGGCCCCATTGCCTGCATGCACACTGGTGCTTGTATGTGGTTATACATATATAATATGTAAATGTATATAAGAGTATGTGTGTCCTCAAGAATTGGTTAGCAATTAGAGACGGCATTGATGAATTGCTGTGGAATATTTGATATTTCCATTGTCCATTGGGACCAGCAATTTGACATTAAAAGGTGTGCTGATAATAAAATTATTTTTAAGTTTCTATGAAAAACAAGCTGGCACAAATCTAAGCCAGTTTGGTTTATTAAAAAAATATTTTCCTAACGAAGTTCCATGAAAATTAAAATTATAAAGTTATGACAACTTTCAGTTGCTTTAGTTGACATTCCCACATCTATTTTCCACCATCCCTCCAGGAGTGGATGCTGTCCTCTCTCTTTTTTACCATTGTCATGCACTGTCCATTGGAATTTGGGAGGTGTGTGTGTGTGTTTGTGATGCTGTTGTGCTTTATGTATCTTTGTACATTGAGCTATGAAACTCTTTGTAATTTTGTGAATGTAATGCATTCATTGCAAAGTGAATTAAAATTTATTTTAAATTGTAAGTGGTAATATTTAGTCACTTTCCTCACAGAATCTTTCTTCCTGGTTAGCGGTTCCCGACTTTATTTTTAAGTACACTTACAGAGTAGGGAGTTACGTAATTCTGCAAAAAATAGATCGAGATTTTGACGGAAATATACATTTCGGGGGCCCTATTACCCACCATACACAGGATTTTCTCCCAAACATAATTCCCGATCGAGAAAGAAAGAAAAAGAAAGAGAGAGAAAGGAAGAGAAAGAAAGAGAGAAAGGAAGAGAGAGAAAGAAAGGAAGAGAAAGGAAGAGAGAGAAAGAGAGAAAGGAAGAGAAAGAGAGAAAGGAAGAGAGAGAAAGAAAGGAAGAGAGAGAGAGAGAGAGAGAGAGAAAGGAAGAGAGAGAGAGAGAAAGGAAGAGAGAGAGAGAGAAAGGAAGAGAGAGAGAGAGAGAGAGAGAAAGGAAGAGAGAGAGAGAAAGGCCAAGCGTGCTTATAAATACGATAAAGGTTTGATTTCAATAAAAACTTCGAAATTTCTAAAATATCAGATGCTCAATTATTTCGATCTTGTACATAATTAATTTAGATTTGTTTCTTCAGAGAACAGTTTAAAAAAAGTCCATTGAGTGTTTTGAGAATCTTGTGTGTGACGTATAGGCGAGAAGAATAATTTGCGCACGTTTCTAAGCTCCAGAAAATCTTCCCTAACCTTTTACAAAATGTGTGCTCCGTCCGGAAATGTTCAAGCTACACGGGTGCCTGGGCTGCGCGCCAGGCAGCCCGGTTGGAGATAAAATGGTAAGACATTCACCTCGCGGTTGATTGTCGAGATGGATCTCGCGCAATGGCAGATGCAGACTCTTCCTGAAGGAGGAGCTACTTTTGGTCAGACTATCTTGGGTATCTGGATTTACTCCTTTTGTGAATGTCATGTCGTTTGTTCAATAAAGTGCTGCGAACTGGGAAATTTAATTTTGTTTGATTTTAAGTCCCCTGGCTAACTCTGGCTCAAGGACGCGACGGTGACCTCACTTGATTTCATACAGCGTGGCACGAACGGGCTGTCCGCGGCTCAAGGTACATGAGCTCTAGGGGTCAGCGCTGGTTCGCAGGCGGAGCAGCATCTGCTTTTGACGCGCGAGTCGCGGGATCGGGCGATAGACTGGCAGCGAACAAAAAATGTTTTTCGTCTCAAAGCGCGACGCGAACGTGGGCGGCGGTAAACTATGTGACTGCACTTCACAGCGCACGAACTGACATTATCAGATAAACTTTGTTAAAGAAAATTTGTAAGTAATATTTAC
Organism: Gryllus bimaculatus; assembly: GCA_017312745.1. Classification (NCBI taxonomy): domain Eukaryota; kingdom Metazoa; phylum Arthropoda; class Insecta; order Orthoptera; family Gryllidae; genus Gryllus; species Gryllus bimaculatus. Next base: position 444,987 of record BOPP01000161.1, on the reverse strand, counting down.
GGACTTTCGGTGATATCGTGCTTCGCTCATACATAGGTCCGCTCTCCACATACCTCGACTTTTCATTTGCCTCTTTTTTCGGCGATCGCAGCCGTGTCTACGCGCTTCTTGGCCGCCTGGGAAGCCTGGCGCTCCTGCGACCACGGGCAACTTTCCCTGACTCACTTCTTACGTCCCCTCAAAATCCAGAAGGGGGTGTACACGAGCAAGCCTAAGCGGCGCGAGGCATATGGAATAGTGGCTACATACTAAAGTTGTTTGTCCGATTTGTTCTATCAAACTTCCCGAGATTTGAATGATGGTTATATCCTTTACTATTAATTACTATTTTATGTTTATTTTCTTTTTAAATTCAGCCTTGTGTAAACATTTTTGCCAAATGGCAAGAATATATTCGAAAGATAAATTCTTTCAATGTTTTCGTTTTGTGTTATATTTTATTAAATCATTCAGTTATTTGTGAATGTAACAATGCGGTATATTATGAATAACTATGTACAAGTTAATAATTCTCGCTTACTCTTATACTTTTTTTTTATACCTTTTCGCTCGAAGGGCAGCTCTGTTAAGACAATCTTTTTTAAAGATCCAAACTGGAAGGTAGGAAGTGAATGCAATCGGTCTTCTTAAGTAAATATATTACGAAGTCAAGATACTTTCTATTCAAAATGTTTAATTTCACTATCAATTGACAATTTATAACCTGAATGATATATATTACATTTTAATGGATCATTTCTGTGCTTTAGTAGAGGAAATGGGAATTAACATAACTAAATTTAGAGCAATAACTGTGAACTGACTTCTTGAAAAGACTGTCATGGATCAAATAGCCAGTGATGAACCGACGTCCCGGATGGATTTGTATAACCCTTTTAAATCTTGCGCCAGTTGTTCGAGACGCAGTGCCCGCCGGATCTAATAAGCTAGTTATCTTGCCCGCGACCTTGACATGCCTGGGCTACCATTTTGCTGAACTGTCGCCAGTGGCGGCTCGTAAACAAATGTTCAGGGTAGACAAAACAGATCACTGAACAGCGGCGCATTCGGGGAAAGCGGCATGGGGGCTATGCCCCACCTCATTTTTTTCTAGTTTTATTCAGTTTCTTCAAAACAATTGTCTCGCTGATATCATTACATTGAAATGTTTCCATGAAGCACACGCAGACATGATTTCAAGATATTCAGGTTCTAAAAAAGTGTTGCGAGTTTGCGTTGATCAGACAAATCAGAAATAGGATTCTAATTTTTTTCCAGGTATTTAAGATTTGTTGAATTCCATATGTAAGATTTTGGCATTTTATTTTCTGGGTAACTTTTCATAAAATGTTTAATATCCATTTCTATTCAAAGTACTCTCCTCAATTGACAAGCCGTGGCTTAAATACAGCTTTGTTTTAAGTTCACTACATGTTAGCTAGCAATTTGTGCGAATCATACCACGGATTGAAATTTTTTGCATTTTTCCCGCCAGCACGATGTACAGCAGTACTCAACATAGGAGTAGGTCGACCATTGTCCAAGTGTGTCTTTTGTATATCGTTAAGGCGAGAAAACTGCGAACATAGTCGTTCATTCACTGTATCTGTCATAATATTAACGTAAAATTAGATTTAAATATAAAAAAATCTGGATTGCATGTGAGTGGAAATCGGAGTCTTCCGTGTGGGCAGGCAGAAAGAGAATTCACTGACCTACGCACAACGAGAATGCATGAAGTGTGGAGACGGCATGCTAATCTTGTGCACTCACTGTAGCGCATTTTTACTTTCTCTTATACATACGTATATACGGAGTAATATAAGTAGTATAGGCAGTGTTATGTAATTTTACGGAAAATCGATTTCGAGATTTCAACGGAAATACGTTTTGGGGTCCCCTGATAACGAAAAAGTGGTTCTTTTCAAAACGTCCGTCTGTGAACACTACTAGCGCATAAACAATGCGTTGGATTTTTTCCAAATTGAAGAAACCCCTGTCCATCTGGCTCGAGTCGAAGCACTGAGATTTTGAAAAACATTCTATAAAATTTAAGGATGATTTACATGAAGCCCTCCAAAAGTTTCCAAATTATTTTCAAAAACTGCTCCAAATTTTTTCTTTATATTTCTTGTAAGAATAGAATAACTTACACTTATAAAGGTAGCATAGGTCCGATTTTCACGTTTAACTCTAAATTTTCGAAAATATCAAAAGTATGATTTTTTTTCGGTGCCTTCCTACAACTACAAAATTAAAGATAGAGATTTTTCCTTCAAATGAAATTTGTTTCCTAATTAGTTCTTTTATTAAGGTCGTGTACATTTTTTGGAAATTTTAGTAGTTTTTGCGCAATATTGCGTGCAGTATTTGCAATTTAAAAAAATTACAAAAGTATTTTCTTAAAAACAATTCCAAATTTTTTTCTTTAAACTTTTGGTAGCGATAGTACTAAATTCACTCTATAAGATGACATAATAGTCTATATATAGATATAAGATGACATATTTCTCTATACCTTTGCTTTTTCAAAAATTATAAAATGTAATTTTGTTCACATCTCACGTTAATATTTACATTAGCGGCAATTTCTTTACATTAATGTATTTCTGAGTATACGTGCTTTAAATAATGTCAGATAAAGTTTCTCGAAAACTCAACAGTTTTCCGTAAAAATGAGCTCAAATTTCTGCATTTTCAGAAACGGCTGAACGCCATTTTCTCAAAAGCGACTCCAATTTTTTTCTTCAAACTGTTACAACAGATAGTGCTAATTGAACTGTTGAAGATATTATAGAATTATTTTTCCTGTATTCTTTTGTTTTTAAAAATTACACATGTAATTTTTTTGGAAGATCGCTCACACCTTTAATACACATATTCCTGGCGGTTTGTAAACACTATTGCATTTGTTATATGAAGTTTCTCGAAAACTGAATAGTTTTCTGTGAAAAGAGGTTCTAACGTCGAATTTACAGTAGCGTTTAAATGCTATATTCTTAAAAACGGCTCTAATTTTTTGAAAGAAAATTGATAATTAGGACGATGTTTTATTGGTCTTAAGTATTCTTGAAATAATTTTTCCGTTCTATTATGAAGTCGGAAAAATTAAGAAATTTAAAAAAAATGAAGAGGTGCAACCGTGCGCATGTCTGCGGAAAAAAGACGAGGCATCGCATGGCGCACGGGCTGTTAGAAAACGTTTGAAATGGATTGATTTGTTAGTGATTCGCGGCCGTCAACTTCTAGGGTCATAAACGCGTAAGTGAAGTGCATGTTTTCCTCGGAGGTGGCGGTAGCCTTTCCCCGCTGGCGCTGTACGGCTATATCCAGCGCCGACCTACCATCGTCTAATTCCGGATTTTCCCTAATCAGATATCTCTCCCCAACAGGGTACCACCCCAGCTGGAACAAGCTTTAAGCTCCCGATCTGTGCGGTCTTCCGGCATGTGTGGTAGTGTAGTGCATGTTAGTGTGTATGGGGTAAGAATAGGACAAGGAAGAGGTAGGAAAGATCGCGCGCGGTCCGTGACCCGTTTGTTAGGGTTCGGCTCCGGCATTCGCCTGGTTTTGATCAGAGACCACGGGAAATGCCGATCTGATCTGCCAGTCGCTAGAATTCTCCTCCAGACAGCGACTGAATTGGATCTAGCTAACTACATAATGTTGAAAATCCTGCCACAGTCGGAGCTCTAACCTAGGACCTTCCGGACAGAGGGACTGCAGTGTCATCAGTATGCTCTGAGCCATCTCTGCCAGTCGTGAATCGGAAATATGGCTCGTGCCATGATAATGAAATGTTTATTACAAATTTCCAGATAAATACTAGTTACACCATATTAAAATTGCAAGAGAAATTAAAAAAAAAATCATGAAATGTATTAAACTGCTGCATATTCTTCAGGGTATGCAGTGCCGACCTTGCTTACCCTAAAGAGCTGCCACTGACTCACCCTGGATTCTTCCCGTTCCTACATGACTGCATGTAGTGTTGTAATTCGCTAACTTCAGCGATCGCGGAAAAGTCGCCGAAATCAACTCTCCTAATTGGCTAAACTTCCCACGCACTTGGGATGTTCTGGAACATTTTAGAAGCCTGGAGATGGTTGGTGGATGATGACGTTTTAGTGGACTCGGGGCCAAAAGCTTTCGGGAAATGGTGCTTGTGGGTGATTGTCAAGAGTCGGTAGCTGCGTCGAACGGGTCTTTTGTGTGTATAGTTAATAGGGCGGTTCAGAAAGCAAGGATGATGCAGTGGCAAAACAAATTGGGGTTGAACGGCAAGCTGTGCGAGTGCTGGTCGCGACGAAATATGGAGAAGGTGCGGTTCATCGCAATATGTATGATGAATGATATATAAGAATACCAACAAAGCTAGTTAAGTAACATTTAAGAACTGTTAATTTTCACTCCCGAATTAGAGAAACATTTGTATCCGTAAATGGACTACAGATTTGAATTTTTAGTACTGCTAACAAAATAGCTATTATTGATATAACCCGTTCTTCAAAATTAATCTTCAAATAATTCCATGGAGAAATTTTTCGAAACAGGTTTGAGTAATTCTAAGTGAAATCTGCACACTTTTTCTCAAGTTGGTAAGTAGGGTTCCTGAAAAACTACCAGGGGCGGATCCGGCGTGAGAAACGACGTGCTGTAATTGAGATTTCTAACAGCAGAAAACTGGCTCCATAGACGAATGAGAGCTATGTATGGTGATGATTGTATTGCCATAATGTGCGTATTCGTGCTCCCAGTGAAGGAAACGGTGGGGTTCGGAGTATGCAACCGCGTACGGCAGACTCTTCGATATCTAGTTGATGAACTCATTGGAGAAAATTGTCGGATAACACAGACAGCTCTGATATGAGTGCGGCGTATCACGAGAGAGTGTATAGGTTCCACATCAGTTCCGCTGTTCCACATACTTGCGGAACTGCGGTATAGAAAACTGCCAGCACAGGGGATGTTTCGAATGCTCACGTCTGACGAGAAACTGGACATTGAACACCTGTCAAAATTTTCACATGTATCACATCCCGTTTTAATAGAGAAGAAATGGGTCTGTCATTGGTAAGAACAGGCAAGCTACTGAAGACTAGTTATATTAATTATTAATTTCTAGTTTTTTAAAGAATTACATTCTTTTGCAAGATAGTTTAATTAGGCAGCTAAATAAAATGGAAGCATTTGCATTAATGTAACTGGACTTTTAGATACAATTCATTAGGTCATATAAAAATTACCACATTTATGTAAATAACCTTAAACAATTATATTTATTTATTTTTTCAATATAAATCATTATTTACAGACATGAATAAATTGGTAACACTACCATCTCAAAAGCATTATGAACACAAGTCAGCAGATAGCACAAGACCACATAACTTTTAATGTTGTGTTTTTCATTTGTTCTTGACGTACTTTAATATCTCTGACGCTCGCTCTTGCTGATACTGATACTGATACTGTTATTTAGCTTAATTGTTCGCCGAGTTAATATTCGTTTGCAGATGAAAATCTTGTTTAATTCTAATAAAAACGAGACATACGTTATTGTACTGTGAACTCTTCAGTCGCGCTAGGAGTGAATGACAACAAACAAAACAAATGCGAGAGAGTAGATTGGAATGCTACTTTCATAAGTTGGCTATTCCGACCGGAAATCCTTTTAGCTGCCGTATTGCGAATAGTGTGGCTTAATACGCGGCCTGGACTGTACGGCAGCGCATTAAGTACGAACGGACCAGCAGACAAACATTGTTTTTTATGTATTAGATTTACTTCAAGTGTGTTATTACGACGCTGCTTATCATTTGCCGTTAAGACGTCTATTAGACGTTCTGCAAATATATATTTTTGTTTATTATCTCTTGCCAAGTTTCCTTGCCCTTTTCTTATTGTAGGAACTGACTTGATCAGCGTTTTGATGCGTTTAGAGGTTTTCCACTGTGAGTAATCAGTATCTTCATCAGCTTAATCATAATCATTTTAAGGTATGCTTTGATACTTTCGTCTTTTAACTTACGAATTTCTCTTTTTCAGTTTTTGTGCCTTATTGTTGAGGACAGTCCTATCAGCTGGGTGTCGTGATGGTTGCCACTTTCGTCTCGCTTACCTTTTTTTCTCTTACTAAGTTTCTTATTTCAGTTGGATTATTAAATCCTTTTGTGGTGCGTGGTATTTCTCTGGTGTTGTTTAATGCAGTTGCTTGTAGAAGTCTAGTAAATTTTTCTATTTCTGACTAATTTTCAGTTGTTTTTAGATTGACATTCAAATTGATTTCGTTCTGTAAATCAATTTTGAAACTTTTCCAGTCGGTAGTTTTATTTACAAGAGTTGGACTCGCGCCTTTTTCAATCAATCACTATTATTTCACTCAGGGTTAAGATAACGGCTGTCAGAATTCAGCGGTCAAAATCAAATCAAATTTTCGTCTGTATCTATAAAATTTGATGAAATTTTCCTCGAGATGAAGTCCAGTAAGTCTGGTATTTTACATAAATCTCGTAGTAATCAGGTAGAGGACTCGGGTTCCTTTGAACGTTTTTCATTTTTTATTTCTTAACACCCAAAATTCACATTTTATTGTACTTGTGACATTGCATATTTATATATACAAGCCTGGCGGACATATTGAACATTATTTAAAACTAAATAACAAATTTTAACTCACAAAAAATGAAACGTTAGTTCCAATCTATTTTGTTCAAATGTTGAACCTGTTGAAATCCAAATCGAAGGATTTTATTGCCCGTATTTGTTTTCCGACATTTTAGGTTTCTTTTGAAAATTGCATTTAGAGAACCCTTTGGAGTTTTCTGAACATTTGGTGCAATTAATCTTACTTTTCTTCTTCAGCACTGCCTTCTTAATAAAAACGGCGTGTCTCTGAAGGGAACGCATGCAGCTTTCTATTGCTGTGCTGTTCGCCCACTTCTTCGACCCCTGAGTATCGGTTTTTGTTTTCGGAGGGGTCCAAAATATCATCGCCATTGTCTTATGTATCGAACGACACTGTCGTAGTTTAATTTGTTTGGGTTCTGCATCTTTTTGTTCCTTTGTGTTCATACGTCCGAGACCTTGTCAAAGTACGTGCTTCAATTTGGGTCTTTACCGGGCTCTCAGTTAAAATCCTAAAATTTGCCTTCTTTTGTGCAACTGGCAGTGAGGAATTACCAATTTCATTGAGAATCATGAAAACTGTATTCATGGTTTGTCTTTCAGCAGAAGCAGCTTGTCCAACGTGGGGAGCACCTCGCTGAGATTCCACCTTCGGGAGCTGAATTATAGTTGAAACCCCGGCGTCATCAATGTTATGAACACTGCAGATGACATGTTCCATCTGGCCAAGAGAGTTGGAAGACTGGATATGCTGCGGCTCGCCCACCATATACCTAGGGTAGCACAACCAATATTTACGATTAGAAATATCTACAGATCATATGCACATGACTGCGTTCCTGTCCAGGTTTGTAGCAACGGACATTAAAACCATTGAGGCTCAACTCGCCCTACGTGAACAAGATATTAGGGTTTATAAGAAGATATGCGCCCATGGTGAGGTAGCCTCTTGGGAAAAGCTGGGATCCCAAGTGAGAGCGGTTGAAGCGCATATAAATGATCCGATTTGGAATGCCTTATTGTGAGACTATAGTTTTTTTGAAATCCGTCTTGTAATCCCGGCATGGCCAACTGAAATCGAATACGGGTGCCAATAAATTACTGTAGGTACGAGGAGGCCCTGAATTAATATATATTGCAGGACGTGCAATACAGCGATAGAAGCGGGGAACCACACCCTGGGTCAATGCACTTTTGTTAAACTTGCAGTTATTTGTGTACCTTTTCTAGAAGACAGTTAACTAGGAAATTATATTTAGCATATTTAAGGATACGGCCATTATTATTATTATTTTGACATCTTTTTTGATTTGATTAAAACACAATTTGTATTTGTCTCATTTGTAACTTTTGCCCTAATTTTTACAGTATTCTTGGACAAACATATTTAAAAAATATGATTGAATGTTTATATAAAAACGTAAATTTATTGCCAATACTATAGTGAATATATCCTGTTAAGTTTATTAAATTATGAACAATGGTTTTTGAGAACATGTATATTAATTACAAAATAAGAACATTTTCGGGAAACGCCATTTGAAAAAGTGTGTATTTGCCACTGCTCTTTTAGAACATTTCTGCACCATATAGTGGATCTTCTTTTTCAGAAGCAAAGACCAATGCTACCAAGTATGAACAACTCTCCCATTAAGTCATCAGGAATAAAGCGTCATCACGAGATCAAGAACTTCGGAAATAGGAAGATGCTCCGAACGCCAGACAAGGTAGTGTTCACGGAAGCCACATCCTTTGTTGCTAAAGGGACTCAAACCTTACACGATAATAAAACGTGAGGAAGGAGTCCACTTGGTCAAGGGGCTGTTTGCCCAGAGAATGGGTCTAGCCTTCTTAAATCTGCAGAGGAAAAGGAGAGAAAATACCAACCAGTCATTCATCTGGCAGCCCAACTTCACGGAGTGCCAAGTGAATGACGCCAAAATCCTGCCATTGGAGGTTGGCACATCTGGGACTATGCCAAGATCCACAGTCATAGGATATCATGTCTGGAGGTGATCTACTATCTTGTTAATTACTCGCAGAAGTTCTATTAAGCTCTTTATCCAATCTTTAGGATGGAGCAAATTGGCATTTGTTAAGAAAATGTACCTCTTAGTACCAGTACGGGGGAAATCTAAGGAACCCATGGGATCCTAAAAAAACCTAGGTATCATTTAGTTACATTTAAGTAGGAATGTATACTTTTTAATGTGACATTTAGAAAATTGTGTAATTAGAATCCGTGCTTTGTGGGTCCTTGATACGCAAAAGTCGATTGACGGCAAAACGTGTCTGCCTACCTGTCCGTTAGTCTGTTCATCCGTCTGTTTGTCTGTCTGTAGTGTAAGCTAGCGCCTAAAGCGTTCGAACAATTTTCTCCAAAATTGATATTCCCCGATCGATTTGAACGAACCTAAGACGGGTAGTCTGATTTGTTAGGTTATTTTACAGGAAGCATCAATTTTTTTTTAAAAAAAATGGCTCCAAATGTTTTGATTAAACTTTGTAGTCGGGTAGCTTAAAGGATACTTTCAAATGGTGCCGATCTTATTTTCGTTGAAATCACTCAATTTTTGAAAATATTTAAAATAGAGATTTTGGTCTTAAATGAATTCTGTTCTAAAAAACAATCATTAAAAATTATCATGTATATTTAAAGAAACTAGCAGCTTTCGGGATAATTCGGCTTGAAGATAATGCAATTTATTAAAAATAATATTCCTCAAAAACGTGGAAGAAAATTTTTTTTTCTTCCACGGATAGAGCAAAGATGCTTAAAAATGGGCATGTCTCATTTTCATTAAACTCCGTGAAATTTCGTAAACAGCAAAAGTTAGTTATAATGAGAGATAGTATACGCTGCTGTTGCACCACTACGGTTAATAGGCGGGGAAAAGTTTTCACATTTTTCAGGCGTCACATTTAGTTTTTTCTGTTCTTTGACAAAATAAATCAAATCAAACACATTGCTAGATAATTAAAGTCGATGCACATGATGTAGTTCCGAGTAGAATCTCACTAACTGATTTTACTACTTTTGCATGAAATATAGGCAATGCAAACATTGATCTGTTTTGTTAGCGTTGCGATTTTATTTGCAATAGTATAAAATCGAATCTGTAGTTCGTTTGCAGATTAACGCGCGTTTCCTATGAATGAAACTTGCCTAAGTACATTTGTCATTTATTTTTGAAGATTTTTTTTAAAGATGAACTCACATTAATCATTTGTACCTTGTACGTATTCATTATAATAATTTCAATCTGTTTTTCTGTAACTTAAAAGTCAAAGAAATTAATTTAGTTTATAATTTCTGTTTATATTCAAATTAGACTCCTGAATTAAAGGAAAAGTTCCCGTCCAAACGTTGAGAGATGTACATAGTTCAAAAATGAACAGAACATTTGAGAGGTATAAAAAATTAACAGAACATTTGAAAGATGTAAAATGTTTCAAAAATTAACAGAACAATGTAATAAAATGTTAAATTTAAATTATGGTTTTGGTTTACAATATGTTTATGACTGTCTAAAATAAATCTGGACAGAAAAATTTAAAGAACATAAATCTTAATGACAGTCTGAAGATAGTGAAAAATTGTTTCTATTTAACGTAGAAAAAGTTTACGTTACTCCTACGTTTGACCTCACATTGGATTCATACTAATAGGAGACAAGGACATTAAAGAAATTTAGATAATTTAACTACACAATAAGCTCCATTTATCATACAAAGGTGGTGAGAAATGGCTTTTGTTTGTTCTTCAATAACAACTGAATGTGAAACGAAAGGTTTTTCATACAAATTCCAATTTCTGACCATAAGAATGACTGGTAAAATACACCTTCAATAGTCACCGTAGAAGACACTTTCAACAGATGCACTTTCAAAATTTGGCTGTAACATTGTTTCAAGATTATCATTGATCAAATTGACACATAAACGTATACTTCATGAGTTTTAATTGAACAGTTAAACTCGTTTAATATAGACCTATACTCGCCAACTAAATGAGCAGGTCTTGCTCGGAAGCGTACACCCAGGGTAGCGCCCACTGCCTCCCGAGTGCCGGGAAACCGGCCTGTTGGGTGGAGCACATGCTACCAATGGACTGGCGAAGTGAGTCACATATTAAACGTAAGCTGTGTCGAGTTGCTGCTGGCCTCAACGGTTTCTTCTGGAGTTGCCTTCCGTCGCTGTAGGGGACCCATGCGTCGCTTCATTCAGCTAGCGATTTAATACAGATCTCAACCATGTGTATCTACGAAATGCAAGTGTTTAAAAAACAATGTAGCCGGTATTTCGTGACTGTACTGTTATAGCGCCATAACGAACGCAAATAGTGACGAAAGTGGCCGGCATCAGATATAGTTCGTAACTACATCATTAGAGTAGTTAGAGAGGAAATAACGGCCTTCGATTTTTACAACCAAGGTCGTAATTTGTGATGTCATTTACCGTTTAATTATTTTCGTAATACCATCTTTTTATAAGAACTTGTGGTGTCACTTTCTCGCATTACTTCTAACTTTTGCAATTTTCGAAAACTCGGAGTGTTCAGCAAACATGAAACGGGGGAATTGTTATGTATTCTTGACTGAAATTCGTAGAAAAAATAAAAAAAAAGAAAATATTAGAACAGTTCAAATAAATATATAAATTGCATTATCTTCAAGCAGAAATAAATAAAATTTACTTTTTTTCAAAACATTGTACATTAATTTTTTAAAAATGTTTCATGGGAACTTATTTCATTTAGGATAAAAACTCTATCTTTAATACTCTATATTTGCAATGTTAATTTATGCAATTTTCCAAAATACAGAAGCTTCGTTGAAAATGGGATTCGTACCACTTCTTTTACAATTATTTGATACATTCGAGGTGAAAATTAAAATAAAAAAACCTGAGCCTTTTTGCGGAAAGTAATTATATAAAAATTGCGTATATTTAATGTAAAATGACGGGAAAACGACTCATATTTCTTAAAAATAGTACCTGACTTTAATTCAAGATATGTATTTGAAGAACAGATTTCATCAAAGAAAAAATCTTCAATATTGTACTTGTTTGAAGGCACTGAAAAAAAAATTGAAATTTGCAATTTTCGTAAAAGTGGAGATTTCGAAGAAAATGAGAACTGCTCCATTCTTTGAAGCGTTATTGACGATATCTAAAGACAATATTTCATTAAAAAAATTGTAGCAATTTTTGGGGAAATTTTGAAAAAAGTTGGAGTGTCATGTAAAGAACCCTCAAAAATCAAAATATGTACTAATGATACTTTATAATGAGAAGGATTTTTAACCTCCGTGAAATACAATAGAAGCAAATAAGAAGTAAAGATGGCGATGGATATTTCTATACACAGACAAGTTATATCTTATTTATATATTTATAAGAAGCAGTGCTCGGATTCTGATGACAAGTCACCTTTTCATTGGTGCATTCTAGATGTAGCTAACTTGTAAGTGAATGTTTATCATGACATATAAGTGATACAAATGTATAGGTATTGGGTCATTTTTGTGTTCTTTGTTGTTGTTTTTTTGACATTTTTCAATTTTTAGGTCATTTTTTTTACCTTTGCGTCGTTTAATTTAAAATTGTAAAATTGTTTGAATAAGTAAACATTTTCATACAAATTTTTTAGTGTAAAAAATTAGGTGATTTTCCCCTTATTTTTAAGTTTTTGGGTCATTTTGCTCTTATATTTAAGTTTTTTATAGGTCATTTTGCGCTTATATTTGTCTTTTTATAAGTAATTTTGCTCTCATTTTCATAGGCCATTTTGAAAATAATTTTTGGGTTATCAGAATCCGAGCTCTAATAATAAGAAGGCGGTATTACGAAACTTTTTGAAAGCTATCGCCCGTTGGCACTACCGCTCGGCTATCTCCTCGGCATACAAACATCGGCCGCGTTCGTCTATTATTCTTTGCTAGGTTAGCAGTGCCCAAGACTTGTGACCACGGCTGGAATGGACAGGTTGGACAGAATTGATGGACAGGTGAATGTAAAGATTTGATAAGAATGGCGTCAACTCATTGCTGGCATGAGAGGCAGTAAAAGAGAGAACCGTGAGAAAACCTTCCGGGGAACCGCTTTGTCCACAGGCAGTCCGTACGGGACATTTGGGAATTGAGCCCCAGTCCCTGGGGTGAAAGACGAGTGATCTGGCCGCTGCACCATGTGTCGTCTCCACTGAAATTATATCATGATGATTAGATTCTGTTACAGGTACACCAAGGCGGTCGTCGGGTTCGGTGAAAAGGCAGGGATGTGCGAAATATTGACTGCTATGGAGACTGAGTACGTACTTAAGATAAAGGCATCCAGTACTTGTTTATACATTTTATATAAGTAATAAATATCTTAAAATTTTAAATTGGACAGTTTGTATTTTTGTTCACATTTTTTAGGTCTAATGTTCAGTTTTTCAACAGCATTAGGGAATCGCATAGCGTGGTCATGCGTAGGGCACCTTAAGATACTAATCCTATTCTCATCTCGGGCGTCGAGCATGAGATCTTGGTCGGGTTGTATCCACGAATTACGAGCTTCCTGCGCGTGCGCGGTCACCAAAATGGCGGCGACGCGGCGCGGCGCGGCAGGAGCTGGCCTCCGACGCGGCACACGTGTGCGCGGGGTCGGCGAACGCGCCGCGCCGGCTGCGGCGCAGGGTCAAGCCCAAGGCCGGGCAGAGCGCCGCGGGCGGAAGCGCGCGGGAGGTCGAGGCGGGGGGAGGGGCGGGGCGCAGCGGCGTTGGCGCAACCGGCTCGCCGGAAGCGCGGCTGGGCCTCCGCGACGGCAGTGGAGTGGTGGAGCGGGCGGTGCGGGCCCGGTGCGAACGCCGCTACCGCACAGGGCTTGCGCAACAGCGCCGGTGGCTGCCCGGCCGAAATAGGTACAATTAAAAGGCATCGGGAAACCGAGGGAGATAAGCCGGGCCTGAGTTCGTACTGCGGGACTCCGAACAGACATTTTTTTTGTCCCTCCCCCCGGAAAACAATTCTTCCAGTTATTATCATCTCATCATTTATCAACCGTAAAAAAAAAAAAGAATTTTTTGAATGCAAACTTTTTAGTACAGAATATACATTTTATTGACGATTACGTTTTATGAAATTTTTCCAGGACATCAGTCTTTGGTATTCCTCAATCGTTATGAATGAACTCGATGTATTGGGAGTTTCAAACTGATATTTTGATTTTTGAGGGCACTTTACTTGAAGCCTCAAAATATTTTCTCAAAAGGTGGCTCTAATTTTTTTGATCAAATTTTGTCTCCGGATAGCATAAAGTACGCTTAAGAGAATAAGAGTATGTCAAACCCCCAATTTTTTGAAAATTGCAAATGTGCAATTTTTAAGGGGAATCTTCCTTCAACTATAATATTGAAGATAGTATATTTTTCTGAATGAATATGTTACAAATACGAATCTTTAAATAAGTTAATGTTCAATTTTTTGACAATAGAGTAGCTTTAGTGTTATTAGGTGCAAAATAAAGGCAATAAATTTTTTTTTCTTAAAAACCTCTGCAATTATTTCCTTTAATTTTCTCTGTGGATAAGAGGAAGAGATGCTTCAAAGAATGGCTCAGGTCTAATTTTTGTTGAACTCTGAATTTTCGAAAATAGCATATTTCGAAATAATGCGAGAAAGTATGTGCTGTTGTAGCTCTTGGTTTTAAACGATTTAAAAATTTTCAACTTGTCTCACCGTGAGGCGGTTGGATGCACGGGTTGCGAGCGAATTATCAGTATCATTTGTTGCCCGTTCTTGAAATCACTTCAAACACAGAATTATCCCCTCTTCTTCGTAAACGCGAATACTTCAAAATCAATAATGTCGAAAATGACAGATACTATTATTATCAACTAATTATTTAATGAGGGGCAGGGGTGACAATATTTGCAACTCGCGATTTGTAATACATTTAGAAATATTTTCAAGGAGTACATAACTTTATCTTTTAATATATGTTAAAATGTTTTTTGAGTTTTGGTCGAACAATTAATGAAAACACTGTGCTTGCTAAAAGCAAACGATTCGCCTCTCTATTGAGCAGTTATCAGGGGTCTTATTCCACTTCCACTATTTTGAGACCTAATTATTAGTGAAAGTATGAACTATCCTGTCGGAAGACTCAATGAGACTCTTCTAAATATTGACTTTTAACGTGTAAATTGTTTTAATTTATTATTCGACCTGACTCAAGTACATACTAATATACAGGGGTCCCACCGACTATGGGACACCCCCATTACTTTAAACGGTTCCCGATATCAAAATACAGTTTTCGCCCAAAAATGCGGAATCGTGGGGCAAGTGATATGGTATAGAGATATTGTATGAAATATTTTTAGTTTTCGAGAAATTGAATCATATTTGATTTTTTAATATTTTGATAGTATTTTATGTATAAAAGTATACTTTGTGACATGAGATTTGAAGTGACGGTTTTGGACAAGGTGACCTTTGCGGTCTTTCTCCTCTCCCTTCTAAAGGGCCAACGCTTAGAAAGCACCCTTCCCCAAACGCAAGGGTTGCTGGATGAAATCGTGTACATTTAATTTAAATCCACATGTTAGAAAGTATAGTTTTATACTCCAAATACTATCAGAATATTAACATATGTTATATCATTGCATTCGTCTATTTATATTATATATTGCTAGTGAGAAAAATACATGGTTGCATTTAAAAAAAAATCAAAGATTAAATTTCTCGAGAACTGAAAATATTTCGAACAGTATCTCTACGGCACATTACTTGCTCCAGGATTCCAAGTCATATTATGCCCTTTTTATTTCATATAATTTTACATATTTTGGTACATATTTTTAATATTATTCGCTACATTTTGTGAGGACAATTGAATATAAAAGATAAATGTTGCTAATTACGATCCAATGAGTTCATTCTTGTATTGATACAATTGCACACCAGTCTGTATGCTTTCCATGAAGAGAAATAGTATTTTTGGCTGAGAGAGACCCGATTCGTCACTTCCTTCGCATGTTTCTCCCGAGTCGCGTGGACGGTAGACGGGGACACGATAAGTTGTGTTTCGCTGCTTGGAAAGATATGCAAATAATTGTAGACGTCCATTCCGGAAAAGACATTGACGAAACCTAAGAGGTGGAAATAAGACCAACGGAAATTACTTATCAGAAATGCTGTTTTGACTTCAATAGATGTGGAATGGTCATAGAGCCGGTACAAAAGATTTAAAAGCAAAATCGTCAATTAAACATTCATTTAATAATTCAAAATATGTTTTCTCTCTGTTTACCAGATGAT
Organism: Gryllus bimaculatus; assembly: GCA_017312745.1. Classification (NCBI taxonomy): domain Eukaryota; kingdom Metazoa; phylum Arthropoda; class Insecta; order Orthoptera; family Gryllidae; genus Gryllus; species Gryllus bimaculatus. The sequence continues at coordinate 429,073 of BOPP01000161.1, read as the reverse complement.
GTTAATTTTTCTATTTTAATAACATATTTGACGAAATGTAGTTATTGATTTTTAAAGAAAACCCTCTCCCTACTTATACGCTATAACACGTGTTGTCCTGTTCGCAATGATTTTCATTTCCATCCAAAAACAGGCTCCCTCCCCTCAAGACCTTGGATTTCTTTCTCGAAATTCACGTTATCAGTGAAGATGCAAAGGGCCTTGCCGTTGCCGCCTAATTTTCAATTGAAATGAAAGCCCTTGTTCGGCTCTTTTCGTCTCTCATATCTGGATCCAAGTGGCGAGTACCGCTTGGCAGGCAGCGGTCGGTGGCTGGCGCGGGGCCGAAGGTCACGGTGGTCCGTGCGGCTCGACGCTGATACGCTGACTGCCCCGCTTCGCTCCGAAGCGAGGGAGCAAGGGACGCCGCTCTGGAGACCAAAGGGTGCAGTGGCTATTTTCTCCGGAGAGTACATTCAAAATTCTGGGGGGGGGGAGGGGTTTGGGGAAAATAGTGCCAACTCTCATTTCATGACCGGCTTGGGTGGCTCAACTGATGTCACTGCAGTGCCTCTGACTGTGAGGTCCTAGGGTTGGAGACACACGGGTTTTTGACTCGAGCTAGATCGCGTAGTGGACTTCAGCCGCTGTCTGGCGGAGAATTCTAGCGGCCGCCTTTTCAGATCGGTAGTTTTCTGTGATTTCCCCGATCACCACCACGCCAGTACCAGAGCAGTACCTAACAAATGGGCCCCAGACCGCACGCGTCTTCATCTTCCTTGTTCAATGCTTACCCCTTGCTTACACACATTTACACTTCCATGCACTACACTACCACACTGTCGAGATACCTCTCGGGATATTAGAGCTTGTTCTCTCTGGGGTCGTGCCTCCCTGATGGGAGACACGTGCTTGGGGCCGACGTCTCCCCGACGTGCCGACGTGTAGGTAGGCGCCAGACCTCGCCACCCAGCGGGGAAGATCATCGTCCCCTGTCGAAGAAAATTCATCATATTCATCAATTCTCATTTCATACCCCCAAAAAGATATTAGAATTTAGCTAAAAACCAAACTTATGATCAAATGTTTGTACAAACGTGTTCATAGAACTACAGTGTGTGTATAGAAAAGAGCAAGAAATGCGTATATAAAGTAAGATTCGTTTGAATTTACAAAAAAATTTATGTTCGTCTGGCTAAAAAAAATACAGAAATGTGGGTTAGCCCCGACCACTTCAAAATAGGTAAGTTACACCAAGATTGGAGAAACGACCGAAAACTATCGATGAGAGCAGCAGGCCGCTAGATCTCTCCTTTAGACAGCGGTTGAATTCCTCCTAGCTATTAAGCTGGGGTCGAAAATCCGCCACCGTCGGAGCTCAAACCCCAGAAACTTCCGCGGGAGCTCCAGAGACAACGGCATTGCTGGCTTGGGGGCTATTCAGACGGTAAATAAATTCTATCTATTGTGTAAAACAAGTAATTTTATTTACATCCTCACCTCGCATCACCACTGCCCGTCCCAACCCGGTCCGGCCTTCTTCAGCCCGCTTTATCCTGCGCAACCCCACCCCGTTCTGCTCCGTCTCTCTCCGAAGTATTTCATGTGTATGTGTCGTCATTAATGATGAGAACATGAACGTTTCGTGACTGCTTGACCTTGTGCTTTGCCAGAAAGTTCTGTCAAAAATCCTCAACTCAAGCGTCCACGAATACATCATGAGTTTCGGAACATGCTATAAGACTTGGGCGGAGCCCGAAGTCAACGTACGGCCTCGGTCGTGGGCCTGGAATGTCACAGTTCCCGCTTCGATAAGCGCAGCGCCGGCCTTCAGCACGCTGCAGGAGGACCGGACCAGGTTACGACATAGGGGCATTTCAATAGTAACCTCTCGAGCACTCTTCCAAGCATGAAACTCTTGCGTTTTTGCTTTCGTGATGGGATGAATAAAGTAAAGAAATCTAGAATAATAATGCCTCATGGTCGATGAATTTGCTTGCATGGAACTTCTACTTGTTTAATAATTTAGTATCGTAGCAACGCTTGGAAATACGTGAAAAGTAGACAATATGTGCACATTGAATTCACGTGAATTTTATTTATATCGCATATTTTACAGGTAGGTAATTGTCTGACTTTTATAAAAGTACGCTTGAAATTTTAAAAAAAAATCTAGAAAAGAATCCTTAGGGCAGACATGCAAGAGTGATTCAAGGAAAGGACGTTGAAAATATTACAGAAAATATTAGTGCAGGCAAATAACGTTGAAAATATTAATATTTTTCTCGAATGCTTCGAACTATTGCAGTTTGTTATTATTACAGTTTGGTGATCCTCTTATGATTTATTTTATGCCAATTTCCCGTAGTGACGCCTTTTGTAATTAATCATAGACTGTTGTGACATCGGTATTCCTACTCGTATAGTATTCATCTTATATTTGAAAGATATTTGACTGAATGTGGTAATTTAATCGTATGCCCCTATTAATGCTTTTATACACGCAGTCATTGTTGTGGGGTGTGGCTGTGTCACAAAATACTCTCTTTTCGCTATACGTGGAACTATGAGCCTCCTGTTGTCATAAAAAGTCTCTAAAATCTATTGACAGGCGTGAGGCTACCTTAGGATATCCTTCCACTTTTACCAGTTTTCCTTCTTCACCTTCGTATGATATACACATAAATCCAAAATCCAGTCTACGATCCCTCCGGAAAGATCATCTCCACTCTAAAAGGGTCATCCCACAATTTGTTTCAGACAACCGCGACAGGTGGCTAAACCTTACTTTCTCTATCTTAATCTTTTGCTCTGTGTTTTTTGTATCATTAACTGTTTGGATTCCGTCTCCTCCATTTCATACGTTCCTGGGTTGTATCTTTTTCTAAAAAAATGTGACGAGCATTGCTACAGTTGAAAGCAGTGGGGCACCTGCTCCCCCAAAATGGAGATTGCAGCTCCATCGAATGTCTGGAATGTAATTTCCAAAATTCAGAACAACTCTTAATAACACGCTGGCAACACGTGTGAATTCATGAAAACCAAGTTTAATAACAATTACATTCAAACATTATTTACATAATGTTATGTGCAGACTCCATGTTAAGTGCATAATTTTATGTGCAACCTCCAAAGAAGAGAAAGTATTGTAATTGTGTGCCGGAAATTGATTTTTCGATGAACTGGTATTGCCTCTTTCTGTGGTCAACGTCGTAACTGTTCAGTCGATTTTCTCCAAAATTCCCCGATCGACCGGAACGAACTCGAGGCCCTGCAAGTTTGAAACGGATTCATTGCCTTTTGGGTTCTTAACATTTTCAAAAAATTCTCCAAAATGACTTCAATTTTTTAAATTTAAATTTGTTATCAGATAGCGAAGAGAACTCTTCAAACATGGCGTGGGTCTCCTTTTCGTTGAAATCCTTGATTTTTCGATAATTTCAAAAGTTGAAAGATTTTTTCGATGTCTTCCTGCAACTAAAATACTGAAAATTAGATTTTTTCCATAATAAAATTCATTGTTTAAACATAATCTTGAAATAAGGTCATGTGCAGTTTTTTAAAAATATATGAGTAATTACATAATTTTTCGTGAAATACGGAATTTTTAAACAACTATTTTCTCAAAAATGCTCCAAATGTTTTCTTTAAATTTTCCCCTTGTGCGTGTCACAGAGAAAAAATTGATATCCGATTCCATTTTCGGCGCACCCTCTCTAAAAATCGCCGATGTCCGGCACACGATTTCAAAATTTTACTTTCTCTCCTTATGCAGTAAGGCCGTAGAATGCCCAGCTGTATTGCATGTCGCGCACTGCTCCGATGTCGAGAGCCCGTGACAACAAGTGGCCACTGGGATTCCCTGGGCGTTCGACAAAGCGGTGCTCATGAAAGGGAGAAGGGAAGAGCTTTGGGGAATAGCATAGATAAAGAAGAGCATTGGGGAAGGGCCGCGAAAGCGACAGCCGTATCACATCACATGCGGATAAATCTACATAGCGCTTGGCCACACAGTTCAATGACCTCGGTAACGAAGCCAGGCGGTCGGAATGTTTCTCGCTCCAACACATCCAGCATCGTGACAAACGTCCGTTGGAAAACGCTCTTAAATAACGAGAGGTATTAAATGAACAGAGATACTTAAAGAAGAGAGGGAAATACTTAAATGAAACATTTTACAAGAGCTGAAAAACTTAGGATTGCGACACATTAGTCACATTTGTTGAGCCCACACCAGTGGTGAACAACATTTTGGTACGCGAATGTCTTTAGCATAATGATTTATGTTGAAGTCTTCATATTAATCGGATTAACATAATTCTAAATCTATATTTAATAACAGCAATAAGATTTAAAATGTAGGTTTTCTACTTTTTCCCAACGTATATATTCTTTGTGTTTAAGGTACATTTTTCAGTGTAATATCTACTGATCACCGAATATGTAGAGAAGGTTCAAACATTAACACTTATTTTAATCTTGAAAGCTAATACAAAGATTGAGGAATCGTAGGCATCTCATATTTTAAAACCTAATTCTAATTCTCTTAACAATTTTAGGGCAAGCATTTTTAGCGCTCATTCTTATTTACATATAGAAAATAAAGTTGCTTTCCAACGTACTCTCGAGCTCACATCTCTTCATATGCTCTAGAGCTGCATAAAATAAATATTGTATTTCTCTATTCAGTGGCCAAAGGTTTTGTGTAACAAATTGCAGAAAGAACGGAAGTGCTCTGCAATTGTGAAATCCTTTACGACGCCGTTTTGAGAATGATCCACCTCACCACTAAGCCGGACATCACACACCTACAATGAAGGCTACGGAGAGGCAGACGCGGCTTCTTGTCTACCAACGTATCTCCTCCTTGTTACAGAAGAAACACGATACAAGAATTGTCATTTTTGAATTTCAAAAAATATTGTTGAAGATAGTCTATTTTTACTAGAAAAAATGTCATGGGAATAGTTCTCTACACAATTGTTGTTTACACTGAAGAATGTGGGTGATCTGGGCTGTCTGGGTGACGCCGCGTCGAAGGCTGTGTTGCCGACGTTTCGACCATCCTGTCGTGGTATGCCAGCCGTGAGGAAGACCACGACAGGATGGTCGAAACGTCGGCATCACAGCCTTCGACGCGGCGTCACCCGGACAGCCCAGATCACCCACATGACTCTGGCCGCGGAAGCCTACCACTTCATATACATTGAAGAATGTCTTTACGCGTGAAATAAACACCTCCGTTCGAATTAATATTCTTCTTTGGGTAATTGCAATTTTTGAGTTATGTCACTTTCGAAGCAAGGGTGCTTCGGATGTGTATGTTACGACTTAAGACTGAAGTATGGCTAATTCACGAATTAGGTAACTGCGCATTAGACAGACGGTTTGGATAAAACTGTGTAAATGACGATGATCGGTAGAGATAGTAAATTTTAGCTAAAAGTGGGAAATGTTACCAAACGCTGAAATAATTAGTAATTGTGTGTTTGACGGTCGGTGCAGTATATTTATGAAGGTTTTAAAATTTGCGATAAACTGCAAAATCGATTGCAAAATGTGAAATTACATACGAAGTCGTGAATCTGCGAAATAATTGCTAAAATGCATTTTATGGTTTTCGTCGTGTTCGCTCTTTAACTAGAGATGCGACATCGACAACACATCGATGTTTGAAAACATGATTTGAGAGTGAGCGTATTTATTAATTTATAATTGAGATATAACTATCAAAGTGAAAAAACAAACTTTTCCTGAAAGCCTGAGTGCTCATTTCAAGGGGTCTCAACTTCCTCAGTTCGCTAAACGGAGAAATGTCACGAGAAGAAGGGGAATTCCTTACGCATACGGAGCACGCGTTACTTCTTATGCTTTTTTAATTGTTGAAGTTCACAAATTTTATTTTCAGTTTAACGGACAATTTGTCCAAATTATTGCAAGCAATTACAGATATAATTAATAAATAATTACAACTCAATAACTCAAACTACTATCAAGGTCAGGCAACAAATGGCAAAATATTAAAATGGTTTCCAGTATTTCCTAATTTTAATGGGAAAATCTAAAAAAACAAAAATAATTTTATCTCAGTCTCCCCTTAATAATAATTTTCTCAACAAATTCTACAAAACGGTAAATCTTAAATTTTTATAATGCTAGAAAATGCTATAGCCTTGCTTTCTAAATGCGCTTTAAAAAAAATAAAGTCAATTCTACCATCACTAACGATCAGACACTTTCGGACATCATTCGGATAATGTTAGCATTATACTATAACAGGGCGCTAGCTTAAGTGTGGTGGCCGTCTGAGTGAGAGACATATTGTGTGTTCGGGAGAAGTTTTTTTTGTTTTGTTTTTTAATTAAAAGATTTGGAAATAATCCCTTAGACAGGCTCAAAATAGGTTTTCTTAAAACTCGGAAGGCCGGAGCCTCGTTACTCCAACTTCGAAATCCGAAGCTATGTGTCAACTGTGTTCTAAAATGAGGTAGGTGGTGTCGTGTAAATGGAAGATGACGTGGGACGCAATAGAATTCGAAACCACACACTTTGTCTCTCACTAGCCTTACAAACTTACGACCATCAGTCGTATGCCTGTGTTTCACGTATCTGCAATTCATCACCGTAATGTTCTTCTCCTACCTTACCCATTTCGTGTTGATAAATGCGCACTTCATCCAGCTAAAGTCCGAAATAAGCTTCGAAGTGGTTCGTACTTCGTAATTTATCCACCCGCTTTGGATAATGCAAACTTGGGAATTAACGAATAAATTCGCAAATTAACCAGTTTCTACATTAGCCGTAACATATGCACTGCCGTCTGACAGCTCGGCTTCAATTTACTGCAAAATCGAAAGTGGCGTTACACTCCTTTTCACTGCAACTTTTTTGTAATTTTGTACTGCGATAATTACAAATTATCATGTTCACATAGTCGTAAGATATGCCATTATTCTAATGTACCATCTTTTGATAGTATAACTGTCCAGAGAAACGGTCTATCCCAGCCAATGGGAGAACTATTCTGAAACATTTTCTTAAGTAGTGTTCAGAGTTCTTTTATACGTAAAAAGAGTACCATTCAATTGTCCTTACTTCCTGCAGAATAAGGACGTGTTCTGGACTACTAATAAAATATCACGAGTAAAATATCACATGTAAAACTAGACATGAGCATGGACAAAAGCACCAACAATCGTAAAACAGACTATAGATTCGGTGATGTACTATTGTTCGTGACTCGTTTATGCACACTGGAGTGCAGACATCTGCCGAGGAATCCAACGTGGAATTAAAAACCTTTCATCTAGCTGAGATTCCTCGGAAAAGCATTCCAACTCTTTGGCTTGACGATGGGAAAATATTGCTCTGTTAATACAAGGTTGTGCGACGGTGCGAATTTGTTCAACCTATAATGACTCTTCTAATATGCTTTCTTCACGAGTTGAATGTTCATGACAGAAAATATCGACAGATTTGCAACTACAATGTACACATGAGTCACACTGTGAAGAAATCGTTCAGCTCTAGCAGCGAGAGGGTGTGTCCGCAGCGCTGCCTTGTTATTTCAGTGGACGTCAAGTTGAGCACTCAGTGAGTTGCGAGTGCCTGTGAAGTGATTTTAGTGTACTCGTTAGTAATTTGACTGTTAAACTAGTGGTGAATACAATAAAATTTAAAAAAAAAAAAAAAACAAACACGATTTAACGCGCTGTGACCTCAGACAGAGAATATAAACAGCAATGCAGGCCATGAAAAACACTACTCCTGACCCCAAGCAACATTCGTTAGAATATCAACAACCCATCATCGATAAGCGGCATCAGCAAATACTGTTACAGCAGCATCAACTCCACGAACAGCGCCAACAAGTGCAACAGCAACTGCAGGACGTTAAGGCCCTAAAAACGCAAGTAAAATGGAGCCAACATTCAGGTGCAAACAACACGAGGATATAGCCAATGCTCTAATTTGCCGCCCTTTTAACACAGTGCACCTCTGCCAACAGAATAGTGACCCCAAAACCAAAACAGAAAATGATGCATCAGTTTTGTGTTTACTGTATCAGTATCCCTGCTTCAAACATATTCGAAGTGTTAAACAACGAAACGGAAGCAGATAAACACGCCAGTTCCGCGGAAAGAGATATTAAAATTCCTCCTATAATCAATCACAAAACATAAATGTTTCATTTTTTAAAGAAAATGTAACACCGTCAATAATTTCAAATTTCTACGTAAATTTTGCAATGATAACAGTATAGAATATCACACACTTCCTGACCCAATCATGAAAAAATTCAACTATTATCAAAGATATACATGTAAAGGTATACATTGGGTATACAAAAGGTATACATTGTAAAGTGAAAGTCAAATCTTCTAAGAACGTGTGGAAAAGTATTGAGTACTTAAAGTAACTCCCTTTCACTGTAAAGAAAGGAAATCATTCAACAATCTGCCCTAGATTTAGAGGACAATAGCAAGGGAATGACATTGTAATCCTAGATAGATTCCTATATAGTGTAATAGGTGTTCGTTAAATCCAATAACCAATTTCCAATTCAATGTAAAAATTACCAGGGGTTTGATCTTACCCTATGCGTGCGCCGGTAGCCAAACTTCGTGAATTTTAGCAGTTAAGTTAGTTACGCAGCTCAGGGCCACCGAATGAGTGGCTATCTAGGAACTTCGGATACTAACGGCACTGATTCCTTGGCCGATAGTGATAAAAGGCAATAACTTACGATTTGATATATGACTGACATACGTTGAACGAATATTGTTCCTCGTTAAATGTCAAAGAAGTTTAGAACGTCGTTACATAAGTTATCCAAGCTATCTGTGAATGCCCTCAAGATGTGTTAGGTATTTAGGTAACTACCACTATTCAAAATGCACAGAACCCAAAAGGGAAACAACTCCTAAATGCGTTAACTGTAAAAAAGGGTCACACAACTAATTGCAAAGATTGCCACAAATTCATTCAGAGTGGTGTAATCGAAGACAACAGACATTTGAATTGAAAAAAAAAAATTCCATTATGATTCAAAGCAATTCCTTCAGAACCATCCATAACAGACAAACCCAACACAACCTCATTCCTACAATCCTATTTCACAAATTCTGAAATGCCCGGCAAATGCACTCCAACCCCCCTCCACACACACACACCAAGGGCCGCTAATAACAATAAAAAAGCATTAAAAGTACTCATTTCACAAATTCAAATATTAATACAATCAGCCGTGGATAATGGACGTAAATGAAAAACAAGAAAGAAACATACTCAACGCAAAAGGTATAAAAATGCAAGAAAATTCAATTACAATTCTTTACATTGAGACACAATATAAAACAGGTTGTATTTTAGAAAATCACCTGTTACCACAAATTAAGTGCTCGGTACAAGGCTTAATTCATAGTCGACAGTTATACGATAAGTAAATGCTTAAGTAATAAGCAATATGTCAAATAGAATTATTGCTAATACACACACACATATAAAAGTCAGACCCAAAGACTTGACAAGTTTCTCAATGTATTTCGACGCACTGAAGCCAGAATTGTGCCACAACCCTTCAATTTAACGGTGGTTTCCTGTGATTAAAAAAACAAGCAAAGCACTGGAGGGTGGTGGCACAATTCTAAGTTCAGATTTAGCGCGTCGAAATACATAGAGAAACATGTGTGAAGTGTCGGGTCTGACTACGTTTTTTTTGCCTGTGTTATTAAATCCACTAAATCCCAATCGAAAGAGTCCGCCGTAACACTACGCTACAGAAACGCCGTGTGGTGCCAACTCAAGCCGACACTTAAAAATGTAATTGTCTCAACCCAATATTTCCAAGACGTATTTTTTGCAAATTTCGAAAATATGGAAAGTTTGCAGAAAATGGGATTAGCACTATATTTTTTATGGTCTATTGTTACATTCAAGAAGCAAATTTAATGAAAAAATTTGGTGCGTTTTTTTTAAATGTTTATTTTTAGACATTTTTCGATTTCATATACATTTTACGCGAAATCTACTCGTTTGTTTCGAAAAAAGTACATGACCTTTTTTAAAGAGCTGATTTTTCAAAACAGCATTTTATATTTTATTTTTCACTTATTTAAAGTCGTTTTTCAACTACTAAGGTCATGTAGCGAACACTGTAACTTTAGGGGTAATGATAACGGTATACGGACACAAACAAATGTTCATGCCCCGAGTGGGATTCGAACCCGCGATCCTTCAGGCACGTGGCAGCTACGGAATCTCAGCCTTAGGGACCTCTATAACGGCCTTTGTTAGAGGCGAAAATCGCTGTCTTCAATTTTGTTGGTTTGAATAGTTAACTTTTTGCAATTTTCGGAAATACGGAGAGTTCGCCGAAAATAGGCGAAAATTCTTTACCGTTGCTTGGGACGCATGAGGAGAGAACTTAAAGAAAAAAATGTAGCGGTTTTTGAAGATATACTTTTTATTTGAAGATATATTTCGCCCAAAATGACAAGAAAAATACTCATATTTTCAAAAATTTGATCATTACCTTCTTTCAAGAACTATCTTTAAAGAACAAGTTTTATTAAGGAAAAATATTTATCTTCAGTATTCGCAAGATTCCCCAAAAAATGCACTTCTGCCTTTTTTCAAAAAAATAGCCGTTTCAACGAACGTGATATCTTTATTCCGTTAAGCGTCTTTTACGATATTGTAGGATAGTTTTATAAAGAAAGTTTGGTGCCATTATTGAGAATATTTTGAAAATGGTTTCGAGGCTTCCTGTAAAGTACACTAAAAATCCAATATACCCAGTCGAAGATCCCAAAGCCGCGAGTTCGTTCAAATCGATCGGGGAATATCGGCTGAACAGTCCTATCTCGATCAGGTTTTCGTCAAGTTTCCCTGATCCATGCTGATCAGGGCAAATGCTGAGATGGCCCCTTGTTTTGCCTCTGGACATAAATGTAACTTCAATTTAACTTCTCCCAATAGCACGTCACACGCAGTTTTTTTTACTGTTTTTGACGTAAATAAATAAAATAAAAAATATAAAAAACGGTTTAGACGCTAGCGCTGACCACACACGCATTGACGGACGAACGAAAGAATGGATTGACAGACAGACGGACAGGCAAACGTAATTGATTTTTTGTATCAAGGTCCCACAAATATGGATTCTGGCTATACCATGTGTTAGAGAAAGTAATTTACTAGGAAAAGGGTTTATCCAGTTTTTGTGACCAGGGTTCGGGAATAAGAGCCGAATATTTGCAGTTTTCCGGCGCTCGTTTACATAACTTTTTTCTTCTTACGAAGTGCGAGAAAGTATAAATGCTGTGAAGAAATAAATTATAGTAGTACTTGACAGAAACGAAATTTCAGACCATGTACCAAAGTAAAAACTACAGTAGAATCGGATACTATCTACAATAATAATCTGATAAGAAAAAACTTCAGAGTTTATTTGCAAAGGATCAAATATTTAAAAAAATGCAATTTTTCCTCTTTTAGGAGGCCATATTTAGGTGACTAAAAAGGAAATTTTCGAGCCTTTAAATCTGAAGTCTTTTGCAATTTTCTTTTGTTGAAAAAAATTGAACTTTTGCAATTTTCGTTATTTCAGAAAAAAGAAAGTTAAACCTCTGCCGTTTTTAAGAGACCTTTTCACTATCCCAGGAATAACGTTTCAAAACATAGACGCCGCTTTGAAAAAAAAATTAAACTGACATTATTTCAAGCAAACATTACTAAAAAATACACGTATAAAAAAAATGTATAGGGTTTTATTTAATGATATATCTGGAAAAGAGATATCATGGGGAGAATATCTCTGTAATGTTAGTAATGTTGTAATAATTGTAGTTTTTAAATGTTAATTTTTACTATTTTCGAATTACTCAGTTCATCGAAAATGGGACCTTCGCTATTTTTACCAGTGTGCATTGTGCTTTTTTCGAGGCAAAGAAATAAACAAAATTTGGAGGTATTAAAAAAATAATTTCAAAATTATCAATATTTCTCGCAATATTTCGCAAAAGAGTTCATATTTTCGAAACATTTACACGATAATATTTAAAGATCTATCTTCAAGAAAAACACAGACGTCATTAAGAAAAATCTATCCTCAATATTGTAGTCATAGGCCTTTCAAAATATCCGAGATCGTTAGGGCAGTAGTGCCATAGCGATCTCGAACCAGAAGACCGCGGGTTTGAGTTCTGCCTCGGGCAAGGGTGTATATGTGTATGTATATAAGTGTGGGCCGTTCTCTCATCCCTCACTGTCACTATCATCTCATCATCCATACCCCCAGAGCTAACAACCTTGGGGGATAAAAATCGAGATTCAGCTAAAATGTGATACCTCCCAGTTAAAGGTACTTGCACCTGCTGAAGCAGGATTCACGCGTGGTCCGATTTGGCCTATACGCGAAAAAAATGTAGTTATAGAAAAAAACAAATTTTGTACTTTTGCAATCTTCAAAATTCAATGAGTACATCAAAATAAGACATGTGTCACATTTCAAATAAAAATTCATTCTTTGCTCTATTCAAGAAAATGTTTAATCAAAAAAATTTGGAACAAAAAAAAAGTTATTGAGGCTTCACGTAAATTACTTCCAAAAAAATATCTGTTTAAAGCTGGCGGGATCTCGGGTTTGAGTACGTGAACGATAAATTATCGGTTTTTGAGAAAATAGTGTGAACGGTTTGGGCGCTAGCGTTGACCAGACAGGGCGGACGGACGGACGGACGGACGAACGAACGAACGAACGAACGGACTGACTGAATGGATGGGTGAACAGGCAGACCGATGTTTTGCCGTCAACCAGTCGTACAATCTACATTTGGTGGAAAATTGATATCGAAATATTGGCAAAATGTTTGTTTGGCGAACACCATCTTAAACTTTTTTTAACATACGTTAAGTTAGACATGGCGGTCGTGGCCTGCTCCTCAGTATTGGAGCTAGCAGCGATTCGCCAGGTGCCCAACGCGACGCCTCGGCTCGTCCGGTGATGGTTCCTCGTTTTTGGCTAACAGATAAATTGTCCGCCCTGTATATTAGTTAATGAAGGATGTTACGAAGGTGACTTACATTCATTCACAAATAATTTAAATTTATTAGTAAAATCCCAAATACAAGACCGAATTCAGTCTAAATGAATGAAGGATAGATCTTACCGCTTACCTCAACATAACCACTCAACATTTACGGAATCCATACTTCATCTTTTTGTCTGGAAGATTTCTTCATCAAAGAAAATACAGAACATGATGTTTGCTGTGTTGCCAATGGAGCAACGTACAAGGTTATCATTCAGAAATTGCGATACCGTTGTGTTTAAAGTAATTGGGACCACTCTATTGTTTGAGAAACTAGATTTGGTTTATTATTAGCAATTGGTGAAATTTACACCTGCATTCGCGAAGTCCTTAGAAATATAATTTTGAAATGTGTAGCATTACGAAGAAGGAAAGGAAGAGAAATACTCATAAATTCTGCCACAAGTATGTGCACGGATATTATAATAACTATATTTTACACACTACAGGACCACCATGATTTGACATGTAATACTGCTGAAGGTCGAACATTCAACACCCTAGTGTTGTCCGGTAAAACAACTACTGAGAGTGACAATAAATAATACTAGATTCCTTCACATAGTGGAGGAATCTAGTCTTATTTATTGCGAAGCCTTGTAGTACCGCTACCTACGTTTTGGCACTGGAAGCCATATTGCGTAGAAATAACTAACTGCGCGAGTTTCTTTGGTCGCACACGGTGATAAAGGAAAGGTTAAATAGACTCAGCTCGCTTGATGGGTGCTGAGTGCGGAAGGGTGGAGCGTAGGCAAACAGGCGCCGGGTGGCGAGTGGGCGGCGTGTCCCTGCCGCAGGTGAAAGGCAAGCGGGCCCTCCCTTCCCCACGCGGGTGCGAACCTGTGACCATGGATTTCCGGAAGACGCAACGTCGCCCACTGCTCGTCACCTGTCCGACTGGCGGCTGTGAATCCCGAGAAACTCTTCCGAGGCCTTGGGAGCGCACGGGGGTGTGGAATTGAAATGTGAACGTCATGCCCTCTTGAAATCCGCATGTGGCCGAGCAGGATTCTTTTGTTGCTTTCCTCATCAAACGAGATGGATTGCTTTCGAAACTGTTTCCCAGAAAATAAAATAAGAATGCGGAAATTGCCTGACGTTTGTACGATTTTATACTTTCTCGTCTTACTTCGTAAGAAGAAAATACATTGTAATCGCCGGAAATAGGCCATTTTTTGCCAGAAAATCTTATTGCCGGGATCTGGTAACGAGAAAGTGGATAAATATTGTTCCTGTATGGAGAACATTACTTCTTCTCAAACTTTATATAGTCAAAATCCTTGTTTTATTGGTCCTTGATATGGAAAAATCGATTCGTACAAGCACCTAAACATTTTCGACGATTTTCTCCGAAGTTGATGTTCTCAGACCGATCTGAACGAACTCGAGGACCTGCAACTTTGAAAGGGATATTTTGATGTTGGAGGGTAATTTACATGAAATAATATTTTCAAAATTTTCTCAAAAAAGCTTCAAATTTGTCGTCGGATAGCGGAAATGCTAAAAAATTGCGTGGCTCTCATTTTTGTTAAAAAATTGGTTTATCGAAAATTGCGGTAGTTCATTTTTTAGGCGTCTTCCTACGCCTACAATATTGAAGAAGGAGATTCTTCCTTCAATAAAATCTGTTGTGGAATGTCAAAGTTGTGTTTCAAAGTCATGAAATTGAATCATGCCCAATTTTTCGAAGATGTGAGTACTTTTCGCGAAATTTTGCATGAAATATTGGCAATTCGTGAACAATTATTTTCTCACAAAGCTCCAATTTTTTCCACGGATAGAGCGTAGAACGCTTAAAAGTTGAGACAGGTCTTTGTTTTGTTGAACCCTCTGAAATTTCGAAAAGTGCATAAGTTAGGAATAATGCGGGAATGTATGCTGTTGTTGCACCACGAATTTCTTTTGACGGATGATATTTATTTGTACGTTACGTATGTTTTTGCATGACAGCTGCTCATGATATTCTTCTTCTTTTCCTTCTTCCTCTCTAGGTCTCCAGCCTGTTACCCATCCATCACTGCATCTCTTCCTAGACCCACGGAGATTTCCTCTTAGTTTTGAACTGTCTTCACAAGTATTTCGGCTGTCATGCGAGATACATGTTCGTTCCTTATCCTTCTACAAATTCATGTACATTCACGTAATGGTTGTTATGTTCATTGTTCCCTTACATGATTGTTCCTTACATGGTACATTCTCGAAACCTCTATTGTCTTTCTCAAAGTTTTCTATCGTCTCGTGTACTAGTTTTGTTCTTGTCGTTTCCGGTCTGGTTTCTGTAGCATATGTGCGTATTGGACGCACCTATGCTTCCTATGGGGACTTGTAAATTCTTGATTTCTGTTCAAGGTTTCCTACTAATTCCTCCATCTGGTGTCATTTAGATAACGTGATACTGTTTGCTTTAATTGCTTGTTGTTCGATTTCTTTGAGTAATACCTTAATTTGCAATCTGACAATCTATTGACTGGAGCCTCATTACTTCGGCATTGTTTTGGGTTTTAGCTTACGATCATTAAATTGTTTTGGTTGTAGATATTTTAAAACCATAGTCTCGGTAGCGTAGATGAAGCCAATGGAATAATCTTTGTAAGAAGTCTTCACAGTTTGTAATTAATACCATTCATCAGCGTGTCAAGTTAACTTAATCTCTTTATTTTCTTATCTATAAAGTTGTATCAGGATACTTGTTTACACTTTATCTGTACACTTGATTTAGCAAAACTTCTTTTTTATTAACTTCATAATTTTTGTATATAAATCCTTGCCTCCATATTTGATCATCTCGTTGATTATTTCATCAAATACTGGTGAGTTTCGAATGTCCAGCTTCTGTCGGCTCTATTGTAATTATACGGCTTTCTTCTGGTATTATAGGTGGCATAGTATTTGACGAGAATAAGAAGGTGCAATATTTTTATTATTCTTTTCTATTTTGGTAAAGTTAATATATTCTTGATTCCATCAGCTAGCTAAGGATCATTTTTCGAATAATTTTTGGCCCCCCATTAAAAAGTCTTTTTGTATGTTACTAGTATACGCTTGCCAGTAATCTTCTTTAATTTTCCTTATTCTAGTGTTACATTTTTTTCTTATCTTTTTTAGATGTAAGCAGCTTTTGTGTTTAAGATCTTGCTTTCAGGTATCACTATTTCGTCTTTTAAGAGATTTCCTTTACTTCCTCGGAGAACCAATGAGTCTGTCTATTAGGGACGTTATTTACTAATCTTTTCTCCGATTACTTTCCTTCACCAAGGGCGTCCTCTGCAGATTTTAGATGTTTCTTTTGACTGTTCTCCAATTATCTTCTATTGCCTTTTCTTCCGATACACTTTTAAATTTAATTGAATCCTCTATGCTTCTCTGGTGTAGGCCCTGGATACTAGGACATTCTTTATTAAGTCTCATTGTGTTTGCTGACTTGTCTCTTGAGAATAATAAAAAGAGTTTTGGATGCGAATTGTCACTTCTTTATCATTTAATAAAATAAGAGTGTTAGCTTTATTCCGATCGTAAGCAATGGAAATTTATAAAATCCTTCTGTTTTACTTCAACTAGAATTGAAATTGAAAATAATATGTATTTCTAAACACGAAGATTGTGCAACTATATTCACACTTTTTCAGTTGCTAAAGACGTATCGATTTCAGCTGGGCTTAAAGAAATATGTTTTCGTTCATTACGGATATTCAGTATTATAAACCGTGACGAAGGTATCGTATTCTTCAGTTGTCGGTATTATCATCCCACTAAAAACAGTCCAACATATACGTTAATTTACAGCACATTGTCAGATGACATTAAACAATTGAAAACGATTCACTAGTTTAAATATCAAGTAAAATCTTTTTTGGTGCATAATAGTTTAGCTACACATTTATAGAACATACTAAGCATCAGAGAGAATAATATTTATTTAAACAATACAGTAGTTACCAATTTCATTGTGCAGTTCTAAAAGACGAAATATGCCTCAAACAAATACTGCAATACAGCTTCTGGGCCAATGAGCCCGCTTCTCAATTATGTTTCATGTTCAGTTTTCCTTGATCAATAGAGCAACTGTTAGGAGGGCCACTTGCTTTGTTTCATGAAGTGAAGGTATCTTCAATATTTGCGCACGTTTTCTTGAGTTATGTTTTTATTATAAGCGGATAGTGTGAAGGGTTTAGTTATTTCGTCGGCAGTACTATTAATAAAATTTGTAGATCGTTTATCGACGCAAATACCTTCTATTACACTCGAATGAATTTTGTTATGAAATGTTGCCAAAACACTCGTAGCAACTTTTATATATAAGTCAACTAAATATAGTAAAATATTAGGTACTAGAACCCCTGAAACTCAAAAGAACGTGTGCAGATTGTATTTTTTACGCGTGCTTCGCAAATAGTTTTGTACATGAAATTAATAAAAACGGTATTAATAGTCTTAATAAATTTGAAATAATCGCTAGTTCCGCTTGTTCCCTTGAAATGTATCCCCTGCATAATTAAGTGCATTTGAGACTTTTCATATCAAGAAGCGTAAGAAAGCGCCCGTGAGATGCGTGCTTGGTTTTTCAGTGCGACATCAACCTTTCAACGTTTCATCAGCTTGACACACTCCACTAGGTAATTATGAGATGGTATTATGAAATAATAAAAAGTGATGAGACACTGCGCTGTAATAAATGATGGTACTGCTTTCCAAATCTTTGACCCTGACCAAAACATACTATTTATCTTATGTCAGATTCGAGTGGTCAGTTATTCGATTTGGTCTTCAATCTACTTCAAGTTACTTGCTGTGGGCCAAATGCACAACTGTATCATCTGCGTTGCAACTCTTGAAGAACGTGCTTCCTCAGCGATGATCTTTGATTCCCATGATTCATTCATTCGTGAGCTTCGTTTAGTTCTTATATCATTTCTCACTACAAATCATTAATATTATCTACATAAATATTACAAAATCTCTGAGTCCCCTATCAAAATGCCAGGTCATCTCCAGGTTGGTATACGTAACCTTCCAATCATAGTGTCCTCTATTTGATTGGAATGTTTTATTTTTATGTCTAAACATAATGTAACATATGACGTGAATGATCTTGTTAATGGCGTGTGTTGTTCACGTATAGAAACAAAAATCATTTTAGAATTATTCTCGAGATTATATATGTCAAAATAAGTGGTTGAAATAAGTGGTTCGTTTGGACCTGACAGACCTCACTCAGACATCGTTCAATTTTCAAGAAGGAAAAATTTTTCGCTTCCGCATTCCATGCAGCAAATTAAATGGGGAAATAAATTTGCCACTTATTACCAATGTTCATATACCGGCGACGGTAAAATTTCGAATCCATACGTAGGTAGATCCAACTCACAAAAGTTATTGAAGGACACATTTTAAATGCTAAGGACACGCGCGAATTTTGTGTTAAAACATTCAGGGCGTGTCATTCTTGTTGTTTTTTGAAGAGCATCCTCTACAATTTAATGCCCTTCAAACGCGGTCTCAGGGTTCAAGAACGCCGCATCTTACGTGCGTGTACAATACCATTCACCACAGCACATAAGTTAACCTGTTGGGCAGCTTCACCTCTTCTTTGCAATATGCTAATTGCTAAATGATGCCTGTCCAACTACTTTATCGTATCTTAATCGGCGCGTCGAAGATTTAAAAAACATGCTTAGTTTTTTCCCCTCGTTTGGCAACTGCGACCCTTAACTACTATTTGCTTATTTTTCCGTGCAGTATTATCTTGTTAGAAGAAACTTGTGCGTTTTATTATGAGAGTTATTTAGCTAATACTTATCGTTTGTAATGGAACTTTTAGATTATTTCTTCAACCAAATAGATACCAGTGTTGAAAACATGATTTGATAATTACATATTAACTGAATTGAACAAGAGAAAGAGAGAAAAAGATAGAGAGAATTTATATTTAAATTTTTGTTTTTTTGTTTGGGTCTCGAATTGGCCACCTGGAACCACGTGGACATGCACTTACCAAGGCTCAGTTACATTTTTTACGTGGCAAGTGTATGTGACTCCTTTTGGACGGGAGGAATCAGCATTCTTATGCTGATTGTACACGTAGGCTTCCGCGGCTCGAGTCCATTACTTCTAGGCTGTCCGGGTGACGCCGCGTCGTTGGCAGATAGGCCGACGTTTCGCCTGTCATGTCGCAGGCTTCTTCAGGGTAGTGACCAAACCGTCACTACCCTGAAGAAGCCTGTGACATGACAGGCGAAACGTCGGCCTATCTGCCAACGACGCGGCGTCACCCGGACAGCCTAGCAGTAGAGATTCTTATGCTGAATCCCATTGTTATCCCCTAGTAGTTACTAGTCCTCAGGGGATGCGATATGGAATGATGATGATAATGAATGGACGACACAAACAAGCAGACATACACAAACATCCCTATGCCCGCGGCGGAACTCTAACGCGCGGTCCTTCCGCCCGAAATCTCCTCGGCCCTACTGTCTTGGGGTGGAGTAGGATAAAGAGGAAGAAGGAAAGACCGCGTATGATCCATGACCGTTTGTTAAGGTACTGATCCGGCATTCGCGTGGTATTGATGGAAGAAAACAAGGAAAACTACCTATCAGAACAGCTGGCCGCTATAATTCTCCTCCAGACATCGATTGAATTCGACCCAGCTATCCAGCTGGTGTCGAAACTCCTGCCGCCATCGGAACTCGAATCTAAGACCAACCCGGACAGAGGCACTACTGTGACATAAGGTGATGTCCTGAGACACCTACCCCAGTATGTACATTTCAAACCCCTCCATCAAAAACAGTTTGGAACGTCTTACCATTTTCAAGTTCTCCCATCAGTATCCCTGGCGAGGCAGGGATTTATTTTCTTTTGGGGACAGTGCAATCTGTGCACGCGTCGCAACCCTAGATGGCTTTTGCGGCAGAAGGGGGGAGTACTTATAGTCTAGCTATAGCTAATCTAACAACTAACTTATAGGTAGAAGAATGGCGCTATGGTCGTTTCCCTAGGTGTAGAAAACATGTTTTAGTTATAAATGACACGTTTTAGTTTGAGCTTTTCTCCTTATATCTAATCTTATTTACACTCTGATTCGCACTATTTGCACTGTTCTCGCTTATATTCATTCATTTATACTACCTACATTTACATTAAGTAGGGGCAATTTTCGTACCTAAGGACACTTCTCATGTTTTAATTTTTTCTTTCTTGTTTTGGGTGTGAAATTGTTGATTTTAATCTTGTCGGAATGCTACACATCTGAGCATATTTATGTGTAATAATAATATTTTTAAGAACATTCTATAAGGTTGCAGCTGAAAGCTCCCTCTATTGGACATTCTGTACGGTTTTTTTGAGATAATTTGTTTGAGTACAGTGTGTCCCTACATACATCGAGCTCTGTATTAAAAAAATAAAAAAGTAGCATTTAAATTAAAACACATTAAAAAGGAAGTTTTGTTCATACAGTATCTATTCTAAAAATAGTTTTTTTTAAAACGTCATGTATGAGGTTTTGAAAAAAAAACGAGTAGATTTTTAGTAGTTTGTTCTTGAAACTTATGCAATTAAAATATTCTCAAAAAACAGCACACATTTTTTTTCACGGATAGAACTATGACTTCTTAAAGGAATGGCACTGGTATGAATTTCGTTGAACTCCCTGTGTCTTTGAAAGTTTAGTTGATTTTCTCCAGAATTTATATCCTCGATCAATTTAATAGAAGTCGAGACCCTACAAGTTTGTGACGTGTATTTGGATTTTCCGGTGTTCTTTACGTGAAGCCTAAAAACATTTTCAAAATTTTCTTAAAAAGGCTCCCAACTCTTTGAATAAATTTTGTGTTCCAATAACACAAAGGACGTTTAAAATAATGACTCAGGTATAATTTTCGTAAGAAACTCTAATTTTTCGAAAATTGCGAAAGTTCAAATTTTTTTCGACGTCTTCCTGCAGTTACAATATTGAAGAAGAATTTTCCTCAATGAAATCCAATCTTTAAAGACAGATCTTAAAATAATATCATGACGAGATAACACGTAGTTAGGAAATTTTTAAATATTTTTTTCTCAAAAACTACTCTATTTTTTTATTTAAAATCTCTCCTCATATGTATCATACGACGTTATAATTCTCATTTCAGGATAATTCTGTAATTTCGAAAATTGCAAAATTTAATGTTAAATGTATGACTTTAAAGATAGAGATCTTTGTTCTAAATGAAATCTAAAAAATCAGATATTTATGAAAGAGCGTGTACAATTTTTTTTGAAAAATCGGTACGTTTTCGTGTAATTTCTTCTTGAAGTTAATGCAAATTATAGAAAAAATACATTCTCAACAACCGCTCAAATTTTTTCTTTCCATTTTGCTCCCACGGATAGAAAAATGTAAAACGATTGCGCAGGTCTCATTTTCATTGAACTCTCTAAATTGTCGAAAATGGCAAATTTAGAAATAATGTTAGAAGTATATGTTGATGTAGCATCACTAGTTGCCTTACATCATCCAAATAATTTTTTTATACAAGTGAAATTATGTCAAGGATTCCACCGTGGTGTGTACTGAATTTTGAAAAATTCTGTTTGATTTGATTCAAAATGATTTCTGGGTTAATGAGTGATGTGTTATATCCTTGCATGCCCATTTTCTTTCAAGAACTTACTTGCAAGTGACGAGCATTGACATAACTGACTTAATTAGTGTTTGAAGTTTGGTGCAGAGAGTGTACTTAAAGCAGCTGTGGGCTTTGACTGTACACTCTTTAGTAACATAAGAGAATCCGAGACCCTGGCCTTTAGTTGGTCAAGTGGTCCATGAGTAAGGGAGATCGTCGTATTTGCTTTCACATTCAAGGGCGACTGAGACAGGAGGCATCATGACCGAACACTAGTGGTTGAACGCTCTGACATGTTAGTGTTAATTTTCTTTACGTGATATATGAAGTACATAAAACGCGTGTACTCGAAAAGAAAATGATACGAGTTCCTACATAGGGGTATTTTTCCTCAAATTCGCTGCATAAAATAACTTTTCTACTATTATGATCATAGTGTCTCAGTTTTCATTAATTTAGTATTTTTTGTTATGAATAACTATTTTAAATTTTTATGGTCCAGTTTCTATTGCTATTAACATGGAATCACCCGGTACGGAAAGCCGAGATCACTAAAGCTGATGGACCGTGGCTTCCTTGGCTTGAAGGGTCGCTGGTTTGAATCCCGACCCGCGGCATGGGTGTTTGTGTGTGTGTCCGTATATGTATGCGTATATATATATATATATATATATATATATATATATATATATATATATATATATATACACTAGTTGAATTTTCAATATAGAAAGATAAGATAAAAGCGTTGTTTTGCAAGGATTGTGAACAAAATATTCGCTCCGATGTAATATATTTTCAAGGGTAAATCATCTGTAGATTTGGGATCTTATCCCTCATCGTGTACTTAGTGAAGTAATAATACTTCCTGCTGCGACATGGAGATCTATATGAATAACTGAGATGAATAACTATATTTCCCACTAAATTCTAGAAGACGTGCACAGATAATGAAGTTACATTTTTGTCCAAATACAAAACAGGGTGCTTTCTCAGAATTTGCTCAAGGATCGGGGAAACAAGACAAAAAACCTGATCGAGATGGGGTCATTGACCCAGGAGGTACAATATTTGTGACAGGTTCTTTAGAATTATAGTCCAAATGGTAAATAATACATTAAATATCATTGTTAAAATTAATATTACTTTGATTTTGGATGCTGGGTATAGTCTCTACTTGTATAGAAACAGTTATGCAGCAGAAACGATTTCACTTGAGATAGACTTTTGTATCGAATTTAATCATTTAATATCATTTTGCAAAGTGTTGTAAAATGATGTACATGTCAACTGATAAATATGACTATTATGTTGAGTTTTATAGTTATAGACATATACGTTTGATGAAAATATATTCCGGCCCTTAAGGAAGTCATTTTTGACAAAACCATTGATTTGTAAAAAATGACTTACTTAAGGGCGAGAATATATTTTCAACAAACGCCAGTGTTATAACTATAACTGAACTAATATTTGGGAATTGAAAATAATGAAATTCCCCCCCCCCCCACATCACCGAGTCTTGAAAGGCACGTCTCACAGATTTTCTGAACTAGAAGCAATATAATCAAGCAATATTTATCGTTTTATAAAATATGGCTAACATTAATAAAAATATAAGAAAACTGATAAGTATACAAATTCAAATATCAGAAATTCAATACCAATTTTTTTGTATTTATTTTGTTGATATTTCTGTAGTGCATGACCCATCTATTCGCTGTGTTCTAGTGATAATTTTTGTACAAAGAGATTCCTTGCAATACCGCTACAGTGAGTAAACCATCCAAACAGTTTCTTTATGTGTGATGAAGTAACTTTGAAGAGCTAAAGGTGGACTATTACGTCCTTAAGAAGAAAAGCATATAAGTTGTATGTCGGGTGTCAAATCGGTGATCAGGATGATGGGCCCCTCATATTTTCTGTGCGCCTTATGTAACATTACTTAGTGGTTGGCTTAATAAAAATTCGAGACATCTGCCATTTGTAATTCCCATGTCAAGGAGGGAACCAAAGTGCCACCCCACTGGCTGATATTTCTACATTAGTTGCTGGAATCACAAGCGCGACCAAGAAGACTAGTTCAATATCGCAATCTCCCTTCAACTATCTTCAGGAATGAGAAACAAGCTATTCTTGTTGCCTATGCAGCCCATATGAAAGACGTGTATGGGTATCATGAAACTTTTATTATCGCAGATATAATTGCAGCGGTATTCATGGAATGTACTATACTGATGGATTTGAAAGTTATCGCACTTTTGTTAGATCTCCAAAGATATTCTAAATTTTGCAGTTTTCTACGCGAGTGGGATAGCGGTGATTGCAAAATATTTTTGTGAAGAAGCACGGGCCTCAACTACATCTGATTCCTGATCAGAAAATATAAATTTGCAACCCCTTGTAATGCTGGCACGCCTATCTTCCTATTTTACACTCCAAACTCAAATTCATGAAACATTTGTGAAGAATAAAAGTGGACCATGTTTCCCTTTTGTAAGAAAATTCCCAAGAATCATTGGAGCGAAAATAAAGATGGGTATATTTGTAGGATCAAAAATGAAGAAGCTCATGAGGGATAATGATTTTCTTGCAAGTTTAATAGCATTGAAAAGGTTGCATGAATGCCGCTTCAAAAGGTCGTTATGGAGTTCCTTGGTATCAGAAAAGAAGAGACCTAGGAAGAAATAGTGTCGGAACTCCTTCTCAATTCTAAAGCTCTGAGATGTAACATGTTCCTTAATATACATTTTCTGTATTCACACTTAGACTTCTTTCCTGAAAATGTCGGTGCTGTGAGCGACACGGTGAGTGATTCCCCCAAGACATTGCAAGTATGGACACATTTTATAAGGGAAAATGTAATCAAAATATGCTTGCAGATTATTGCTGGGCACTAAAAAAAGGAGAAATTCAACTGACATAGAGTAAGAAATCGTTCAGAATTACATTTCGGGTGAGTTTATTATCTGTAAGAAAAGTAAAACAACACCAATACTTAATAACACTGACTACTTTTTAACTACCTATTACAAAAAGTTCTTGCCCATTTTGAATAGCCCATTTCAAATGCTTTACAAATTTGAAATTAGAACACCATTTTCCACAAGAAACAGCCATTTAACAGACAAAAAGTTAAATTTTTCGACCAGTGTGAAGTGAAGGCACTATTGATTTTAAGATTTTTTTCAGATGACCTTATATAAAGTGCTTTTGCGAAAATATGTTTGGGATATTATACGTAAAAAAAGTTTTTATTAAAATGTCGACCTGGTGATGTATAATTCCTTATCCCCATCTTCGAGGTTCGTGAGAGCCTTCGCGTCACAACACCAGAACGACGAACGAACCTAAGCTCATTGAGAGAATAGAAATACGCACATTCGAATCAAAATGCTGAAACGCTTAAACCTATATAATAATAGTAGTAATTATAATTAATAATAATGCGATGCTCGGTGCGATGAATATAAGTATAGCAGCTCCTAGAAACTGCAGATGAGAAAATAAGAAAACATCTGGAAGGAAAGGTTCTTTCTCGTGTTACGAAAATCTGCAAGTTCTGTATTTATTCGAGAAACAAATTTACAGGAATTAACACCTGGGCTCTCACAGCAGCATCATATACATTTAGAATTGCCAAGTGGCCTGAGACAGCTTTGCA
Organism: Gryllus bimaculatus; assembly: GCA_017312745.1. Lineage (NCBI taxonomy): Eukaryota > Metazoa > Arthropoda > Insecta > Orthoptera > Gryllidae > Gryllus > Gryllus bimaculatus. The sequence continues at coordinate 403,730 of BOPP01000161.1, read as the reverse complement.
AGCTTTCCATAGAAAAGTTAAAACACTTCTATCAAAATATCGGATGCATTATCCTCGAAGTTTCACTGAAAGGCTATATCTTTGACATGGAGCACTTGGACTGTTAATCCTTGAATTTATGTGCCACCAGCAAAAAAAAACCGCTCAGAAATGCTTTCATTAACAACGAATCCATAACGGCCATCTCTGCACAAGATCACGGCCATACCTCTTAAGCTGCTCCAAGAAAATCACAATCCACGTTTTTCGAAATCTGAGAGCCGAATTGAGCAGTGGAGAGCAAAGGAATTCCATGGCAGATTGGCTGCAGCCCTTCGAAGTAACTCCATGGACATGTTGAGATCGACTAAATGGTTGAGAACCGCTGGGCTTTTTGGCGAGACGGAAGGAATTGTGTTGGCCATTGAAAATCAGGTAGTAATTACTAATACGTACAGGCGATATATCATCAAAGAGAATATCAGTGACAAGTGTCGCCTGTGTAAGAAGGCCACCGAATCTATTCAACAGATCTGCAGTGGATGTTTTCAGTTGGCACAAACAGATGATGTGCAACGTCATAATAATATGTCCAAAATCATCCACCAACCCTTGCCAAAAGATCGGACCTGATGAAGGAAAGCTTGCCTTATTACAAATATGTACCGGAGCAAGTCCTGTCTAAGAGAACAAAAATCTTGTGAGATACTGCCATTGTTACAGATAAAATATTGAAAGCAAATAAGTCTGATATTGTCGTATTCGACAAAATTACTGGCAGGACTATAATAATCGATATCGCAGTCTCATATGCCAGCTACTCTCAATTGAACTGAAAAACCTATACAAATTAATAGAGGTAGATATTGTACCTGTTGTTATTTCAACTAATGGGCTTGTTGCTGAAGATTGGATGATTGTGAAAGAGAAACTCCATGTAAATGAATGGCACTTCAGTGCCATGCAGAAGGCGGTGTTGCTGGCAATCACCAATATTGTGCGTAAAGTTCTCTCTCTTAGACACTGAAGAGGAACCTGAGTGCACTGGAGCAAGCACTTCTCATCATCTGTCTCACCATATGTGATGACGTTCTGTCCTTGAATTGTATCTGAAGACTGCGGACGAGCGAGAAATTTTGAAAAACGATATTAATAATAATAATAATTTTATTTACATATGTTTTTAAATTAATGTATTGTACATTGTTAAGACTCTGCTTGTCATCCACTGAAAGAAAAATGTAATGAAAAGTAAGTATAAATATCTAGAATATGTTATCATCAATATAAAAGTTTTGTTGCCGCTAATGGCCTTAATGAAACTCAAAAGAATGTGTAATAAAATTAATATAATAAATAACAGCAAATTACAGCGTGGTTCAGAAGGATATCGAATACGAAATGATCTCCGGATACGAAAATTACGAAATGATCTCCGGATAGTGATTAAAAGACTCTTCAAACGAAGAGTCACGGTTGCTCCAAAAGTAATCGGGACTATTGGAACTACACCCAGAAACCTGCGCCACAGGTGTGTTGGTTTCTTATATTGTAATTTATTCAATAATATAAACGATCAGCTAATGTTTAAATCAAAGAACATACATTTTTTCAATTGTTACCTAAGCATTACTATTTTTAAGGAAATAGTCTAACTCCGTAAGAAGGTTTTAAAAAACGCGAAATAAAGTTTGAACAATTATTTTTATATTAAAAAAAAAGTTTGGTAGCTAAGTTTCTGGAATACTTTCATCCATCTTCAATGGGGTCTACAACAACCAAGAACTGAATGCAGTTTTAATAGAAGGGGGGGCACGAATAGTCTAGATACATCAATATAATAAAAATAATGACATGTACACTGAGTGAAATGAAATAAAATAAATTACTGCCCAAGGATCGTGGTTCAAGCTTAGAATGAGATAATCCGCATGAAGAGCAAATCCAGTTTGAGGGCCTCATCTCAATCCATACTGTTGTGAGATGAGAGTAAGAGGCAGGAATAGAGGAAGAGGAAATGGTTTTTAGTTTATTTTTTAATGTAAAAAAACAAATATTTTAAAAAATTCCAGAGGAAAAGTCTGTAAATATGCAACATCACATTGTAGTTGTGAGCTGTGTGATGTGCATAACAAAAGGATTTGCAAGAAAATATACATTACTCTCTATGGTTTTCAAATCACTTAACCTAATATGTTGCTTTCGACTTCGATTCGTGCACAGTCTTCCATGTTTGCGCACGAAGGCCGTAAGGCGAAAGATACCACGCGCTGCCCCTGATGAGCTCTGGAGCTTATTTTCGTCAATCTTTGTACATGTTCAATCACCCCGCAGTGCCCCTTCCCATAGTCCTTTCGCCCTCCATGGCACAATGCTTCTCGCGGGCGAATTTCTGGGCTCACTAAACGCTAGACGCTCGCCGCTCCTCGATGAGCACCTGAATTGAGCAATACTACATGCCCTGCCCGCTTCATGCGTGTCTAGCGTACTAACTGTAAAGGACCGTGCTACCGGCGACAGGTCGCATTCTGCGTAGGTGCCTCTGGGAATTCCATGACCTTGGTAGAACCCGAGTCCATAGAAGTAGCTACCGGAAAGAAGACAAATTCCCTTAAATAATAGACATTGTAATAATAATAATAATAATAATAATAATAATAATAATAATAATAATAATAATAATAACAATAATAATAATAGTGTCGAAAATATAAGACATTTAAGCTAACCGATCTTGGGAGTATTTTTATCGTTTTGAGAATCCACTAAAACAGAAGTAACGATGCAGGATCTCCGAGAGAACAGCACGAACTCGTCGACACAGTCGAATGTCAGTAGCGACTTGATAAGCTTTAGGACGACGGAGGCCACCGGGCGCCGGCCGTCCCCTCGAAGGCTGCGCTCCCGATCCGCTCCCGGCGGCGCCCAGGGGCGCGAGTGCAACGCGCACGCGTGTATCACTGCGCGGCTATCACTGACGGCGCGCGTGCGGCAACTGCCCATTGACGGCGCGCGTCGCCGAGCGGAACAGGTGGCCCGGGGCCGGCGGGGGACGTCGGACGCCCATTAGCGGCTACGCAATGTTTGCGCGGGCGCAGCGAAGCGCTCGCTTTCTCCCGGCGGCGGCGGCGGTGGCGCGGCGTGAGCGATGCGACTGTGGAGGCGGCGCGGCGGTGGCGGAGGAGGCGGTGACGGAGATGGAGGTGGCGTTGACCGTGATGACGGAGGCTGCGGCGGCGGCAGACGCGACGCGGGAGGGGGCGGAGATCGGGATGGAGAAGGTGGTGGTAGTGGACGTTAGTGACGGTGGCGGTGGCGGTGGTGATGGCTGTGATGTCGGTACGGTGTTGTCATGGTTCGCCAATTCGGGCAGGTAATTCATGATTTTGCTGGAGACAAGACGATAATACATCCCATACAAGTTCAAAAGGAAGCCCATTGACGAACATCGAAAATAATTACATTTTATTTACTTCATTATTTAAATTTATTATTATTATTATTATTATTATTATTATTATTATTATTATTATTATTATTAAATTTTCGTTTTCGCGAAGTATCGTTTGCTGATCAGTTGGGTGTCGACTAATCAGATCACGATAATATTTAAAAGAAAGTTTATTTTCTTGTTTACAAATTGATTGAGAAAATTAAAGGTGCCTTTACAATTGGAGCTGTAAATGACATTTTGGTAGTATTCAGATGCTTATCGCGAAATACAAGTTGCAACATTAGCGAGGTTGAATTGCTTTGGGAAATAGAATAAATAAACTCATTTGTGGATGAAGTCTAGTTGCCTGAAAATTCATAAAAGGGAGAACGTTTGAGATAAGGGCACAATATGGCTGATGAGAGCCGGTGACTTAAATAATCGAGTTTTCTTGCTCATTTTGAAATTATTTTGAATGTATTCATATAGTTTTTAGTGCTCATTTGCCTTGACTTAATTTAAGTTTTTTGCGTCTCTTTTAGTAAGAATAAATGCCTTTTTTCATGCTTATTTTAATAAAAATAACTATTTTTGCGTGCCTATTTTTGAGAAAATTAATGCTTTATAGCTAAATAACGTTCTTGCTCTAATCATAAAATCCAACGAAGATTCACCGCGAAGCATAATGGTAGCACTGTATTACATATAACTTATATTCATTCGGTTTCTTTTCTTTTACCCTTCAAGAGAGAATACATTCATGTTCGGGGCATAGGTTGTTACGCCAGCTTCTTGCTAGGTAAAACCAGAACGCTGTCTGTCCCTGTCTTATTCGTACACCACCTTCCCCGACCCAGGAAACAATGTGAGACGCGTGCAGCTTGTACCGGTAAGGCTACCGGTAGAACACGTGGCCTACGTAATAATCTCGGCAGGAAGTACCGCAACTGCATTTAAGTCAAGAGTATAAAGAGTTCTAAATTGCTTTGCGCTATGTTTAATTATCAGTGTATAGTAAACTCTCATACTCGGTTACCGCTACAGTTCTGGGATTGCTGGTGATGAACGCACGTTACATATATATAATAGTAGTTTTCGCAATAGGTTTAATGATAATAATTTGCAATAGTTATTTTCAATGAAAGCTGCAACGGTACGTGTTTTTGGTTCTTTGCTTTTCTGTACTATTGCGTTATATTTCGTGCACATGTGCAACCAAACTAACGTTAGCGCTTTTAACAACGAGCACGTGCAATATCCTGCAATACGTGTCAATGAGCAACTCGAGGCCACCGGTAACTGTTCTTGGGTACGAACAAATGTAATAACGGGGTTCACCAATTTCTTTTCTTTTCTTTTTTTTGCGCGATCAATAAAGTGAAATACGCAATGAAAGTAGACAATTTAATCGATTATATTATATTTTTACTTTATGTAGACTTGAATGATGCTCTTTCATCACAACCGATACTCTAGAAAAAGAAGTAGTTTTTAATTCTTCCGAAAGCACGGGTCTTTTCGTATGAAATCCTCTTACCAATACCTTTAAACGAAATAACCCTCCCCTAACATGTATATTTATCACTAGAAAACCCGCAAATTTAGGGGTAAATTACTAACTTGAAAAATGTGTTCATGGCAGAATCGTACTGTTGACAAAGAAACATTCCGAGGTGAACCTCTACGATTTGCTGAATGTTTCAAATGTAAAAAATAATGAAGTTAATCTCATATATTTTTACATTTAATAATTCGTAGTGAGAAGTAATGTAATGCTTCAGAAACAAGTGCTGATTTTTCGACAGAAAAATACGTTTTGCAGAGAACCTGATGCCGAAGAAGTCGATATTTGTTACTTTTATATGTAGTTAATTGATTTCTTAAATATGTAGTTTTGAGTCAGAATTCACATTTTCTGAATCCTTGATATCAGAAAAAGTGTTTGTTTTTTCGAAGGTATCTGTCTGATCCGTCCGTCTGATACTGAATATCTACCGCCTATACCGTACACAGGATTTTCACCACAATTGATAATCCCCGACAGATCTAACTGATGCCACGATCCCCTGAATTAGAAGTTGATCTCTTAACTTTTGGGAGTCCTGTACATGGATCCCCCAGGTAATTGCTTATATTTTCTAGCAAAGTTGATGACTTTTTTCTTTATTTTTTGTTGTTGTAATAGAGCAAAGTACTCTTATAAAAATAATTAAATTAGCTCCAATTTTCTTGCAAGCCTCTAAATATTCGAAGGATGGAAAAGTGAAATTATTTTGACGTCTTCCTACAACTACGAAATTACTGAAAACAGAAGTGTTATCCTTAATGAAATCCGTTATTCAAAATTAAAACTTTACATAATGCCATTTACAACTATTTGAAAAAATGGGTTGTTTTAGGATAATTTTGAATAATGTAGTAACAATTGAAAAAAATTTCATAAACAGGATTTTCTCCGAAATGGTTATATTTTTTCTTTGTCTTTGTATTTGAATATAACAATTTCGCAAAATAAAACGGCGTACATCTGATTTTCATCAACTCTGAAATTTTGATTTAGATTTGGTCAGAGCGTGACAAATTCTCTTGTTACGTATTGACCTTACCACTTTCTTTACAGAATGATTTGTGTTAAGAAAATGATAAGGAATTATCATGTTTCAACAAAATATCGGTTTAATGTAAATATTAGTATTTGCGTAATATCTCTATTTGAATAATGATTAAACATCAAGAGTAAAGCTATACATTGCACTAAACTTAAATATGTAAATAATTTTAAAACTAGTGATCCTACCCCAGCACTTACTTTATCGCACTATTTCTAAGTTTTGCAATTTTGAAAATGAAGAAAGATCAACGAAAATGAGAACAGCAAATTTTTAGCGCCTTTTGATATATACGTGAAAAAAAATAGAGTCGTTTTTGAGATTTTTTAATAAATTGCATTAACTCCAAGCAGAAATTACGCTAAAATTAATAGTTTTAAACAATTATAACATATTTAAAGTTATATTTTTGAACAAATTTTTTGAACGAAAAAAAATCTGTATCATCTATATTGCTACGAGGGACAAATTAGAGAAGGAAATTTTGAGCTATTTTTTTCACGCAAAATTATGCAAAAACTACTCACGTTTTCTAAAAAGTGTACTTAACCTTATTTCAAGATTCGAAGAGCATATTTAATTCACGAAAAAAATCACTATTTTCAATATTATAGTTCTAGAAGGACAATACAAAACATTTGATCTTTTGCAATTATTGAAAATATCTTGAGTTCAACGACAATTAAACTTGCGCCATGTTTTAAGTATTCTCCACTGTATACAAGAAAAATGTTTAATAATAAAATTCGGAGCCATTTTGGAGAAAATTTTGAAAATATTGAGGCTGTATAGTGACCCTCAAAATCATAAATCAGTCTGAAACTCGCAGGGCCTTGAGTTCGTTCAATCGCTCGGGGAATATCAATTTTAGAGAAAGTCGTCCGAATGGTTTAAGTGCTAACGTTGAGCACAGACAGGCATACAGACGTTTGTCCGTCAAACGATTTATCACTATCAATGGCCTCCTAACCGTGGATTGTGATTACACAACGTCTTAGAGGAAGTAATTTACCACAAATAAGAGCAAGATGTATCCAATTTTTCATTACCAGAGCCCGGCAAGCAGTTTTTCGGTCGAAAAATCACCTATTTCTGCCGCACGAATACAATAGTTTCTCTTAAATAATTCTGTAGTAAGACAAGCAATGAAATAAAACTTGTATAATCCACGGACCGCAGGGAAGTCAAGTGATTTTGAGAGTGCATTTTCTGGAAATGTTCAAAAAAAGAAGAAATCATGAAACCTATTTTACGACAAAAAATTGTGAATAATGAATATTTCGAAAGTGATTCCCCAATGATGCAACATTCCTAAAATATTTAAACAGATTAAGTAAAATTAAACTAAAAGCGTTTAGAATACGATGCAATATGGTGCTCGTCAGTACCTACTGGGTCAGTCAGTCTCTTTACCCGCCTCTTTTTAAGTTAGGGGGTAGGCACGGGTAAACAGAATCGCTGACGGTCTGGACGGATCGCCTGTTGGAGAAAATCCTAGCTCCGGCAATCGCCAGAAGTTCCTTGGAGTAAACGACGGTTACGACCGATCGGAGCGGTCGACCTCTGGAACTGTCCTCCAAACAGTTTCTTCTTTCGATCCAGCTATTTAAGTGATGTCGACATCCCCGCCAGCATCGTGCCTGGAACTAAAGACTCCCACTAAATCCAGCTTTAT
>BOPP01000161.1:385492-396014 GCA_017312745.1 Gryllus bimaculatus | reverse complement strand
TATATATATATATATATATATATTCCATACTTTCCGTATACCGGTGTTCAAATAATTCCAGTTCAGTGACTATATGGAATCTTCCATACAAGCTTTGAATGTAGTAAATAAGTAGTCCCTCAATATATCACTATTTTTGTGTATGGTTTCTTTTTTTCTATTTATACAATTGCTCAGAATGAAACACCTTAGCGCATACAACTTTTGAAACCACGTGCATGCTCTGCGGATGCGCCGAGGCTGTGCAAAGCCTCTACTTTTAATTCGCCTAAAGTCAAAATTTGTTTGATGTATGATAATTATTATTAAAAGGTACTTGTTACCGTAAACGTATGTAGCTACCAACTTAATCGATAATATATGTGGTATATGTGGCGCTGGCAACGAAATACTTTTGGGCGTTAATTCATAAACAGTGCATTCATGCCGGTTGTATTTGAGATTCTTTCGTTTTTCTGTCTGCCCGGGCAACACCGAGTGTTTTTGACAGTAGGAAGTAATTGAGATGTAAAACTCTACAGGTAGTGCGAAATCGTTGCCCCGAAATTTACCTGTTTGTAAACCTACAAAATGCTCAAATCCCTGAGAGACAGCTAAACAGGGATTTGAGAGATGTGTATCACTGGGCGACTCGGCGGGGGCGGACAGGTGGGCGAAAGGCAGGGCCACGGTGGGCGAACGCGACCTCCGCTGCAGCGGTGACACGGCGCGGCGCCTCGAACGCGAAACCGCAGCCGTGATCTGGTAGGCGGCGCAGCGGCGACGGCGGCTTCGCAACGCGTCGCCTCCATCCGGGGGCGGAGACGCAAGGTCGCCGGCGTCGCGACGCCGTCACGGTCCCCGCTTGGAAGGCGCGCTCTTCACCCCGTCCGTCCGAGCGCGTCAGGGGGAGAGGAAGGGGGACGCAGCGCCGCCAAGTTTAGGTGCACTTTAACTAGCAGATTTTTGGAGCCCATGCGTTTTGATTGAATGGGAATATGAGAGCGACAATGATGAGATGCACCCTATTACGTCCTGCTGTGGTCTCGCTTTTTCTACCTCACATTCCACATCGACTGGAGGTGAATCGACCTCTGGCTCCAGAGGTGGAAGGCGATTGCCTTTACGTCACGAGCCTCCAGCTCCAACTTCATTAACAAACAAGCCTAGCTCTCAAGCGTCGCTCCCAAGTGTCGGTGGTATCGTTTGTGAATCTCGTTTCGCCGCATTGTTCAAACCTGTAACGGAGCAGGTGGTGAAAAGAAGGATGTGCCTTACCTCTTTTTGTTGAGGATTTCAAGTGAGAATGAAATATGTTCAGTAGCGTACTCATTCAGTTTGCTCGTTCCTGGGCCTGACCTGATAGCCTTTTACTCACATGGTCACGTTAAATGACCGAACGATGTGGTAATCACTTGAGGCGAGGTCTGGCAAATGTAGGTGCGATTGACACTGAAAGTGCAGATCCTTCACGGTTGCAACTGCTTCACGAGTTACAAGTGTTTAAAATCTGTAATGTTGCAGCAAGAAACATTTTTTCGCATGTCCTTGCCATTTGTTAGCAGATCCAAACGTTTTTTTACGGTTATACAATTCTGTAGAATTGACGGAGGTATGTTTCTGGATGTTCCAAAGAGAAACACTCGAGGACAGAGGAAAGTTCGTTTGTCGTGAACTAATAAATATTTCTGTTAGTTGGGTACATTTATTCAATTCTAAAAGTTAATAACAGAAGTTATAGATACTTGTCCAGAATAAACGTAATTGTATATTACAGCCAAGTATGTTGCTATTTTTTAACCGACTTCGAAAGAAGATTATACAATTCGTCAAGTATTTTTTTAATGTTTCGTAGCAAATGTGGAAATATATTGTTTTATTTTTCATATTTGTATATCTATCTCAATAGAGTCGGCTAGGCTAATAAGCATGGAGGCTGTATATACCTGCCTGTGCACTTCCTGACTTTTGCTCCTGTCGTTGTTGTCGGCAGACACTGAGCGGAATAGCCCACGTACCTGGTGAGGAAGCCCTGTCAGGAAGTCCCCTATATTTTCCGAATATATATTGAAATTATGCATATTTCAAATTTATTGAAACTTACTTTTTGCCTCTAGATTATACCGAAGCAGTTCATTAACTACATATAGAAGGAAAGAATTGCATGGAAATTTGGAAGAAACAACATAAGCGAATATAATTTGTTATTTAAGGATGTTGCATTTCTGCGTGTCCATATATCACAGATTCACTAAGTTCTTTTTGTCAATGCGAATTTTTGAAAAACATTCAACTACTGCTGCGTGTTGTAGAAATACTTGCATTTTACCGAACGTCCAGGGTTGGCAAATCCCAGTGAGGTTATCTAACAGAGGGTAGCCGGCCGGGAGGAAGAAGGCAGAAATCAATGCGTCCGTTGTTCGCTGCTCAGGGTACTCTGTGCACCGCTGTTGCCTAGCTACCGCTCTATTGATCAAATAGGTCCTGGAAAGTCGATATGGCAAGATTCTCGGTATAGTTGAAACTCGATGCCACCATCCGATGAGCTCCGAAGTGGCTTCGCGAAGGGCTTCTTGATATTTCTTCGCCAGTCCTTGCCACCAGAGAAAATCTTATAAATACAAACTGAACAATTTCTGATAATTGTGACAACTGCTGTGAGTTAAGACGCGCTGGGCAACAGGTGCAAGATGTTATCGAGAGCGTCCTAGATTGATTATTCGGTTAATTTGAATATTTAATGGATGCGTATTAAAATACTTGTCTTTGATGGTGAAATTTTCTCACACTTAGTGGTTTCGAAAAATTACGGTATTTAGCTGTTTGCATGCAGTACGCACATGCCAAGATAGGATATTAATTAATAAGTTGTTCCGCTCTACAGAGCTATAGTTCAGGAAACCACAATGAGTAATATGCTCCTCTCCTATATTTTACGATAGTCTTATTAGTCTACTAATAAAATGATGCATAAATTGGGAAATACCTTTAACTTCATTCATCTTTAGATACAAACTTTCTAGACTTTGTCAGATATGCGTGTAAAACGATTGTCAATATACGCTAATGGATCCGGTTTATCGCGATTGTAGGACCCGCGTGATTTGTGTCTCCCAGTTGAAACTGGCAACTTAATATAATGTTGGATAACTTTTGATAGTATTTTCTTGCCTATGAACACAGTCTCGTTTTGACTCTTCGATGCCACGTTGAAAAAATGCACTTCACTGACAAAACTTCAATACAGATCGAAGATTCTTCTGGAACGTTTTTCGGTGGATCTCGTATGTTTTGTGGACAGTGATGTAACGTTTGTTTTGGATATCACGAATCAAATCATCAGACTGAGTTAGAAAATATATAAATTATATTACGTTAGCAATCACGGTTAAGTTTCTGATCTAATTTATTATGAAGAAAGCATACATGTATTAAGTTCTACAGTATGAATAAAACAGATGTAGGAAGCAGTCCCGAATGGAATTAAATTCGGGGTAGATTTGTACAGTTAGAGATAAACTCGATAGGAGTTTCGCACTTGGAAAGCATTCTAGAAGTCAACTATGGTGCTCTTTGGCACTGCCAACTTTAAACAGTGATGTTGTGTTACAGGTCTGAGACTTCAGTACACTAACTGAATGAACAGAATTCATGTGTTGTGAGAGCATTTCAAATATAGAGTACAAAAGTGGCCAGCTTTGGTGGCGCGGGGGGTTTGGAGCTGCGCTCAAATACGCGCAACCCAAGGCTGCGAGTTCGAGTAGGAGTAAGATTTCAAATTTCCTTTGTATCCACGTAAAACATCTAATTATGGCGTGGTTGACGTCTATCACCATGTGTCCTATTTGCAGCATCATCCCATTCATAATAATTGATATGTAATTAATCATCATTCTTATCATATGAGATCACCCACCTTATCATCCACTCAGTGGAAGGCAATGGCAAACCACCTGTGATAGCCTGCCTAGACACGGGGAGGACATCAATGGGAAAGTGTCCCTCGTCTGCATACGTGCCCCGCGAACCTTCGGGTTGACGGAATCATCATCATCATCATCATCATCATCATCAATATCAAAATGAATTTTCATGGAAAGACATTGAACGTTCAGTTTGTAGAAATGTACAAGAATAATGGTCTATCATGTCTATAGATTTCACGCATAACGAATAATACTGTGTATACAGTCCTTCCGGAATTCCTTTAATATCAAACACAAGCTGTGGAACGAGATTTTCCTGGCATCACATGTGTTGAAACCCGGTTGTCGAGAAATCTTCGCGAGATCTCTGAGAATGCTCAGGGCCTGTGTCAAATGTCTCATTCATAACCTGTTCTTAACGACTTTATAACTTCGTCTCCGCCGATCTCGGGGTGAGATGTATCCGCGCGTACCATCCGGGTATACAAGCACTGCACGACGCGCGTCGAATGCAGCGAGGATAGAATTCTCCAAAAGAGGTCGACGCGATGACTGTCGCTGACGCGTGGCCTGTGACACGCGTCCCATTCGTCACTCGCACTCGGCGCCTCTGCATCTACAGATCTGGAGATGGAACGCAGATTCCGCTCAGACGTTTCTTTGTAGACGCGATCTGCAGCTTCGTGATTAAAGAATTTTCAAAAATTTACAAACTGTATTTTTAGAATTCGTCCGTACGACGAATTTGATTCGGACAACACGATCTTGAGATGAACTTCACATAAATTCTACACTTTCCCAAATATCGTTGCTCGACAACTGAGAATATTTTGTAATTTTCATTACCAACAATATTATTTATTTCAATAGCAGCTTTTGATGGTAGCCATCATCATCAGATTTCTATTACAAAAAATATAAACAAATTAGAACATGAGTCAAAAACAAAAAATAAGATTAATAGATTATTAATATTTAAAAAACGGGAAAAAAATTTAAGAAACGAAAGAGAGAAAAAAGAGGGTGTTATATCATTTCATACTACAGTAATTTTGAATAAATGCGAGAAAATCAATGAAAATGAATTGAACATGTGAAATTTTGTAACAGAAAACATGTAAATTGATCTTACCTGATATATGGAATCCACAAAACGACTACGCAGATAGTGATGGCTAAGCCATCGAAAACTGCTATTGAAATAAATAATGTTGTAAGCAATGACGACTCAAATAATTACTTCATTTTACATGCCGAACACAACTCACGGCAAAACCAATATTAGCGAGAAAAGCAAACCTATCGTAATATTTTTCCACCTTTGGATTTGCATGTACGAACTCCATAAAGGCTTGCAATTTTTTTCCGTGGAGAGAGAGTGAATTTGGGGATCATGCAAATTTTGGGTTGTTAAGTTCAAATGTGCAAAAACGTTTTGTATCGCGGCAAGTTTTCTTATAGTGTTTACTAAACTTTTCAGTTCTATTGAGTTTTTTTTATTTTTGAATCATGCTCCTAAATGTCTGAAAAAGACTTGTAGTGTAATGAAATATGCCAATTCTAAGAGTGCAAGATTATGGTAAATCAAACTACACTTATAAAATACTTTTCACCTTTTGTTCGCCGAAACTAGTTGATTAGCATTTGTTCACAAGTGTCTGTCCATCTGTGTTGTAGAGTATTCCAATAGTTTGACGTGAAAAGAAAATCAATATGATGCCTGACAATGTAAAACATCAAGGTTCAATACGAAAATCGACAATGATAGACATGACATCAGCTAAAAGAAGTGTACTACATGGACCAGGTAATACCATTCAAACAGGACCTATAACATTGCCAAACACTAGTTTGTATGTATCGTATGTACGTATATGGCATTTTGAGTCGATTGTCCGACTTTGCTGGCTAGTTGTGTCCCCCGTATCTGGACCTAGCTTAAATCCCAGGTATGGGGGGAAGAGAGACATGTGACGAACATGTATTCCCTTCAGTGTAACGTTTCACCTATTTTTGCCCCGAAGGGAAACGAACCCGGGATCGCACCATGTGAAGCTAGTTCGCTTGCTCATGATCCACTCTAGGGGCGGATCCAACGAAATTTCCTCTTTAATTACAGAAAATGAACAATGCGTTTAACCGAGTTCTTACACTGGTATACTTAGCAATCACGCATTTTGTTACGTACAACCTACATTAGAGCACCGGTGCACAAGTACCTTATCGCAAGTCCTGTTCTGCGAGAAATAAAAAAAAGTACTTTAATTCGAAAGTTTTTGAACTTGGGGTCTGACCTATAATAGAAAATAAAACATTCTGGTACGAGTACAACCATATGGTATTCACAGAATGTATTTTAAATTGCATATATCATATTCATAATCTGTTCTCTTAGGAGATTTAGTGAATGAACTGAAATGCCGGAGTTACATTTGAATATACATCTTTTACGCAAAAAAATGTAGCGTTTGGATATACGTTCACGTTCCAGTTTGTACTTGTGGTAAATATTAATTTGTAGGTTTACGGATTTGAATGACTTCACTATTGATTAGCCTCACTGTTCACTGATTGATTGGGATGTGCACGCAGGTTGTTACACTTTCATCTTCCCTATGAAATGACAGGTAGTTGGAATTTCCTAGCATTTATGAAGTGTTTTATTGAATACGAACAAAGATGTGTTGCTCAACAACTTTATTGATTCTGTGTCGGTGTTAGTAATAATCTCTGTTTGATGTACTTGTTCAGTCCTTCCATTCTCCTCGAAGTCTATGTTAATGTTTTGTACAGAAAAAACTTTATTGAATAGCGAGAAAAGTTCAGAAGTCATGATAGCTCGAGTTGCAGTGTGGAAACAGGAATACCTCCAAAAGGCGAAGACCGCGTGGGCTACGGCCGGTGGATCGACGCAGTCAGGTGTTCGAGGAAGGCTAGGCGTTATTACAAAAACAGTTTTTTTGTTATCTTTGCTTTCTTCACCTTCTGTTAACCATACAGTTATAATGGGTCAAAATAACATTTGTTATACCTGTGTACTTTACTTCACCACGACAAACGCAACCACGATAGAGATGAGAAAAAAAACAAGAACTAATCATAACATCTGAGGATTATACAAAAAAAGTATTCCTATTCTGGAAATCAAGTAATGTCCTAAGTAAAATATAACCGTACTAAATGTATTTCAAATCTGTACAATTGCACATTTGTATTTAACAGTGTATGATTAATTTATGTAAGGTATAATTTTTCTGTACTATTTTGTTGAAGCACTGTTTTGTAACCGATGGAAATGATACGTAATGTCTTCACATGTAGTTGCTAATAGTCATAGATGTTGATGCGTCTTAAAATAAATTTATTTAAAAAATATTTGTATAACTAAGTTTTCGTTTTTAAGCGTTTGTACACAATTATAAGTTATATTGTAACAGCAGCAACATAATTTATTTTTACATACTAATATACTACATAACAAACAATTTTACACATTTCATACGTTTTTCAATTATCACATGTAATTTTTGATCTTGCGTATTACGATACAACTAAACCAAAAAATACTTAGTAAATTAAACGCCGAAAGGCCGGAGGGCATGACCTTTGTTTCTTTAACAAACTCTTCCCAATTTAACCAATTTTAATAGATAAATTACCACACGCTGTTGACTAATTTCTTTAATATATCGCTTTTGTAAAGCTTGTTTTTGTCGGTTATTTGAGACCGAAAAACCGGTGAACCCAAAAAGCGGATTTCGATTCTTGGAGGGGAGGAGCGAGGCAGCCGCAGTGGGGATGGGGAAGGGGAAGGGGAGGGGGAGGAGGCAGGGGAGGGCAGCGTGGCTTATCGGGGTCGCGCGTCGAGCAGCGTCATCGGCAGACAGCCTTCTGCAGCGACGGAATCGCCAACGCCAATGCCGCATCCGTGACCTCGTACGAACCCGCAGGAATGTTGATTTATTTATTTATTATTTTTATGAAACACATCGTCCTCTCGCCTCCATGTGGCCACTGCCGATCTTCGGGGTCGTAAACCACGACCGGGCGGCGGTTGTGTCTCAACAGGTTGTGTTAGACTGACTTCCTTCAGCGAGCGTTTACTTGGGGAACCTTCATCTACGTTTGGTATCGTTTTCGATCTTGGGTACTATAAATGCATTTCGTGCTTCATTATATACTCGTCAGTTTTCCAGTTGTTATTTTTAAATTACCGATCCTTTCCGTGTGTTATTGTACCTGCGCTTGATAAATAAAACATATGCTTTTTAGTTTTCATTGCTCATTGCAGTTTGCAAAATTCCATCACTCTGTGTTCTCGTTCTTGCTGGTTTCTTAAATTTAAACTTTTTTTCTTTTTCGTTTGTCGTCCATTTTTCACTCTTGGCGCTAATTTTTCCAGTTTTTTATTGTTACTTCACTCTTGCTATTTTTTGTACTCCTGACCATGTTTTTGGTCTTTAGGTGTTTTCCCAGCGAAAAGAGGTTCTTCTTTCCTCTAATTATAAGAGGAATGACAAGAAGTACAACTTCATTATAAGAAAAATAACAACGTCATGCCTCTGCCGACCATTTTCCTCATCTTCTCCACTTCTCTGATCGTGCTTGGGTCCTGTATTCATCTTTATTACACTGGCTTAATCACATTGCGCAGGCCATGCCGTAGACGGACAGCTGTCCATCGTTGCAACAGATAGGGTTTCTGGCAAGCAGAAACGAGGCGACGCGACGCAATGCCCGGAATGTTGTCGTGCCCACCTGCTGTTAGTCGAGAGATCGATATTGCTGTCATCGTGTGCTTGTTGTTTGCACTCGACCTTCTGTTTCCCTCGTGCAATGGAATTATCTCTTTAAAGTTAGATTTGCTGTATATTTTTCATTCTTTAACCAGACATTTCAGGTCTAATTTGTTACCAATATTTCAGTGCGATTATAAAATTTGAAGCGGTGTCTTCCAAATATTATTATAATATCGGCCATTTCTGACCACGCTACACGTTCTCTTCCGTGACCTCCTTCTGTTCCGTCATATTCTATTCGAGAGAGAGAGAGAGAGAGAGAGAGAGAGAGAGAGAGAGAGAGAGTAGAGATAGTGAAAGAGAAAGGGAGAGAGAGGGGGTGAGAGAGAGAGAGGGTGAGAGAGAGGGGGTGAGAGAGAGAGAGGGAGAGAGATTAACGTGTGGCATTATGGGGATCAGCTTCTCGGCTGTGTAGGTGATCCTTTGGTAATCTCTTGGTAAGACAAGGTTGTTACGCCTTGAATTATGAATTATGAGGAGATTGCATGCAGATGAGAGGGGGACAATCACAAATATGACCACGACTCAGACCTGCAGCCTCCTCGGCGCACACGAAACTTCATTTCTAAACAGATTAACGTATCACCCAGTTTCCATATCTACATTCCAAAATACAAACGCATTTCGAAGAATGTAATTATACCACTGTCAAAAATAATGAAATAGGAGCAGAATATTTTGAACCTCAAATAGAATATCCATGTAAATGAATTGAATGTTACATTAAGTTCATTTTGTTATGCATTCAGGGGAAGTGCATGCTGTAGTACCCGCACTTTTATATTGAGAGAAAAATTGTACGAATAATATGCATATGCTAGCCACGTGATTCCTGCAATTGTCTCTTAATTGACCGTGGAATATTATCATTGTCTTGCTTTTTTATTTTCAAATTTTTAGTTTCTGACAAAATTGACTTACTTTGGGATGGGAACACATAGGGGTGGGACACCTAGGGGGGAATATTTCTTTTACCATGATATACTGTGTGAAATGCATTAATTGACATCTGTACTTAATAATATTCACGCAAAACATGTTTATCATAACACACGTCATATGGGTATTATCACGTTTCAGTATCAACAGCTATATGTAAGAATTTCATATACAATACATGTATGATACTTTTCAAATGACAGATTACATTAAATAATTAAAGTAGGTACACAAATTTAAGGTCTAAATAAAATAGTTTCAGCTGCATAACTGACCCTATGCAAATCGAGTTTATACTGACCATCAAAAAGAAAAATAATATTCATTTGAACAGTTTTATATAATGTATTAATTAACATTTGTATTGAAAAAAAATTTAAAAAATACTACATAAGCCTGTAACAAGCAATGCACTTCAAGGTGTAGTGACGGAGGAGTGGCGTTGCTAGCTGTACTGTATAATCAAATCCGTAGTTTGTTTACCGATGAAAATGAGTTATCAATGACTGGTGCGGAAATGTCTAGTTAACTTATGTTGCTAACTTCGCGCTGTTGGTTCCTTTATTAATTATTCAACTATAAAAAGTGTGGGAAGGATATTCTGGAGCTCAAGAAAACTTGCACACTTGCTTCACCCCCATACGTCACTTACAGTATTTAGTTCTAATTTACGAAAATAAATTATATAGAATACGATTGCTAATGTCCATTTTTTAAATTATAGATTTTATTATATTTTCTATTATTTATTTTTGTCATGGAATAAATGCTTGTAGCATCAATAGCGAACGTATTCGTGTTAATAAATATCTTTAAGAATACAAGAAACTTGCATTGAATATTTTTTAGAGTTTAAAAAACATTGTTAATGAATTAAAA
>BOPP01000161.1:364364-385408 GCA_017312745.1 Gryllus bimaculatus | reverse complement strand
CGATAACCAACATTTCTGATGCAAGTTTGCGAAATAATGTTTCTTCAATTTTTCTCGGTTAAAAAAAGCTAAAACAAATTAATAATGAACTTCTGGGACCAGGTCTTCACCATGAATTAAAGCCTTGAAATAAAAGTGGATGTAAATGCCATTTTCATGCTTTCGAGAAAAATGAGTTTATATATACGTTCAACCTATTGGCACATACAACTCCTGCTATTTATAACTACACCGTACCACCATCAAGAAATGTGTGGACTTTGGTTCTTATTTATGTTATAGCGCTTGATTCATCCATAAATATTCTGGTAAAAACGTAAATTTAACAAAAATGGCACTTACGTTCTTTTTTAATTCAAGTGTTCAATTATCAAGCTTCTCACTCCTCCTCCGTTTCTCGGAAATCAAATACTCGTAATCAAGGATGAGCGGATGTTTGTGAAGCAGGCTAAATGGCAGTTACGTGTCTGTTCACGTTTCGTAGGGCCTCGCGCAACTCGATCAAAATCTGACAAATAATATATTAAGGTTTTAAAAGTCAGAAAGTTTATTATGTCTACTGAAACTTTTTTATGATGTAGTAATGCTCATGGCTTACTGAACTAGAGTTTGAATCTCTGCATAGGCAAAGGTATTTGCGGTTTGGAAACACTTTAGCGATTTGAAGTAGTTTTTTAATATTACATAACCGTTTCAAATAACGGGAGAAGGAGCGTGCTGTTGTCGCACCACTCATTTGATATAGATAAACCTGCTGATGTGACAATGAATATCACATTAGATGAGCATGCAATGCAACGGTATTATGTCAATCTTGCGATTATGCAAGTGTTATTAACGGGAATGATATTTCTTATGTGAATATTGCGACGTCACGGGTTTAACAAATTTAAAAGTAAGAATCGCAAATGACAGTGCTGTGCATCCTTGCCTTTTTGAAACGATAGAAATCTTACATGGTGTTGCTTTTTTCTGAGAATGGGTAGCGTCGTCGTAATTCGAGAGTGGCAGGAATGAAACACGATTGGATTGGAGCACATAATATTAAGTAATCTTCTTTTTCATTCTCTTCAGGTCTCCAACCCGCTGTCCTGGACATGAATGATCTTCCAGGACTCAGATTTTCAAGCTATTATCTCTTGCAATTGTAAAAACAGTACTCTCTGACACACAAGAAATATGCCCATTCTACTTTCTCTTCCAAACTAAGATCATTGTCCGTAGTTTGCTTTGTATTTTTACTTAGTCATTCCCCCAGGCCATTTCCTCCGATGCCTACAATTGTAACATTTTCCTTCCATTTTCCAGGAGGTGTGCTTAGCATCTGTTTTATTCTTGCTGTTTAGAAAGGTCTAATTGTAATTTAATTACTTCTTAGTAATGTCCAAAGAAGAATATAAGTATTAAAGGGTACTTTTAAAAATTTATTTTTATTAAGCCACGTTAGTACAATTGTGATATATTGAGTGACATTTTTTGTGTCTATGTTTCAACTAACACAATATTTGAAATATATCTTACTTCTAGTCCATTGGTATTGTGACGTGATCATGTTCTTAAATAGCTAGTTAAGGTTCCTTCAAAACGCAACACTTCAAACGCAAGACGAGGCGTGTTATCTACTCATTTACAGGTTCTCAAACTGTAAACTACACGATTCCTTATTTAGATAAAACGTACTCGCTACTCATCCTACATCTGCACGTCAGTGAATGGCAATATTGAAAGCCTGCTAGTCAAGGATGAATGCCATATAGTTACACTTAATGATAAGTGTTGAAAAGGAAACATTAAAGGAAAAAATTGGAGGGAAGGTGAAGCAGTTGCTAAGATTTTGATTCTTTTGTCTACTAACTTAGTACTAATTACGATATGAAAGGAGGAACTTGTGAGGGATTAGTAATATATACCAGAGAGAAATCATATCAAACGTGTTTGATGTGATGAATTACCAAAACGTGGACCAAGATACGATAATATTATTGAAAATAATGTGATGAATAGAAGAGTTAGATTGACTGTGTTCTACAAATCGAGAGTAGGGATTCGTAAAATATTCCGAACGGCTTACCTAACTTGTTTCCCCTAAATATTACATGAACTGTTGGAGATGTTTAGATGCAGTTTTCACTAAAACAATTGTATGCGGAGGGCCCTAAAAAGTTGTTTAATATTAGGTTATTTAATTGCAGATATATTGATTTTACTTCACTTATTTATAAAATTAAAAGATTTTATTTCCATGAAGGGTTATTTATTTACATATCGCAATCTTAGATAATGGATCATCCCAAATCAGAAGCCTTTAAGCAGTATTATTATCGTGTAGATTGAACAATTAAATACAGTGTTGCGTAATGAAGAAATTGACTTCGAAAGAAAATTGCCTCTGTAGGTCACACAAATTATTTGTTACATGGCGTCAACATCTCCCACGCGCTGACTCAGAGAAAATATTTGTGCGAGTGTCAAGAGCACGCATCAGGGCTGCTTCTAGCCTCACGTTCTCAGTGAGAAAGAGTCAGGAGGTGAGAAATTTACATAACATGTTTCCAACCGAATCAAAGCTTAATACTCGTCCTCCGGAGCGGACGATTGAGAATGTTGACATTCGATATCGCCGCCAAAGTGAATCGATAATGTTATGGCCCTAACAAAATATGTTTCTCCAAGTTCCGCTCATCCTTTAACAATAAATGGAAACCTTCGTTTGGACGACGACGGGGTAATTGCTGGATTAATGCATTCTCTCCACGACCAGGACCAGGGTCGGATCCCGAGGCCGTCAAGCGATCGGGACTTTCCTGATTACTTTTGCACCTGCAAGAAGCGGGTAGTCCTTCCTGTTGCCTTATTGCACGCTAGAGTACGTCAAGAAGACGTCATTTTGAAAATATACTGTGTACCTTTTTTTCCAATCTACTTCTTTGTATACAAAATAACTGCTAAGAAAACTAAAATGTTTTCTTGAATTCCATTTTTCATAAGCTTCTCTATTTTGGAGAAATGAATGAATGAATCTCTGCACTTACGTTAAATATGCAGATATTAGAGAATGTAAAACGGTTACACATTAGTTACTTAGATAAACACAATCGCACCTCTGCATCATGCATGTCAAAATGCGTCCCCAGAAGGTACTTTCCCGCCTGCTAAACCCTGTACTCCTGCGACCACGGGCAGCTTCCCCTGACTCTATTCTCATTTTCCCTACCAAATCCAACAAGATGTGCACACTCACAAACTGTAGCATGGAAGCTAAGTACAAAGCGCGCTCTAAATACCACGAAGATGGTTTGCTTTATTGACTAAGTCGTGATTCTAGGCGCGTAAACTGCTAAGGTCCTTAATCACGTATGTGTAGTGCATGTTTTTATCGCGAGAGTTGGCGGTGATCTTCGACCCTTCGATGGCGAAATCTGGCGCTGACTAACGTCGGCTTAAGCAATAGTATAGTGTGTGTGGGTGTAAGTGTATGTAAGTAAGGGGTGAGGATATGACAAGGAACAGGAAGGAAAGATCGCATGCGATAGTTGCTTTATACGAAAGTATGTTTGCCTTAGGTTTTCTATCAAACAAACGCTTTTTGAATGGTTTATTTATTTACTTCTTATAACATTTGCATGCTTATTTTATTTTTAAATTTTGCCTTGTATAAACATATTTGTCCAATGACATGCATTTGTTTGAATGGCGAATTTTTGCTTCTTTTTATTTTGTGTTATATTTGTTAAATTGTTCTGTTATTTGTTCCATGTGGCAATAATATTAAATAAATTAACAACTCTGTTACGAGCGGTATATCTATTCTATAGCGGGCAGGTCTTCGCGATCAAGACCTAGGACATAAGGATATCTGTCTGTTATATTTCCTAACGTGACTGTAGAAAGTTAATGCAATTCTTGCATCCTTCTACGTAATCCGATTACGAAATCAAGATCCGTTCGATTCAAAATGTTTAATTTTACTCACATGACAATTTAACTTATGACTGATATATTTCATTTTAGTGGATCATTTCATTGCTTTTGTGCAGGAAATGAGAATTAATACCCGTAGTTGTCAACTGACTTCTCTAAATGACCATGGGCCAGGTACCCAGTTATGTACTACCAGGCTGGAGCAATCCTTAGTTTTTAAATCTCGCGGCAGTTGCTTTTGATGTAGTGCTTCCCCGATCAGGATGTTCAATAATCAAGTAGCGAAGCTAAACCGCTTGAATACACAAAACAGATAAGTCCTTTCATGCCGATGTGCGTGGTAGGAATCACATCAGATAGTGACTTCGGAAAACTTTTCAAACTGAAATTTATACTACATTGAGTTGTAAGGGTTGAACCTAGAAAAGAACCGAACGGTGACACAATGTAAACATTTTCTAGACTTAAATAGCAACCGCAATTACTGCAAAATGCAACCTAAATGGGTGAAATAGAGTAACACTCATACATCCATCATTTGCACCCTTGCTCCTAATGTATTATTAATTTGCTCACACTGCGGAGGAAATCGTGCAGCGTTCGACAAAAACGGCTTCTACTTCCAGGAAAGGCAAGCTTCATTCAACAAATTCCGAAAGTCCTCACCCAACTTCAATAAACCTAATGATTTACCACAACATTCGTTATCTCAAATAATTGCATCGTACACTCCATTCCAAAATCTTCCACTCCGACCCCTCGCAACAGTGCCCATATACAACGTCCACAATGAAATTCTCTCCATTTCCAGATCCCCACCTCCAAGCTTCGGTAACACCTTCGTGAACCAGAGTCATGAAAACTAGTTCATTACGAACACAGTCGACCAAAATATTTCTTCTTTATTAACCTAGATTCAGATTCTAATTGAAACACTTCTAATTCCACTCGTCTTCAATGGCGTACATCAATTTCCATAATTTCAACTTACTCAGTTTGAATACAAAGAGAGCATAATAAACAAAAGACTATTTCTATAACATATTTTACACAAATATAAAACGGACATAGCAATATTAACAGAAATGAGTTTCCAGCCTTTGGAAAAGTTTTGAATTCCAGGATTTAATATTTGCAGTTCGGACAGATCATTGATCAGAGGTGTTGGTGGAGTGACAATCCCCATCCATAAGCTCATCAAACATAACCTTTTACCACCATTCATCACACCTGTGCTAGAAAACACTGCAATTTTTCTGTCGCAAAGTTCAGGAGTCGATACTGGTATCACTATAATCATTATTAAGAAGCCTCCTAACATTCCAAAAGATCTCAATAAATCTATCTGTGCTTTTCTCTTCCTTCATCTCAACCCCAGCTCACAACCTGGAGCTGTCAAACAACCTCTCCTAATGACACTCGACTATTCACATATTGCAACATGTATCAAACTAATGCCAGTGCTTACAGGACCAAATTACTATCGTTGCAGGGTACCCGGCAATTAGGGTTTACGGTCGAAAAATCGCTGTTTCCGGCGCCCGGTTACAATACTTTTTCATTTTATGAAGTAACGCGAGAAAGTAAAAAAACTTTAAGAGTGCAATAATTGCGTTAATTTACTACGTTGAAGTTAGGAACAAAGATTCATGTCACTTAAAACAGCTGTTAGTTCGTAAGAGTGATATAAAAAAATCTAAAAATAGATTTTACTAGAATAGATAAACTGCATAGGGACTTGTTAATTGCTTCATAGAACAAAATCCAGAATAATGTAATAAAACCAAACAGAAATGAAAAACAGAGAAAGAATTTGCCATTCATATACCTGCATTTAGCCGTAGGGTATATTAAATCTTATTTTGTTTTTTTCGTGCTTAAGAAAGAACTTCTTAAAAAGAGAAAGGCATGTAATGCTGCGCGAAAAACGGCGAATTTTCAACAGAAAACTCATATTACAGGGTTCTGGTAACGTAAAAGTGGGTAAATCCAGTTGCTAAATTTAGAAGGAAAAAAACTCTAACACGTGATGCAGCCACTATCTCCGTTTTGAGGATCCTTGATACCGAAGAATCGATTGACGGCAAAACGTCTTTCCGTTTGCGAACAACATTAACGGCTAAAACGTTCAGACGATTTTCTCCAAAACTGATATTCGTCAATCGATCTGACTGATGTCGCGGCTCCTTGAATTTGAAACCGGTATTTGAAGTTTGGCGGAGGGTATTTTATATAAAACACCTGGGACATTTTCAATATTTTTAAAAAAATGGCACCATTCATATTGATAAAATTTTGTTGTTGAATAGTTTGAAGAACATTTAACATTAGCGCTGGTCTGATGTTGATTAAAAACTCTAATTTTTCAAAAATTGAAAAATTCAAATTTGTTTCGGCGTCTTTCTACAAATGAAATATTAAATATAAAGATTTTTTTCCATAATGAAATCTGTTCCTTAAAAATAGATTTTAAAATAAGGTCACGGACAATTTTTCGAAAATTTGAGAATTTTTCGCGTAATGTTGTGTGAAATACACGAAATTTTAGATTTTTGTTTAAACATTTTTTTCTCAAAAATGGCTCCATCATTTTTTATGATTTTTGTTGTTGCATAGGCTGAAGAAGATTTATGAAAATGGCGCTGGTCTCATGTTGGTTGAATACAATGATTTTTCGGCAATTGAAAAAATTCAAAAAATGTTCGATGTCTTCCTACAGCTACAATTATGAAAATAAAATTTTTCCTTAATGAAATATGTTCATCAAAAAGAGATTTTCAAATAGGATCATGTTAAATTTTTCGTAACTATGAGTTTTTTTGAGTAATTGGGCGTCGAAGTTAGTCGTCTGCTCTGAAAATATTACGCTTCTTGATCGTAATTTTAGGTGTTTTGAGACAGTAAGATATTACGTAAATTAGAATGTGTATAGTGTTTAATATTTCATTGTTCGTTTCTTACATTGGAGCTTTTGTTATACTTTATATTTTTTTAATTGAAGATCTATCAACTTCTAGGTCATTAGCGATCACTATTGCTTGTAATGGTATTGTAACTGTGAGCTTTACACGATATGATGATTGGGGGTGAAAGGAACATAATACAACCATGCCCGAGGTGGAACCCGAACCCGCGATCCTTCGGTACTGCCTTAGCGATCTACCGGATCGGCATTTACAAATTAAACTTTTAGAAACTATTTAAAATGTATTTAAAATAAAAACTGGCAGCTTTAAGTCATCCGCTCCAAATTTACGCAGTTGGATTCTACGTAAGTGAGAATTTATATATTATTTCATGCATCATTTTATTAGTATTTATTATATATTTATTTTATATCGTTTTAAATTGCGTCCTTTAATTGTGTTGAGTGTGAAAACGAGTAGATGAGCGGTCATTGTTTATTGTTGTTACCCATTGTCGTAACGCCGCGCCCTACAGATAACACGATAACGACGGCTGGTTTAGTTCGCGGAAGCAAAAATAAATATTTTTATATATTTGTGGAATATTAACAATACCATAGTGTTTAATGACTACTGTTATATATTTTTCGATCTATTTGTTTTCCAACGCCAACATTATCGTATTATTTATTAACTTTTAAGTATTTTACTTTCTTACATTCTGTTTATTTTTCACACCAAATGTTCTACGATTTGAAATGAGTTTTGCAAACAATAATTCGGAGAGAATTTGTGGTATAAATGGAATTTTTGGCAAGAACGTACGTGCTATTTTAACACCACTAGTTTAAATAATTTAATTGTGAAATTAAAATGCGTAAAACGTATTCGTACATTTGGTTTGTTTAATTTTATTAATTGTACTGCTGTTAAATATTTAGTTTACCTTAAATATTAACTTGATGAAAGGTCTCGGTTATTGTAAGTATATTATAACGAACACATTTAATGGTGTTTTTCGGTTCATCTTCTTCCATTTTTATAAAATGCAGTAATATTTAGATATTTCTTTGAAAAGAGAGTTTACTCACGTTTATCAATAAATACTGTTTTATTTGATATTTGCGGGCTGTAAAGGTTTGATAATGAATTTTGGATTATTATATAAATTTAGAATTAAGGCTTGAGTGCATTTGATCCTTATCTTGCATGAAATTATAACTGCTTATAAGTCCCAATTTTTCAACGCTGGATTCAAGATTTGTCATAACATTGATAATATGTTTATTATATATAGTTTCATCTAATAACTCAGCAGATCTAAGCTTCTTTGAAGGAATACACTTTCTCTCCAGTTCTTTCTTCTCTGTTATACAAACTTTCGTATGGTGTTCTTGAAAAATCGTGTATTTTTCTTCATTAGAAAATAAAAGTGCATTTCAGAATTTTATAAAACAGTTTTTATAATGATAAACATATTTCACAAAGTTTTATCCTATTTACTTGATTAATGAATTATTTTTGCCTGACATTTGTACAGTGACAGTCATTACTACTCAAAAACATTTGAATAGTGGATGACTTATTATTAAGTTTGAAATCAGTTTTTAGTCGATCTCAATTTTTTCGAACCTTCTTGTGGAGTTATTTGTCAACTTTCTGTTTTCTCCCCATAGTATTTAATTATAACACCCTCTTCCAAATATTTCACCAAATTTCTCTTTCCAAACCTGTCAATAATTACGTGGACGTTATCTTTCTACCACTTTATATATTGGATATAGCGACAAACTATAATTATGTGCCCTGTTTATTATTTTTCTCTGTTTATCAGTGGTTTCCTACATTTTACGGCATACTTTTTATTGATTTTTTTTAAAACACTACGGTCATAATCAGTAAAAGAAAGATACTCTTCTACTCAAACACTGGCACAAATTGCCTCTCTAAATATCGTCACTAATGTTAGTAATACACGCATTAATATTAATAAAAATGTTATGAGAATGGCACTTACACGAAAACTTAATACGCCTCTTCACTAACGCCTTAGAAGCAATCTAGACTAACTTCAATAGCCTAATTCATTCCATCCTCAATTTACATTTTTTGTTCCAGGGCAGAGTGAAAGAGATATTTTCAAGAGACTGAATAACTGCTGTATTAGACAATGCGTTTTGTGATGTAAAACACGAAGAACTTATTTTGCATCACGTCACGCAATTGAATCTAATACAGTCCAAGGAAATGTAAGTGATCCATAATTATATCATCAATAATTGTTTGGAGTGGGATAATGAAATGTAAGTGATCCATAATTATATCATAAATAATTGTTTGGAGTGGGATAATGTTATCTGAGTGAAGAAATTCATTGATGTTTAACAATAGCCCAGAAAAGTGTTGAATTTTATGCAAATTGATTCTGGTTGCTTTTGTTGCAACTTCCCAAAAGCTGCAAGTTCCAAAACAAGGTTGATAGACTCATCGACACTTTTCAAATAAAAAACTCAGGTTCCAGTTGATAACTTTATTTAAACTTTTGGGAGAGCAAATGAAATCATTGAATGTGGTAGCTGTAAAACATGAACGATAGTTGTTTCCTCCTAGACATAATGATAGAATTCTGCCAATGACAAATCCCAAAAGACATTGTTATGGACAGCCTTTTTGCGCTATACATAAGACGAAAGAATGAGACAAATTTGGGAATTTGCTTGAAAATAAAGGTAGTCAAGAATGTCTCCTGTAGAACTAGCAGATTTGGAGTGTAAGGCGAGAGCATGAAGACCGTATCAGAGATTATTTGTGCACGTTTTCCGAGCTCCTGAATTCTTTTATACGTTCCGCTCTTGTAATAGACTTAAGTTACATTATGGTAATCTTATAAATAAATAAAATAAAAATGAAACAAAAAAATGAAATGAAGGAACGAAATGGATAATAATTATTTTTCCGTAACATTACAATTGAAAATTGATGAAGGGTCCAGTTCTCACTATACAGAACTGTAGTATTGCTACAAAAATGGATTCCTTAATTTATTTTAAAAAAAGCAAACACTTGAAGAATTAGACTCGTAAACAAAAAAATGTATCCAAAAAAAAAACTTGTAATGGAGACCCTGTCCGATGAAAGCGACCTGTTGCGGCCATCCCAATACTCGTGGCCTCGTCCGCGCTCTCTCCTCGTATTATCCTTGAATAACTGGAATCACAGATGTGC
Organism: Gryllus bimaculatus; assembly: GCA_017312745.1. NCBI lineage: Eukaryota > Metazoa > Arthropoda > Insecta > Orthoptera > Gryllidae > Gryllus > Gryllus bimaculatus. The sequence continues at coordinate 375,356 of BOPP01000161.1, read as the reverse complement.
GTTGATGCAAATAGTATGCATGCAAATTATGCGATCGCACAGCCACTATACGAGAGCGTTTAGCAACGGCTGCTGAAATTAGCATATGCGTATGACTACGAGTGTGATATTCCATTGAGAAGAGAGAATCACTCAAGGGAGAATGAAGATGCCTTTACAACAGAAATATCTATGAATATATGAAAAATATACTGTTGAGGAGAAAGTGAGGGAAACAGTAGAAGAAGAGAATAAGCTTCAGAAAAAAAAATCTGTTATTAACGCCCCATTTTTTTAGTAAATTAGCTGTTTTAGGTAATACGAAATCCAGCAGCATTTTGCCTGCACAATTAATGTTACAGTTGCAAACGTAAATGAGGGAGAGAAGGGTTGAGTAGTTTTACAGTTCGAAATTGGAGTGAACAGCTTGAATTACCTTGAAAGCTAGAATGTTTGTCCCGTAATTGTGGGGTGGAGGATAATTTTATACCTTCTATCTCACTGAATTATTTCCACATCGCCGTCCATTGATTACACTCCGCCGTAATATTAAAATGAATGCTTCGATGGCGCAGGACGCAGCTACGTCTAAACCTGCAGAGGCGAGGTTTACGAGTTCGAGTGCTGTGTAAGGCATGGGCTTCAGCGTGTGATTGGTCCATGGCTGGTTGTCATGACATTACGAATCATATCTGAATTTGTAATATTGTATCTCTAATAATCATTCACCTGCGCTCACCCCTTTTATTAGCCATCCCGAAAAAACAATGGTAAGCCACCACGGACATTGGGAAGGATGGGAAGGATATAAAGATGTAAGATTTCTTCCTTGCCCTCATAACCATATTTATCACACAGCATATCATCTCCCTCAACAATATCATTAATAATTCCGGTTTCTCGTCTTTGCTAAAGAGATGAAAAGCTAAATAGCCTTTTCAAGAAATTTCTAAAATTTCTATTTTGTCGGCATTTATCATTCTTAAAATTGTCTCCTTTGCGAACCCGCTTATTAATTGGACTGTTTTGCGCAAGCCTGGCATACTTGATGTTGGCTTAACCAACACAAACATTGACTTCCACCTACCGACAATATTCCAACTCGACTCTGAGCATATTCTAGTTGTATTTACATCGAAGCAAACGTCGCTCCTGCCGTCGTTCCTATACTAAAACCGAACACATGTAAATTACGTAGAGGAAATGCCCGGAAACAATGTTTACAATACTCCACAATAGTTACAAACATTTACACGTCCCCGAATATTAAATAATTCCCTTCAAATAGATCAATCCATTACTTTTCTAATTAACGCAATTATCATAAATTCTGAACTGACCTCCATTTTTAACACAACCCCAAACTCCTCAATATATTACCAACGGGCATCTCAAATGCGTTAACTGTAAAAATCAAAACAAAAGAAAACGAAAAATATTCTGGGCTTATCTAAGAACTCGTGAACTAAAGAAAGAACTCAATTTCATCACTAATATTGTCAAAAAGCATATTAAAAACACAAAGAATAATATTATTACCTCATACAATCTTTTAACACAAGTAATAACACAAAAACACATTGGATATTCACAAAAAATCTCAAGAAAACACACTGTCCCTCCATTAAATACATCCGTTAGTAAAGCCTGGTTCAAAAGGCAGAGTGGCTGCAGCTGTGGCCAATCATTTTGAAATCACATTCACTGAGAACACGAGTGTCCACCCGGAACATGATACTATATTGCAAACTATCTTATTATCATTAAAACCCAACAAACGTTCATACTTACTGCCCAATAAATTTATTAATAACTCTTTCAAAATACTCGAAAATATCATTTTAAAAAGAAAAATCATAGATATGCATCGAATGCCGTTCAGAGGGTACAGTTCAATTTCACTGAAAGAATCTCAACGCAACGTACAAGTACATTATTTAGAATCTCAGAGTACACTTCTTTTTTCAAAAAATAATATCACAAATCATATCAAGTTAAGATAAATCTGATCTACATCCGTGCTGTAAAAACGTGAAATTCAATATAATCCTAACCAAACCGACGCTTTAAAAACTGAAAACCCTACTTTCCCCATCTTTCTTCCCTTTAAATAACAATAAAATAGAATGGTCTCCCCTAAAAAACCTGTAAAATACTAAGGTTTACACTTCGATGCATTGTTAAATTAGGGAAAACCTATAAATGCTAAAGCCACCAAACTAAAATAAAACTTATAAAACTACGACCATTAATTTACAAAAGCAGCCCAATCCATCTTCCATAACAATTTGCAAGAAAATGGTAAGACCCATAAATTTTGTTCGCCAGCCCAATTTAGATTCATTCTTCTGAAACGAACCTCAACAAACTTCAAGTCAAACAAAATAAATTCTTAAGAACTGTTGTTAACGCTTCTTGGTACATAACCAACATCCAATTCCACAACGAATTTAACTTGGAACCCATTGATCAATACATTACATATCTGGCAACCAGCTTTTATTATAATCTACTTCAAATCCCAGAATTCAGATCCAAATCACGTTTCAAACTTACAAAAAAAAAACACTTACCAAACAAGCATCCGAAACTAAGAGTCATACCACATATTTCTGAAGAAATTTGTTGATTTAAATCCAGAATGAGAACTCGAAGTGAGATTTCTTCCTCTATTGTAATAGCATGCAAGTTTTATATTGAAGATTATCAAATCTGGAAATGTATGAAAAATTAACAAAATTTTATATTAAATAAATAAAAAAGTATTGTTCGTCTTCATGTAAGTTTTGCAGAACTTTATTTTCCTCCCGGACGCTGCAAGATAGCTCTGATGATGATAACAACGCTATTAAAAAGATCGTAGGCTTAAATATTTTTTTGATACCGGACAATACTTTTTGTTTATTTTATTTTTAGAAAGTATATACCTCACCAGCGATCTTATTAATATTTTTTATATATTTTATATAACTAAATATGAACATTAACTAAGTTTTGTTATTCAAAAATCAATAAAGAAAAAACTGCGTTTGTAAAAAAAATAATTCCTAGAATGTTTTGCAGATCGTTTGTAATAGAATTGTATAATCATTTACTTAATCGAATTTTTCCTGTCTCATATGATCAAACTTGAAGCAATCAACATCATATTTTATTTACAACTTTATGACCTGAACAGTACGATATTATGAAACTTGTTAGTATGCATGGGTACGAAAGTTGTAAGCGTGTGATGACCCTAACGAATACGCTGCCTTTGATTTATGTCAATGAACACTAGCTTTCATGCTGTTTTAATACTGATTTAATACTGATTGTTGAAGTGCTTATTTAATTAGGCCCAATAGAATGCATCCTTAATTTGAGTCCTTTTTCCTTCTTTCCACGAGTACGAGACACTTTACTGTCTTTTGGGTACGACATTTTGGGCTTAGGACTCACATATTTGTTGAAGATACATCACCAGCTGTGCAGTGAGAACACCAAGAATTCTAGACTGCTTCTGCTTTAATATATTTTTATACGTAAATATTTCATTTCAATTATTATTATTATTATTATTATTATTATTATTATTATTATTATTATTATTATTATTATTAAAGTATCGTTATTAACTTGCCGAAGAGAGGCTTTAATATCCAATATTTCTTGCTACTTTAAGCTGTTCTCTTCATTTAGTTGGCCTACACAATCTTCAATTTCATGTTGAACTTGGTTTATTAAGTACGTACGTAATACCGTCTGAGGAACAGTTATTAATTAATATGTGGTGCAGATCTTTTTTTGTTATTCGTGAAGCACCGATATCACCTACATAAGCACTATCAGGAGATAGTGCTTATTAGTACAGAGGATGTTTCAAAATGAGGAGGCATAATTTCAGGTATGTATTACCCATATGTAGACAATCAAAATGGTTCAGTATAACATATCTCCGGAAATGCTTCATTTCTGAGTTATGGTCTGCACAATTATCAAATACAATGGAACGTTTTTCTTTCCGCTGTTCGTTGATTACAAAAGATATTTAAAATGATCACCTCATGATTAAATACAGATCGCACCGATGTGTCATTGACGTCTCTTGATGATCTCCAGGAGTATTGCATATGTCTTTGCAAGATGCCACAATTCGATTCCGAAGAGATTGCAAATCAGGCACCGGAGACGAATACAACAGTTTTTAAACGGCCGCACAAGTAGAAATCGAGAGGGTTCAGATCAAGAGGGCGTGGAAACCTCTACCTGTCCATCAATCAGGAAACCTTCGATCCAAGTACAGTCGAGCCGTACGACTGAAGTGTACTTCGAGCGTCATCATGCAAGAAATGAGTGTGTTGACGACTGATCAGTAGAGTGTCTTCATAAACATGAGGTATAGTGTTTTCCAGAAAGTACGCCTGCCCCGTAAAACTGTTCAAGTGGAGTCCAACTAATGAATCATCAATGATACTGGCCTATATGTTGAAAGAGAACCACACCTGCTGATGAGATGGAACAGTTGCACGTGGATTTTCATACGCCTGTACCTGCAGATTGTGGACATTTGTAATGCCATCTCGTGTGAACTGTGCTTCATTTGTAAATAATACTAAGGCAGGAAAGTTTGGATTTGCACCACACTGCTGCAAGAACGACTGACAGAATGTAACTCATGTAAAGTAATCTTCTGGTGATAGGGCCTGTACACGTTGAAAATGATAAGGATACAACTGATTCTCTTGCAACAATCTCCATATAGTCGTATGAGGAACATTCACTTGCAACGCTTACCTTCGTGTGATGATAGGGTCGTGTCCACAGCGTCCAGATTCCCCTCCTCTACAGCTGGAGTTGTTGATCTGGATCGCTCCTTCCCGAAACTAGGAGAGTTAAATTTTCCATGTCGCTCAGACGACGATGGAGACGTACAAATGTCTTCAGATCTCGATATTATCACTGTGTTCACTCTTTCTTCAAATGACGAGCCTGCGCTGCATTGCCGTCTGCCTTACGGTACATGAAGTACATGTCTGTCAGCTCCGGATTTGAGTTCATGACGCACAGTCGAATGGCAAACACAACACTGAATGTAACCTTCGCCTGTCAGAGTGTCCTGTCAGAGTGTCCTGTTAATGTCTCCTTTCACGGCAACGACCTAGGGAAGGAAAAGCGTACCGGTGAATTTCAGCGTTTTGAAGGCCATAACTCGGAAATGTAAGGTCCACAAATTTGCACCCCACGCACAAATATAAAAAGGAATATCCCAAATTTTTGGGCTAAATAAGAACTCATATGCACCCAAATTTTAAAATGTTTAATCCATGCAAACAAGTACCACTTTTAATAGTATGGGTGCTGGTATGACGCCAACTACCTGATTACTAGAACTTTAAAAAATAAAAATCATCCGACCTAGTTGCGACACGTATTTAAGCACAAAGCCCCAAGTTCCTGTGCCACTCAGTTCAGCAAAGAAATGAAGGAAAAGGATTAAAAGGTGATGGATGTCGGTTGGAAACACCTTATTGTGTGACAACCCGCGCAAGCAAACATCTAAGACATTGGCGGAACTCGAAGTCTCTTTCCTTCCAGCCACTTCCGCCCAGGCGGCCGCTCCTCAACTGGCTTAGCTACCCAGGTCGGCTAGTGCTTGTTAGAGGCATGCACGAAACATGACATCTCGTACCGTCTTACGCGAAAGGGGGTAATCAAGAAGTACCGTTTCGTCGACGTAGCAATTTTGAGGATTTTTGGTGTTAATTTAATAGAAAGGATTAAACAGTGACGAGTTATATTTGATTTGTCGCAACTCTTTCTGGTCATCACAGTTATTTGAAGAAAGATAATCGCATCATACTCAGAATCTTCCTTTCTCCATCTTCCTACCTGAGGCTTGAAGTAAAGTTGTTCACCTCAGCCCGAGGTTCATCTTTGACCTGTAAATGTCAATGTTAGGCGCTTGAAATGCCACTGTCCTATAAAGCATAATCACAAGATGTTCTTTGAGTTGGGTGCAGATCAGATGGTAACATAACTGTTGGTCGACCAAGAAAATATATTAACAGGAAAATGTGGACTTATCCTGGTCTTGTGCTGCAAACAATTTTGCTCCTGGGTGTACTCACATTGCTATCCTGTGGTCCAGAATCTTGTAGGGAATAAGGCGAAAATGGCACGATAATATTCATGTTAAAGTACTAAGTGTAAAAAAAATAGTGAATAATTTTTGTGCATGTCTGATTTAGAGACAGGCATAGAATTCCCCAGTGTTGGAAGGAAAAAATGTACAAAGCGAAACAAGATGTTTATTTCTCACTCGGTAAAGGAAGTCCTCCATTACTATTTTTATAACCAGTTCTAATTATATGGTAGATAGTTTTAACACGTTTGTTTACGCTGGAACTTACATTGATAAAACCGATAAAAACTATACTGTTGTGCTCTTACTGATTGCGAAGCTGGCCTCCCCACTTAACATACATGTTAATGGCTGTGCAGTCGACGTCTCTCTGCCTGTATTAGGAAGCACATCCATGCAAAAGTGGAAATGAAATAGACTGAAGAAGATTTGAACGTTAAATAATAAAAATAATATTAATTTATATGAAATATTTTTCTGACAATTCTCTTTGGATTTCATATACTGCGTTAATATACGTTGAATTGAATTTATTCTATTAACGAACTTAACATGGGTAAAGAACTTCGCATCTAAATTTAATACTTCGTTTTGGATAGTTTTATAATTTTCGTAGTTTGGGAGTGATATATACTGTAAACAAAATAATATTTTGGGAATATACTGTATAGGTCATCAACCCGGGCTCGAACCTATAATCTCCAAGTCATCAGCATACTTTATCGCTAAATACTTTGCTGCTACCAGTGCTGGTGGGAGGATTAAATATAAATAATATATTATAAAAGTTTAATGAGTAGTGTAATTAACAAAATAGAAGGAATGGATTTATAATAATTATTATCGTAGATTCACTTAGTCTTTCTACATTCTATCAGTTAAAAATTCCATTATATATTATTTATCTATATTAAATTGGCGTTAATAGATTACATAAAAATCAAATGAATATTATTAGAACAGAAAACCATGGATCTGTCACTATCCTACATTCCAGATCGGTGTTAATATCATATTTCAACGAATTAGGCACGAATATATTTTCATTTGGCACAGACGCACAGAGCGTCAAGACCAGAGCTCGAATTCTGGTTATCTAATATTTGTTTCAAAATGACATAATGACTTAAAAATAAGGGGGAAAATTACCATTTAAAAAATACTCAAAATTTTGTATGAACATGTTTATTATTCGATGAATTTTATCATTTTAAGCAAGATGTATTTATTTAACTTATATTTAAAATAAAGTTTTATTTTAGAAAGTAATCCTTAGCTCCGATTATCCAACCGTCAGTTTTGAAAGGTCGATGAAGTTACCAAAGATCCCTGTAATTTTGAGAGATCGAAAAACAAAGTTCACTGCAGTAGTGAATTATGTCATGAACTGATACAATAAAATCTTTGTTTTAGTGTGTCATTGAAAATTCATGAAACATTCCCTAAAATATACATGAATAGGAAACAGTTTCTGAAGGTCGAAAAATGACCTAAAAATTGAAAAATGGCAAAAAGTGACAAAACAGTGACTCAGTAACTATATATTTCTATCACTTATATGTTGTGATAACCATTCATTTATAAGTAAGCTACGTCTATGATGCACCAATGAGAAGATGATATGCCTTCGGAATCCGAGCCCTAGTCACGACTGATCTGTGGAACAACTTCACAGAGAGAGAGTGGCGCGACTTTCAGAGACCTGGCTGCGCGGGTGTGAAGGGAGCTCCTGTTCCTCCGCCACGCGCGTATTGAGAGAACAAAAAATGGCTCCGGATGCCGGTTTCCGGGCGACTCGGAGGTGGCACCTCAAAACACGTTCGCTATTGTTAATGTTATTGCTCTTTCATCCTCCCATTGGGCGCATCAGTGCAACATAATTTAATGTATTTCTCTCTTCAATAGACAAGAATCGGCAGGGGATAGTTGATGTGAAAAGTCATATCCAACTATTTCCAGCTGATACTTGTCCATTGCACATGTTATGCGACGCTTCACACACCGCCTAGTTGATTGATTATTGATTTCGTATTTCGTATTTCGGGGAGCGTCAACTGCTACGGTCATACGTGCTGTGAGTATCGTGAGTGCTTTTATCAAAGGAGGTAGCGGCCGGTTGGTGAGATCTGCGGTTGGTGAAATATGGCGCCGACATACTCGTCGGCTTGCGGTGTTTTCCCCATCCCAGTATCTCCCACCAGCCTCAGCTGGAAAAAGCTCTAAGCTTCCGACATATGTGATTCAGCATGTAAGTTAAGAATGTGTAAGTAAGGGGTGACAAGCCAAAGAAGGAAAGATTTGTCGCATGTTTCTTAGGGTTCTGCTCCGGCATTCGCTTGGTGTTAATTTGAGAAACCGTGGAAAACTACCGATCAGAGCAGCCGGCCGCTAGAATTTTTCACTAGGCAGCGGCTGGATTCGACCGAACTATCTAGCTAGTGCCGAAAATTCTGTACATGCACTGCCTGGCCTAATGTTTTCGGAACAACCAAAGCTTAAATAGATTCAAAGTAAATAACATTTTATAAGCCGTTTCGGATAGCCGGATCGTGGATTCGAATTCCGCCTCGGGCATGGGTGTATGTTCGTGTATGCCTGTATGTTTGTGTTGTCCATTCAGCCTTCATTATCACCATCTTTCCATATTTCACAACCCCAGGACGAGCAACCCTGGGGGGTAAAAATTGGATTCTGCGTAGAATGCTGATTTCCCCAAAAGGAGTCAATCTTGCAACGGGATAAATGTAACTGAGCCGCGATAAGTGCAAGTGTATATCCGCTTGGTCCTAGCTGGCCAATTCACGACAAAAATATAAAACTTTGATAACGAGATGTTATTACTAAAGTAGTACGAATATAATAATAATAATAATAATAATAATAATAATAATAATAATAATAATAATAATAATAATAATAGACTTACTTGGTCTTTCTAAATGCTTTCGCAAGAATATCCGTTAAAACATTTCTACAAAAGCAAAAGCAACCAAACCGCCACAAGTAACACTTATTTGCAGGATGAGAACTGCCGAACTGTGGGTAGAATTTGTTTTCCTGGATCTAAGAAGCCCAGGTCTTCAAACGTCTGGCGCAAGCAATATGACTTAAAAGTGTAGAAGAAGGGAGATCTTCGTCAGTGTACGTGACATCTTACGAGAGGACCACTTAAGGCGGAAGACATACGAATTAAGTGAAGAAGATTAAAACTAAATAGTGTTTATTTGGCTTTTTGCGAGCAAACTTCCTAATAGTATCTTACACGACATTCATTGCTAATAATTTGCTAAGTGTCTGTTAATCTTAAGAATAAATATTACGGTCGTTAGCGAAAGTTAAAATTTTTCACGTTCTTATCACAAAATTACGAGCACGTCTGAATATTTTACGATTGCCGAAGAATAATTTTGAATACGCATAAAACACTATTTAACGCTTTGTGTAAAAAACAAACAAACAAAAAAAACCCACCAAGTTCGAGTGAACGGATAGATTTATCGTTCTTGACTGCAGTGGTGCCTCCGTCGTCCCACATCTCTGTTTGCTCTTGAACGTATCTAACAGTATTTATATCAAAAAATCGGTATTCTCCATTTCAGATAATGAATAGAAATGAATACAGATAACTTAAACACTTTGTGGAAATTAATGTCAACAAATTTGTGAATTAATCGCTTATTTAGAATTCAAGAACACGTTATGGCAGAGAAATATTCCATCGCAAATAGGAATAGAATATTATATAATGACAGAGCAGACTACTCCAAACTGAAGTGATGAAGATGAGAATGGCAAATACAGATGTAAAACTGATACGCAAGGAAAGAGATTTACAGTTACCTTTGATATATAAGTATTATTGAATAAGTTTTAAACACGTTTGGTCTATGGTTCGGATAACTTTGAATTTTCTTTCATCTACACATCTTATTAAACGTCTTCTACCCTCATATCAATACAATAATTGGAAATTATACTATTTTGTTATTTTCTCGTCACCATCATGATGCAATAATCGTTAATTACACAACTACAGGGATGGCTCAGGAAAACGAGTGCTGACTAGAGGACAATTAATGCTGACGGTTGCTGTAATCATTACTTTTCCTTCGTTTCTCCGATGCCGGAGCAGTACCTAAACAAACAGACAAATGACGTGATCTTTCTTTCATCATTGTCCCCTTCTGCCCCTTTATACACATACACACTTACATACACAACATTATCATTTACGGCCATCTCCCATAGTATCACATCCACAGCACTTATGGAACTGAAGCCCAAAGCAGTTGGTGTGCCTGGAAAAGTGAAATAATCAATCAATGTAATAATATAAAATTCGCAATAAATCCTAAGACCTCGTATATACTAAGTATATACCTCGTAACTTCTGTAAAAGTGTAAGATAGTTTAGAGATTTAGGCGGAGACATTATAGCATATTTTGAGACCATTCAGTAAATAAGGAAAAAGATCAGCAGGTGATCGAGAGCCAATCGTTTCTTTCTCGACATCCGCCCAGTGTGAAGTGACGAAATCCTCAGACGCGCCGTCCTTCAGGATTCTTCTCCGAGTTCATTTTCTATGTTAAAAGGCCCTCTCCCACCACCAGAAACGTGGCGTCTTCGCGTATAGCAACCCGCGCGCCTTCTGAGGCCGGTGTCTTATCTGTGCCTGACGTCTTCGCAGTACCTTGGAACTTTTCTGTAAGCTAAGCTAACGGCGATACATGGCCTCAGTATCATATGAAACGTATTCGCCCGTTGGTAGACGTTGACGGCGCCATGTCTTCCTTCATATGGAGCTCCTCACGCTCTTGCTCCACTCGCAGCGCCACCCCCGCCCTCACCACCGTCGACGCCGCCGCCGCCTTCGACGAAACTGTCGCCA
>BOPP01000161.1:334086-363629 GCA_017312745.1 Gryllus bimaculatus | reverse complement strand
CCGCCGCACGCGCGCTCTCTCCCCATGGCGCCGCCCCCGCCGCAGCCGCCGCTCCTGTGGCTGCTCGTCGCAGGTGGGTCCAGCGCCCGCTCGCAGGCGCTTCGCCGGCCGAGGGGGTGAACGAGGTTCCGTGTGCACAGATGCGTTGGGCGCTGCCTTCTTGCGCAAAAAGTGAAACCCATAAAAATGTATTGAACAATAATGTTTCTAAAAGTGTTAATTATTGCATTTGAAATTCAGAGATAAATTATTAAATGGAATAATATGATTTATTCAACCGGATTACCAGAAAATCTCATTACACTACTTGCATTTTTTAAAAATCAGTTGTTCTATAGTTGCGGCTCGTGGAGTCTATTTAAAAATGTTACTTACTCGAGGGTAAGTGTGATTCCAAGGCAAGAGTGGTTCTTCTACTTGTGTTCTTTACCAGATGTTAAGCTGAGTTCGTGTTTATTAACTGAAGTTACTAATACTGTAATATTATGGTTCTACGACCTAAGAGTTGCTATTTGTTGTTAATTCTTTAATTTAAAAACGCATATTGTAGATTGAGCTCTTTGATAATGTCCTCCTCTCCAGTGCGCTTGGTTCGAAACTGTTCTCTGCAGGGACTTGACTCCTCTCCGATTGTGTGTCATTAAATTGCCTTACAGGAATTCGAAGTGAATTATGTGGAGGGGTACTTTGGACATTGAGCTGTGATATTGTGATGGGATCGAATGTGTCACATATCATTTAATAAAAAAGAACGCTAAGACAGCTCTAGAAGATTTGCATCACACAGTGATTTTATATTAGAAGATGATTTTAACGTAAAAAATGACTTTCTATAGGACCGTAAAAACGTGTTTGAATCTCACTGTGGGCAAATGTAATGTTTTTTCACTCCAGGACTTGTACCTTTGCATGCTATTTTACCCGGCATGTCGGTGATATTACATAGAAAGATTTACGTGAAGTGTTGGTCAAGTAATGTGTAACCTAAGAAGGATCTCGAGAAAAAGTATGGGAACCTTCCAGAAGCAACTTTTTGCCTAAGATATTTGTAGTTGGTGAATTGTGAATCACTGGTAGAATACATTTGCGACAAGGAAAGATGCAAAATAGAGATATTGTTCAAACTCCGGTATTTTATTGACTGAACGTGACGATCGAAAAATAAGATTTATTCTGAACTGAAACTCAACCTATCACTAGTAGACTGTTTATAGACCTAAATGCACGTCTGCAATTCACATGCTGCAGCGTTTGAGAATGATCCGTTGACCATCACTAATTGACGCATTCAATTCAAGGTGGAATGTTTAAAGTTTTATGAGGCCGTAAACCTATGAGGTAAGACGTTCTTCTACTAGGGACTGTCCTTAATTATATCTGAGGGCGAAGCTTTAAAGTCAAGTGTATAATTCAAGAGACAACCAAGCCCAGCGTGTGGGATGGAAGTGACTACTTTTCTGCAGTGAATTCTCCAGAGATAGCTATGTCTTACAACACCAAGCCGGAGAAGCCCAGGTTCTGAATTTCGTCATGGCCGGATTAAAAATCAATGCCTTATTCTGAATGAGTCGACATGTTAAAACATTTTTGATTTATTAACATTATATTGTTTTGTATTAAAAGTTACGGGATTTCATATTTATACATTTTCAATTATGTTTTTGCCTTTTCTCATTAAATGGTTTTGGCGAACTCGACTGACTAACAACCCATTTTAGTCTTCGTATATTCACTACCCTAAATCATCTTCTAGATATGCAGTAAAAAGAGATGCCATGTGGCACTGGTGTTTATTGCGCCAAAGTAAATTTGAGTTAAAAATGGGGTAGCAAGTGTATGTCAGACGTTAATGAGACGGTGATTTGAATGTCTGAACATGGATCCGAGTTTTCTTTGCGGTGGTTTCATTACGAACGAATAATTTCATTATGTTCGTATAATGTATTTATGGGAAAGATTCGAAAATCATATATCGAAGAACCGTTTCTTTTTCATGCACAGAAAACAAGCAGGTTGGAAATATCTTATTGTCAGACTGGCCTGCTGTGTTTAAATCTACCTTGCCACAAATGAGTCGATAATAATGCCTCGTGTAAGGCTTTGCCTTTATAATTACGTACAATCGCCTATAAATCACCCTTCATGAATATTATTTTATACATATTTACTCCACGTACGTGAAACGTTTATTAATAATTATTAATTTCTTATACTAATTCTGTAAATATTCTAATAGTGTTAATGAACTTCAGTAATGCCATTGTGACCACAACGTTTAGATGATATGCTTACTGTGCTGTATTTGGAAAGAAAACTGGTACATAAATAAAGAAATGAAGCCTAGAGTCGCATCTCTTTGCTACCAAGATAGGAAAAGTAGCCTGTTTGTCCCGAGGGTTACGTAGGTGCACTGCGGACGTTCCTAATTTGAGGGAGAGAGTTGAACGATCGGTTTGCGTCCCACGGTGTTGCATGCGCGTGTGGGAATGCTGCCGTTGTCGACTGGAGTGGCGCATTCGATCCGTGAGCTGCTGGTTGGCGAGCGTATCGAAATGTAGCGGAGGGAGCACTCACGTTGCACCTGAGGGTACCGAATCTGGAAACCGCGTGAAATTTGGGATAGGTAAAAACAATTTGACAACGGATTGTCGCAAAGTACTTCCGCTCTTCGGTTTCTTCATCGATAAAGCCTACTCGTAGAGCCCGGAGGCCGCCGTGGCAAACGTTTTACGAAAGGGTAGTGGATACGAATCCCGCGCAAGGCGTGATTATTCTCCTTTGTAGCATGGTAGGTTAAGACCAACCAGTTAAGTGAGCAGAGATATATTCATTTATTATTTCATAATAGCTTGGAAGTACCAAGGATCATCAATTATCAGCTTATGGTTGCCAAAAGCTCTCATAACCTACCTGTCGTATATTCTGGTATAATAAGTTATCGATGATGATAATAATAATAATAATAATAATATCAAAATTAAATTTATTTATAGAATTTTGCTTATTATTGTCTGCAGTATTAATAGTACAGGTAGGTATAAAGTATAGGTACAGAGATACATTATTGTGACTCATTTATTGTAAATTAGACGTACTGACTGCAGGTTGTTTTATATAAATCACGCAAGTTGTAGGCCGAGGAAATTCGCCAACGTAGTGACATAACTTGGCCATAAAATTATTTCGAACAAACGTATTGTTTTAAAATTAAATAATTTTTAAAGCATGGAATTTTAAATATTCCAGTAAATCTGTGTTCTTTCATCTGAACAATATGCGGAATGTATGCACGGATTCAGATAATAAAAAATAATAATAATAATGTTAATTATAATAATAATAATAATAATGTTAATAATAATAATCGTTATAGTTGCATAAAAATCGGTTATTGTATTATAACGCACGTCGCACCTATGGTTATAGGAGCTCTGATTTTGTTCCGCACAATTTAAGTAAGAACTTGTCCAAATATCCAGAGCATTAAAAACTGCAAGACATCGCGAATATTAGAAACAAACCCACATTTTGCACAAATTACTTAGTCACACACAGTCACTGGAACTGCTCCACAGAAATCTTTTGCCTGGAATAGTTTATATTTAAACGACATCTGACAATTGTAATCGTAAATTTATGGGACAATGATAATATATAACAAAGTTGTTAGTCGAGTTTCACCAACTTTCAAAATAATAATAATAATAATAATAATAATAGTAATAATAATAATAATAATAATAATAATAATAATAATAATAATAATAATAATAAATCGGGGTCTGTGTCTGGGGGAACTATCCTAGACCTTCCATTAAAACGATTGTCTTGATCACTGTATGGGGGCAGCAAGCTAGATGTAGGTTAAGTGGGTAGTTCATTTCCTCTGCTGCTGATTCTGCCATTTCTTCTAAAGTCATTCACACAATTTCCGGAACCTGTTTATTCGTACCCGTTTATACGTTCATGCTTACTTGCTCAAAGTAATAGGCCTCCTTAAAGAGATGCACCAGCTTCGTCAGAAATTGGAATTGCCTGACCTTACCGAGACTAGAGCATCGTAATGAAAATGTGTTACTACGCGCCGAGAGTTATTATGGCAGTTATTATTAGTAATTATTCATTTTTTCATAATAGAAACATTAAATTAATGCAGACGTATGCCATCTTCTTAGTTTAAACGAGGGTGCCAGATCAGTCAGAGTGAGGCAGAAATGACCGGTCTGCCTCAGAAATGTGATGTATATGACAATTGAATTACTTCAATAAAGAATGTAAAGAAGCCAGTTTTCTTTATTTCGAACTATCAATTTCTGTCACATAACGAACAATGGCAGTGGTTTCAATGGGAATGTTTAGTGACTTGCTATCGTTTCCACCTGTTGCACACGACTTTTCCTGGTTCGAATAGGTTCAAATTCGAAGAATTTTTTCGTAACACGATTATGTCACGTACCTACTACTGCTCACTTCCCGTTTTGGAATCGATTTTCGGGGGAGAAACCGCACATGTCGGTGCCTTTATCACCCCGAACACACGCGTGCCACGCGTTTTTGTTCCGCTCCCTCCCGGGAGACTGCACGCGTGCTCAACGACCCAGGGCGGGGAAGGCCGGGGCGAGGCGAGGCGGGGCGGAGCAGGTCGGGCGGCGCGAGACGAGGGAACGAGGTTTATGCTATCGCGCTACGCAAACACTGCCGGATGCGTCGCTGGCCGGAGGCGGCGGTGGTAGCGCTGCGAAAGGCTCTTGGCACCGCCGGCCGCGCTCTGCGTCCGCGCCCGCCGAATCCCGCGCCGTCCTACTGCGCGAGCTCCACGGGCTCGAAAATGTTGCTTCGCTGGTTTTCCCCGCGTAGTGGAATCACGGTAGTTGAAGACGATGCGATTGTTGTGGTGACTGCTGACTCGCAAACGTGGCGGGGCGAGGTATATAGGAGAGGGAACAGTAGGAGTGATGTCTCCGGAGGTGGCGTCGCAGTTGTCGTAGCGGGGAGGCTGTGTAGAGATCTTGTGGTGTCGGCTTACGGTATCTGTCCCGTTGTCGGTATTGCCGTGTCGGTTTGGCTAAACGTTTATGATGGAGTCGTATAGGTGGAGTCGGTATCGGTGGAGTCGGAATCGATGGAGTCGGTATCGGTGGAGTCGGTATCGGTGGAGTCGGAATCGATGGAGTCGGAATCGATGGAGTCGGAATCGGTGGAGTCGGTATCGGTGGAGTCGGTATCGGTGGAGTCGGTATCGGTGGAGTCGGTATCCACGTAATTGGCGTAGTCAGTATCGGCAAAGTGGGTATCGGCGAAGTCGTTATCGGCGTATTCGGTATCGGCGTTGCCAGTATCAGCTGAGTCGGAATCGGCAGAGGCGGTGTCGGCAGAGACATTGTCAGTGGTGACGAAGGCGTAGCCAGTGAGGACTGTGTCGGTGTCATGGTTGGCCGTAGAGGCGATGGCGGTTGCGGCCATGGTTGCAGTGGCGGAGCGCAAACGGATGTTATGCTCGCGCCGTCTGCGCCGGATGTTATGTTCGCGCTCGACGGCTAGAGAGCGGCAGGTGGAGAGGGCGAGATGGCGAGGACGATGTAAGGAACAGGGTTGGTAGAAAGAGGAATCAGAATAGAAGGGAGTAAAATGAAATCTAGAAAAGGAGGAAAGAAGGAATACGACGAGAAAAGAAAGTAGGACGTAGCTTCATTAAGAAGAAGGAAGTTAAAGAAGTGGAGTAAATGAGAAATGATAGAAGGAAGATACAGCGAGGAGTAATGTAATGACAAAGGAGAGGAAGTGCAAAAGTGAGAAGTGAGGGAAAATGAGGTGTAAGTGGTAGTGAAAGGGAAAACAAACTGCATAGTTAAATTACAGTGTGTTTCTGAAATAACTTGTCAAAGTGAACCCCGAGGTCGTCACACTGAACGTTTCAAGACAGGGAACGGAAGGTCCACGGAGTCAGGTGAAGGAGATAATGGACTAGAAAGCAGCAGGTGCCGCGCGGAGCTTAGGCAACCCACCATACACGTCGTGCAATTTTCCGAGGACCGGTGTATAAGTCACAGCATTGACAATGTCACTCCACCAACTCCGGAAGTACCAATGGACGTGATGAATGTAAAGTCGGCGACCGATCGCAAGTAATTTGACATACACATGTGTTCCCTCAACAGGCCTCGTAGACTCAATTCACTTGGACGACAGACTGCCCCCTGCCTATTTCTTTTTGCACATTATTTCAGAAATAATTAAAATATGTCGACAAGTATCAAGGGTTACATACGAAGGGAAATGTTACATCGGGAACCTTCACTCGAAATTAATTCAGTCTCTCACTCATTGAGCCTCACATGGACACTTGTATTGCACTCAAACTTTTTAATTGAAATTAATTATCACACTCAGCCCACCGTTTAAATGATATTTTTCATTGCGTATTGATATCAATATCATTCTGTTTTACAAAGAGATTAATGGACAAAGTAGTAACAATGCAGGTGAATTGTAAAAATACAATGTCATTAAATTACAAGCATTGAAAATCATTGACTGATATTACATTTTCCCATGATTGAGATTTAGGGTTATAGAATAAGATTTAATTTGTGTCAATGCTGTTGAGTTGTCTTAGAAGAATTTATGCAAGGCCTCCATGTGTTTCGTGCTTTCCATTATTTAGGTTTGGCCTTCAGTGCTCGTACTAATTCTTCGAAACCGACATTTTACCCTGAGTTGGGGAACATGATCGTGGACCAAGTCTTTCAGCATGAAATACTGCCTTTCCTTGAAGATGTTATAAAGTTCGCACAAGAGTTTGAAGGCAACATTATTTAAGAAAAGAGGGAAGAAGTAAGAAAAAGAAGAGGGACCTCGATAGGAAGAATGAAACAGAAAAGAAAATGAGAACACTCTTCTGATTATGATATTCCCGGCACTTTTTATCTCAAGGTTCACCTGTAATCCTGTGATTTATACCGGATCAATTGAATAGTCATTTCAATATTAAAAAATTGTTTTTAAGACAAGACATTTTAAAGGGGTGAATAAACTTATATAGCATACCTAGTTTTCTAGCAAATGCATGTTTTCTTTTTTCTCTCGACTTCATCACATGATCATTATTGTCCGTTTGGAAGATTACTCAGTTGAGATATGAGATACGATACGAGATTTCATAATAATTCTATAAAAACAAAATGATTTCAAATGGAAATATAAGATTTTCATACCAAGCCGACAAAACACTGATTAATTTTGAATTTAGTAATTGGAAACTCTAATTCAAAACACTTTTCAGATCAAGTAATGTCATTGATTATCGAAATCAATTGATGAGATTTTGTCCATTAAGTTTTTAAAATATAAAGCAAGTTCCCTTCCATGGAAATAAGTTAAAATAATATTTGCAAACGTGGAATGTATATCCTTGAAATGCGCTAGTCTTCGTGTGTATATTTCTTCTCCTCACATTTATTTTAAATACTTTGCTTTTATGTTATGAGAACGAATATTGTAATATACTGGGGTCGAATTTTGTTAATAGAAACAATGGCAATATATTTCATAAACACTTTCGGATTCTAGATTTCACTCATCTGTAACAAAGATATTTTTACTATTCGGAAAACTTTCTTTAATTAAATGATTGCTCTAATGGGAGCACCCGGATTCTGTAGCCAGAAGCTGCCGGAATGAATAAACGTAATCTCCGACACAATTCCGAAAAAATGAAGTCGTGGATCAAAATAATGAATAAGATAGTTAAATAAAAGTTAGTGCAGCAACTAATAATGTTCGTAAAAAGTTTGCATTTCATTAGAAATGTGCATCATGGAAGATTGTAAGAAATTTAACTAATTGTGCTGGAATATTATATACTTTTTCGCATTATTTCTAACTTGTGCAGTATTTGAAAATTCAGATAGTTCAACCAAAATGAGTCTTGAACACTTTTCTCGAGCGTCGATTGATCTAACCGTGGGAGGGAGATGGAACACTTTTTGAGATTTTTTTAAAATTGCATTAACTTCGAGCAGAAAGTATGCAAACAATACTTTTTTTTCAAAAAAGTGTAGTAGATCGTTTATGTCAAGTACCCCCGAAAATCAAAATATCCGTTTATAAATCGCAGAACATCGAGTACGCTGAGATGTATTGAAGAAGAGCAATTGTGGAGAAAATCGTCGGAACTGTTTAGGCGCTAGCGTAGACCACAAACTTGCAATCAATCACATTTTTCGGTATCAAGGGCTCCCAAAAAGTAAATTCTGACTACACAACGTCTTAGCAACTTTCTTCCTATCATATACAATACTGCAGGGAAATCAACCGAGTGAACTTCGAACGTGTGTGATGGAAGTGAAGCTAAACAAAGAAAGGAAATTCTTTAGATAACAATAAATGTGAAAAAAGAAACTTTGTATAAGCTGACAGAAATAAACAAAATAGTATGCATTTTGTAACAAGCTCACATGGCATGTGTCCCATTTTTAACCTCCCACGAAAATTGAAACGACAAAGGCTGAGGCTCGGTAGAAAGAGCTATTTTCACTATTAGCACGTATTGCTACTAGCCGCGTGGAGGAGAATTGCTTCTAATTTGTGTCGTGAATTTCTGAGCGTTAAAGCCTGAGGACCACACTATTTGTCTTTAGTAGTATGTTTGGGGACTCGGAGATGTATCCTCATGACGTGTTCGCGAGTTCTTGTGAAGATCATATAATTATCAAACGAATGGGACAAATTTAGCAGTTCACCAGAGATTTATATAGTGTTTTTAAATTCATTCCTTTTCCGCATTCAGAGTACATTTCAACGCTTAATTTGGAACAAGGTTCCGAGTGAAATTATAGATAATCAGTACTCACACATTTACAAATTCTCAATATAGTATTATAAATAATGTTTTCTTTCTTTTTAGTTGATATTTCGTCCTCAAACATGATCATATCTTCAGGTAGAGTAGTTTTGGACATTGCATACATACATTTATCAATGGTTGATCTGATCACGAAACGTCACTAAAATGAATAACACATTTTCTGTATATTAAAAAATTGTTAATGAAGGTGTACTGATTGTCTATAATTTCATCAGGAAACCTCGCTCAAATATCAAATTAAAATACTAATAACAGAAGTACTATATTTTTAAAATTTCTTATAAATGTAGCTACCTCTTGGTTTTTTCTAAAGCCGGAAGGAAAATAACAAAATAGAAGTCCTTGATCAAGATAATGTTGCTGCACGAAAACTTGTAAAAGTGAAAGTATGAAAATAGTAACGATACCCTCATGGAGACGAAGGCTAATTCTTCGTAAGGTATTACCTAGCTTTTACTTTCTCGCATTCTACTTACGTAATATAGAGAAATAGTTGTATTATTGCGGCACAAATTTCGATAGAAAACTTAAGTACTGTAATATATTACTCTGTAATGTATTGTGGGGCTCTGATATCAAAAATATGGATACATTTTGTTCTTGTGTGTAGTAAGTTACTTCCTCCAACACGTGACAGACGTGACAAACAGACTTCACATTTTGTTGGTCCTTGATTTAGAAAAATTGGTCTACGGAAATATGTCTATCCATCCGCTTGTCTGTGCTCAATACTATCGCCTAAACCAAGGTTGTCCAACTGGCGGCCAGCGAGCCGCATGCGGCCGGCGGTGCCTTTGTGGCTGGGAAAGGTGAGAACAAAATATTTATTTATTTACGTCAAAAGAGTTAAAAACTGTGTGTGATTTGTTATACGGAGAAGTTCTTTTGAAGTTACATATGCGCAGAAGCAAAACAAGAGGACATCTCAGCATTTGCTCAGGAATCAGATAGTTCAATTCTAGTTACAGGTTCTTTAGAATTATAAAATCCAAATGGTAAACAATACACTAAATGTTGTTAAAATTAATATTAATTTCCTTTTGGATGCTTGGTATATTCTCTAGTTGTATAAAAACAGTTGTCCAGCAGAAAATAAAGAACAATATGCGCCTAGTGCACGCGCTCTGTCGGAGTCAACGCCACTGAATGTAAAAACAGGTTAAGTTTTGTTATAAGATTTTTTCTAGTAAATTCAGAAATTCAAAATCACCCCAATGTGTTTTACTGTGTTATACTTGGTAGGTCTGATATCACGCATGGTTCCTCCCCCTTCCCCGTTTCAGAGCTGCGAGGCAAACTGTCGAGAACAACAATACGGGTTTCTCGCGTGAATCACCTGCATAATGAAAATATGGCCCGCAACCATTTTAAACTTTTAGTTGTAACCCTTGAGGCCTTGCAAGTTGGACACCCTCAACCTAAATTGTTCAAACTTTTTTCTTCAAAATTTATGTTTCCGATCAATCTGTTCGAACTCGAGGCCCTGAAAATTTCAAATGGATATTTTGATTTTTCGAGGTACTTTATATAGAGCCTCAACATTTTCTAAACGTGTCTCCAAAATAGATCCAATTTTGTATATTAATTTTTCCTCCGATAGAGCCAACGACGTTTAAAAATTGCGCAGTCTCATTTTTGTTGAACTTTAAATTTTCTTCGAGGTCTATCTGCAACTACAATATTGAAAATAAGGATTTTCTTCCTAATGAAATCTGTTCTTCCAAGACATCTTTAAATAAGGCCATATACAATTATTCGAAAATATGAGTGTTTTTTGCGTAATTTTGGCGTGAAATAGAGGCAATTAAAAAACACTATTTTCGAAAAAACTGTTTCAATTATTTTCTTTTTATCTTTCTCAAATGTAGTAAATTACGCAAAAGAAAATAGCGCATGTCTAATTTTCATTTCACATTTCACAAATTATAAAAATTAACATAAAAATAATGATGACAGATATTTTTTTCTAAATGAAATGCGTTTCAAAAAATAGGTCATTAAATAAGGTCTTGTACAATTTTTTCAAGAATAATAGTTGTTTTCACATAATTGTTGCTTGAAAGGTAATTTATAAGAAAAATAATAACGGCTCCCAATTTTTCCTTTACTTTTTTCTTCGGACGGAGCAAGCAATGATGGAAGACACATTTTCTTTCAACTCTCTGAATTCTGGAAAATGACAAAAGTTACTAATACATTAATTTCAAAAGTAAATAATGAGAAAGTATGTGCTGCTGTAGGAGAACTTGTTTCAAAAAATAAAGGCTATGGAAAACATTAATGTAGAGTAGATTAGGGTAAATGTAAATAAGGGGTAATTGTAGACAGATTCTTTAATAGCTATTAACACACCTATGTTATGAGTGTTATAAAACTGAAAATTCGTCTGTACCTCAAGAAATTTGGAATGGAGCTGCGGAAGCCACGCGAGAATTAATCCCTGAATAATAGAAATAATGCTTTTCTTTGATTAATATTTGTCTTGTAAATTACCATGTGATTTTTTCGTAGTGTTGACTTGCGATGAGTGGGTGGTTGTTTATTTAGGTTGCTAAGGATTTTAAACCCCGTCACTAAGGATTTTAAATTTCTTAACCTACAGGTACACTTAACAAACACTTATAGGGTTGCATGTGAACAAGGATTAAATACGCATGTGACCGATAAAATCATAAAAGAAATTTGTTTAGAACGTTTATTGTTAAGAATCATACGATGAAGATATTTGATAATCTGAGGATTGTATTCCATTTTTAATCACAATTGAGAAATATACGAGGATTTGAACAAATTGTCCACGAAACTGAAGAATCAAAATTGTAACAGCTCTAGTTTTATCTTCGTAAGTTACAATTAAAATATTTTTAATGCAAATCCGCGTTCATGCCTACGACCGTGCATTTATCTGCACTGAACTTAATGTATTATATCTATCAAGCCATTTGTTCTTATTGTTTTAAGTTAATTTAGCGAAATTATTACCGAAACCACGTAGTACAATAATTAAATGATGTTAATTGTTACAGAGTCAACATGCGCAATAATGTTATGCATCCTCAACTGTCTAGAGTCAGCAGAAGCACTTTTGTCCTTGCTGTGTAAAAAGATGTATGTGGAGGCTGCAGACTGCTTTCGAGGTTGATGTGTCAAGAGGAGAAAGGAATGTAGGAGGAAGGTTACACGAGACAGAAAAATTGCAGACTAACACTTGCGGGGGTTTGTGGAACAATAGCAATGAATTTCTTTATTGAGAAAGCAAACATTCCACCCACTTCTTCATAAAACAATCTATAATGTATTTGCATAAGTGGCTTTGAGTTTATAAGCTGCAAGAATTTCGTTTTTCACGTCGAATATTTGTTGATATTACTTACTGTAATGAGTTTACTTTATTGAAAAATATTTATTCTCACAAAATTCATGCACAATTCTCGTAATTCTAATATAATACTTACTGTACTGAACAAACATTTAATCCGCGTTTCATAAAAATATTACAAGAATTTACATTTAACTAAATCATATTTATTCTTCGCACACAGTCTCTAGGAGGTGGTATTGTTTCATGAAGTGCAAACTAAATATGTTGGTGATCGTCAACTATTAGGGTCATTATTTCCGTAAGTGTAATGCAGGTTTTTTGCTCGGGAGGTGGCGGTGATCTTTCCCCCGCTGTATGGCGAGATCGGGCGCTGATCTACCGTCGGCTAGTGGGGTTTTCCCCAACCAGGTATCTCCCATCAGCGGGGCACCGCTCCAGCCGGGACAAGCTCTTAGCTCGTGACGGGTCTCCCGGCATGTGTGGTAGTGTAGTGCGTGCTAGTGTAAGTGTGTGTGTAAGGGATGTGGATAGGACAAGGAAGAGGAAGGTGAGATCGCCTGGTGTTGATCGGAGAAACCACGGAAAACTACCGATCAGAGCAGCCGCTCGCTAGAGTCCTCCTCCAGACAGTGACTGAATTTCGTATTCTCGTGTTTAAGCATAGACGAGAGAGATGAACTCTTCTGGAACAAATTATCACTGTGGTGATATGCCATTACCTTCCACTGTATGTAGTGTGATCACGGTAGTATGGCACGGAAGGGGAGTAGATGAATAGGTTATAGAAGTTAAAATGCGCAAATAAGATACGTGAATGGTATCAGAAGCCAATGGCTGTACAAACACACGGTGAAAACAACTATGCTTTACATGGAACTCAAACATATTTTCGATTTCTTGTTCTAGGATTGAAAGTTCCTTTGTAACAGAGACTGGCCTACCAAGTATTACTGTATAGAAACCTCACATAGAATAACCCAACAAAATGAAACAGATGAAAACGTGAAAAATATAAATGGAAATACATTTTCATTTTAGAAGGCCATTAATAGTATAGAAATGGGAGACGAACATTTACAAATGGAATATGATCACACTGAAAGCCATGACTTGAAGCAGACTGGAATAATTTTGACGTGCCCAATTTATTAATTGACCTCAGTGACTACTCAGCTTTTCGGACTGATAAATTATGGATTAATGAATGATGGAAATATATTATTTGTCGTTTAACGTGAATATGCTTCTATGGCCCCCATTATAAAATAAAAACATTATTTTATGAAAATACGCGTCTTTCAAAATTCTTTCGAAAATCGTTTAGAAATTTGAAAATGAAGGTTTTCGCCTTATTTTAAATAGGAATGTGCGAAACGCAGTTACTAATAAACAATTAATTAAGAATATTGAGGACATGTTTCCAAAGACCGAGATAGAAATAATTATGTATAGGCTTCCTAGTCTTGATTGGCCCAAAATGCATTTGTTGAAACTTTCTTGTTAAAAGGAGAAGAGAGAATGAGAGAAGATGATAACAACAACAAACCTGGAGCCACACTTATTCTCTTCAGGGTATAGCTTACATTCCCAAAGTCTATTTTATTTTAAAGTCCCCAAATATTGGATACTAAGGCAGGTACTTTCCCAGAATCGTCACGGAAACATTACTGATCATGAACTAAAACATCTGACTACTGAACAAAAACATCTGACATTTTCAACTCTAAAACTGAACTCAATTTGTTTAGCCCTACCTAAGAAAATATGTTGTTCGCGAGGGGAAAAGTTATTTAATTTAATAGTTATTAAATTAGAGCATCTTTTATTTTTTAAGCAGCTGACTAATTTTCTCTTTTCGATCTATTTATCTATCTATCTATTTATCTCTAGCCTATTCTTCCCCTCTCCTACAACTCCCACCCCACCCCTTCCCCACAGTGGGAGAGGTTACTCAGGGTACCAACTGATGTCACTGCAGTGCCTCTAACCGGGAGGTCTAAGGACGGCAGTATTTACTCATGTCTAAGGGAGACATGAGCTAGATGATGATGGAATTCAGCCGCTGTCTAGAGAAGAATTTTAGCGGCCGGCTGCTGTGATGTGTAGCTTTCTGTGGTTTCTCCGATCAATGCCACGAGAATGCCGGAGCAATACCCTAAGAAATGGGCCACGGACCGCGGGCGATCTTTCCTTTCTCTTCCTTGTCTTACGAGTATTCCCACCGCTTGCATACGCACACACACACACACACACACACACACACACACACACACACTTACATGCACTTAGGAAACTTAGAGCTCGTCCAGTCTGGGGCGGTGCTTATGGGACTTCACTTAGGGGACTAATGACCTTTCAAGGTTGTGCGCCCGTAATCAGTAATCAATCATCAGATCCCTAAAACGTGTATTTATGACAAAATCGCAATAATATAATCTATTTCAAAACTCTAATATCCTTCTTCAACAGCGTTGGCATCGTATTCGCGTCGCAAAGAAAAAAAATGTATCAGAAAATTTCAAAATAATGTTTACAAAACTAATTTTTTTCTAAAGTAAAATTTCTTTATTTTCTGTACGTTTTGCATTAAGTATGTGCTTATTTATTGATGTACAAACATACATATTAAAAATTATATAACACAAAGCAAATAAACATTTTATCTCGTTTTTGTACGACTCTTTACCAAGCGAACTTCGTATTATCCGCGTATTTTTCGTATCTGAGGTAGTCTCGATCATTATCTCAAGATATTCGCGAGTGTACTTACCCCAAACAATTTTTCATCTGAAGAACTACTAGGGTGGCGCAGCTTCTTTATTTACTGCGCTCAATGTCCGACCCATCTCAGCCAGCCTCATGGGTGTCTCATTTCCTACACAGTCCTCCGGCCGATGTCAGATGAGATGCTGTTTACCTTCGGCCGTTTGATGACGATCGACGTATCCAGTGCGCCGAGAATCCTGCTGACTTGATTAATATTCACGCGGTGTTTCCCAGCAATGCTTTTTGCCTTGCTTTCGACGAGCTGAGACGAGGCGAGACGAGGCAAAGCGACATGTTGCGCCATTGTCCGTGTTACTAGAGCAGGAACTACGTTTTCATGCCAGGTGCTCTCCTTGATGCTCATCTTTCTACTTCGTTTCGTTCTTTCAATGCACTTGCTATCAAACTGTAGGGGTGTAGAAAATAGTATACTCAACGTGCTGGTGTACTGAAGATCGAGTTATCTGAGTAGAGGAGTACGGACATTGCAATGCTGGTCCTCCAGCCCTATGTTCTATTGCACAAATGAGAATGCGGGCGGGATGAGAAAGGAAGAATCACGCGCGGAAGGAAAACTGATGTTAAGGTCCGGCTCTGGGAAGCTCCTAGAACCTTCGACCCAGAAATTTTTAGTTGGCTACGCAAGCCACATGACCGTTAATATTAAAGTTTTTGAATGCAAATAACGGTATCAGACCTTATACGTTTTATACTAAAATACAATGAGATGTCATTGTTAACACGTAAAGAACTTCGAAACGAGCTTTTGATGTATATTACAGTCTAATATGCTAATGCACTATTTAAAAGTTTGAATTCTTATATCGATGTTTGATCTTTAAATACTTTCATTATTTTCCTTTTTTGCTCACACTTCATGTATTATTTATCGGTTTGTATGAGATTCCATGAAAGAATGTAATGGTTTATTATTAAATTAACGGTACTCCGAACCATTTTAATGAACACGAAAGAAAGAGGGAAATTGAAATTGAGCAATGAAGACGGATACCAATGAAGATAACAGACATGACAAATTTTAATTGATATAAATATCTTTTTGGTTAGAACTCTGGTATTTCACGCCTACTTTTAGCCCAAGTACTGTACTTGGATTTATGTAGAGCTTTCTCTGACATAAATTAGCTGTTACAATGTCATCCATTCAGAAAGGTTGAACGTCACCTTAATGAAATCACTGTAGTGACGTGTAAGCTCCCAATTGGATGACACTGTAACAGCTGATGACCTGTCAGGGGCAGCTGTAAATAAATCGCAGTATAGGAACGTACACTTTCCTTTAATGTAAATGCACGCCTGAGTTGGGAGTTTCTTGATTAAACGCTTGTCACGGATGTACGATGGGTTGCATAACACGCCGGCGAAATTGTGTTTTGTCGATAGTCATGAAGGGCCTTGCATTCTGCTGTCAAATTGTTGTAGATGATGTGGGAAATAACATACTTCGATTTCTAGTTTTGGACTTTTTTAATTTTTCAGATAGTGACACAGATTTAATTTTTGAAATAATTGTCTGTATTTTTCTGCTGTCATTCTACTTGAAGAGACGAATTCAATGACTTAAGCATTATTTATATTTGTAAAGAAACAATAGAAAATGCTTTCTGTATTTCTTCAGAAGCCATATTTTCCGCGCCTCTTTGCTATGGTTTTCCGGGTTTGATCTTAATAATAATATAAGGTTTCTTTTGAACAAATGTACGATATAACATTCGCACATGTAACTATTTTTATTTGAATTTCTTTCTTGCATTGGTCTGCTACTTAGATCTTAATTTATTTGCAGTAAAGTAAACTCATTCTTCGGGTAGCAAGAGAATAAAATTTGTATTCCCATTCCACAATTTATTGATCAGACAGTAAAGATAATAATAAAGCAAACTAAGTCATACTTTATTTGGATGCATGTATTAAAATGTTTTTAGTATTTTATTGTTTAAACTATTACTCTTCCACTTCTTTGTTCTCTAGATTTTGTGTAGAGAATGCGTCAGATATTCCCAATTCCCTCAGTTTTCATCTTTCTACCTCTCCGTACGCGACCTCGACCTTGCGTAGCAAGAGAACACTCGGTGTTCACAATCTAAAATTAATTAAATCTGTTAAAATGTATCATTATAACTGTAGATTTTGATATGGAATAGTAAGGGTAAAATATTGCCCATTTCGTCTTTTAATGATTCTGACACTGGAGCTGCACAGAATTGCACTGATTACCGTAGAAAATAAATGAACTATCAAACACAGAAAAACCTAAAAAATGCGGCAACGTAATAATTGAATGATCTTAAAACCATTTACATTCTAATACACGTGAGTGAGTCTAAGTGAAGTGTGAATTCGTTTGCTCTCCTATTATCTTGATTGATCTTAATTAATTTGCTATTATATTCATTGATTTCTTGTTATCTTAATTGATAAATGCATTTTACTGTTAAATAGGAAAACAAATTTTATTCTCTTGCTACCGGAGTTAGTAAAAAATTGTTATGCTTAAGGCCAATACAGAAACGGATGCACATTAAGTAGGAGGTCAATGTAAGGAAGCAATGCAAATATGTATAATTACATTGAAAAGACAAAGTTTCGATTTCGAATATAGAGACCGGATAGCTAGCGAAGTAAACTGTTTTCGACTTCCGAAAAATCGTTGCAAAGAGGTAAGGAAAACGCGGCTCCTGAGGAAATTACATTTTTTATACTTTTTTTTTTTCAAATAATAGCAATACTTATACCAATGTATTCATTTCTTTTAGTTCAGAGTCCTTCGGAAATTGGATTAGCAGCATTTTTTACCGTTTTTTGGTACATACGAGGAGATAATTTAAAGTATTTTTTTCGTTTCTAATACAATGCTGAAATTAATTTTTGTTTAAAAATGCTTAAATTTCACCAAACATTGGCAAAACCGACTCATGTTTTTAAAAAATTGTACATGACATTATTTCAAATCTGCCTTTGAGCAACAAATTTCATTAAAGAAAAATCCTTATCTTCAAAATTAAAGGTGACAAAAAATGCAAAACGTTTCCAATTTTCGAAAAATAGGGGATTAGTGCGAAAATGAGAATGGGCTATACTTCTACGCGCTGTTTACTCTCTTCAAGAACAAAGAATGAAAAGATGTAGAGCCATTTCTGAGAAAATTTTGAAAATATTGTAGAGACTTCTTCTTAAGTAACCCCCAAATCAAAGTATCGTCCCGCTGCGCCTCTAGCTCATACAGATCGATAGCGGAATATCAGTTTTGGATAAAATTGTCTGAACGACTTGGGCGGTAGCGTTTACCTCAGATAGACGGACAAACGGACAGAAAGACAGTCGTCTTGGCAGAGGAAGTAATTTACTAAATGTAGTAACATCCACGTGTCGTTACCAAGGCTCGTTTTGCCGTAAATAGATTCGTTGTTATCAAAAAGCTTCAAACCATTAATTCTGGCTACAACATGAGTTACAGGAAGTGATTTACGAAAATATGAAGGAATAATTACGGCAATATGAGGTTTTCTGTCGAAAAGTCGTCGTTTTCTGGCGCACGAATACAAAACTTTCTCTTCTTACGAAGCAAGGCGAGAAAGCAAAACATTGCAAAGTAGAAAACGAAATATGTTACTTTCCTCAATATGTACAACAACTTAACGCAAACCAGCGATTGGCGAGGTACTGATCAGGCACACCGTAAGGAACCACCAACAAAAATCAACAGCATCAAAAAACTAAAAACTCTAAAATTCATCACGGATCATTAATGCAACACGTCTTACTAATCAACATCATTTTTGTCGGTATTCTTTTTAGCCATAATTTCGCCGATATGCATAAGCGCTCAGGTTTGTAAACAACGCGTAATTTCACAAAAATACAAAATGAACAATAATAGGTTTGCAGTAAAAGTGAGATGACGTAACGACTAATTTTCTTGCATTAAAAATGTTAATTGCTTCTATCCTCTTGTCGGAAATTGGCACCGTGACTTCACATTTTCATCGGTCTTACTATATCATTGACACCGTACCTTAAATTGAATTCCCCTCACTCTCCCCAAATTAATTACCTAGATATCGCAAACGCAAGAATGCAAGTGAAGTGGCAGGAGACGAAAAATGCGCATGAGTCACACGGCCTTGGATGAGCTTTCTCTAGACCAAGCCGATGTGCTCAAGCTAAAATACGCTCCTCTCAATTTTTCTGTTGGAAATTCCAGAGGATGAATTTTGTGGTTTCCAAATGAGACTTTGTAATTCAGGCGAATTTCTGTCGTTTCGTTCTCTGTTGCTATGTAGGACAACGGTAATATTTTAAACATTTTATCATATGGGGAAACGTTATATTCTTGAAAGATGCAAATTAGTAGCGCTACAGAATCGCACAGACTTTCCCGTATTAGTTTTTTATAGCGGTACGCTCTGAAGAAGTACACAATATACTGGCGGAAACGCTAGCCACAATGACATTGATGCGGCTCGTCCCGGAGAGCCTAGCCTATCAAGAATGCCTGTCGAGGGCTCGCTTTCTCTACATGAAATTCAGCTTGGATTGGCCGCGAAGCAATATTGGCCGTAGTAAGAAGATAGCGTGTGTGCTAGCCTTTACACCTTGAGCCCCATTAAGGGATGACGTGTTTTGTACTTCAATAATATATGACCTCTTCTTTTTATTTTGAAAGTTTTCTAATAGTCTTATTTCTTTCCTTGGCCCGAATAATGAAATCCAAAAATATTAGATTTGTGATAAATAAATTATTTTTTACATAAATTATTAGAGTTGTGATGACTTATACAAACTAAAACTAATTCCCAACGGGACTTTTGTAATCCTCGTACGATTTTTTAATCTCTTGGATTTCTCTTTAACACTTTTAATTTTACACTATACATTATAATCATTCAGTATTTCAATATTTGTTTTAACTACTGTTGTTATTGTTTCTAAATATAGGGTTATTTTATCAAAACTATTATACACTTTTAATATGCATGAATGGAAAACTTCTCTGTAAATACAATGTGTTTTCGAATTGTCAACATGTTTTTAAGAAATTAAAATCTGCTCGAAAATTAAAATCCGAAACAGCTATATTTTCTTTTCTTAATGGAATGTCTATTTAAATGAATTGAACACAAAATTTCACTATGTCACTCGTTCAAAATTCATTCAAATGCAGTCAGCTTTCGTAATGCTCTTTGTGCATATTTTGAGAATGTTCATTGCTGACTGAGATGTGGCGTAATATTCTGGGGAGATACATGTTCTAGCTTCCAGACTTTCATGTGACGAAAGGAATTGTACGAATAAAAACCAAATTTCACTCGCCTATCAACAGCTCTCTACAAAATCTTCACATGCAATACGTGCACATTATTTTACAACACACATTCGGATGACTTTAAACAATTGAAATCAATGCAGAAGTATAAGTCCCAAGTAAAATATTTTCTGCTGCATAACTGTTACAATACAATTAGAGACTATACTGATCCTCGAAAGGAAAATATCATTGATTTTAACATTTATATTTAATGTATTAGCTACCAATTGTACTATATTGTTCTATATTGTACTATATTGTTCTAAAGAGTACATGTGCGTGTAACAAGTACTGAATATAACTACTGAGTTAATGACCTCCCTCTTAATTGGGTTTCGTCGCTTCCCTGATTCTTTAACCAAATTATGATATGGTTCCTTGTTTTGCTTCTGAATATAAATGTAGCTTCACTCTCTGTGTGCATTTTCTTAAGCTCTGTGGGAAATATAGGTATTCAAGTAATGGTTTGCCACGTTCTAGCGACAGAACATCGAATGGGTCACGAAGGGTACGGTAAGAAATAACGGCCAAAATATGTAGCTTAATTTTCCTTCATACCAATTCTTTCCAGATAAGCTATCTGTATTCATAATACAACTTAATATGTACATGAGTTAGGACAGAGCTCAAGATATCGTGCACGGATTGCACTTCTTCCCATAGTACGTCTCTCACAGTTTGTAACTGTTCTTTTACGTTAATTATATAAAATATTACTTTTTTCAAAATAGTATTACGAAAAAGACTTGAACAGGTAATTTGTTAATAGTGACGTTTTAGTATACAAATGGTCGCAGGATTCTCATTTGATTGTTTGTGTCACTTGCCAGCGCTCACGTAAATTGTAAAATATTTGAAATCGGAATTCGGACAAATGTCGCAATCATAGACATCTTCCCTCTTAGTGTTGTGAGTTTTTCCTACTCACGGTGGGAGGTCGAATGTTGTAGTTCGTTCTTTCTTCCTATAGATTCTCTTATTGACTTAATAATTTATTTTATGAGGTCTGAACTATTCCACGAGTTGCTCTCGTGGAAACATGCATCGTAGAGCAATCTCATCTGCAGTGCGAAGCCTTAGCTCATTGTTGAAGTAGTTGCTTAATCCGTGCGTTTTAATGTTCAAATTCTCCAGATTCTGAGTACTCGCGAAAATGTATGAGTTAGCATTCACGTGGAGAGATACTATATGCGATTATAAAAATAGGCAAATATTTTGGATGCAATTCGTCACTTCTGTAGGTGTCTTTTAAAAACCACTAAAACAGTTCTTTAAATAAATGGTTGAAGGTCATACATCTTTTTAGAACTATTTTATGAGTATGGAATTTCAGTTTCCAGCAATGAGAATTTTTTGGCTACAAGAAAACGTACTGTTTGGGATCCTTTTGGGATTTAAGAAAACATAGTACTAGCTTACGTAGCTACCTACTAATAAACGGGTATTCTTGAGCATCTTCTGTAAATTTGCAGAGGTATCGAACGTTTTTATTGTGCAAACATGTGATCTGTTTACACGCTTACTTGTAGCATCTTGACCTTCTAAAATAAACTAGTTCAAATGATAAACCTTGTTCATTTGTTGACTTTGGGGACATGTAAGCTCCTCGAGGAATTTTTTTTAACTTTTAAAGTATCAAATAAATTTGATGAAGAATCAAATTATCAATTTTAATAATAATGTTACTTAAAAATTAAAGTGTGGAACGTTTCCAAGGTAAAAAACAACAACAAGAGCTCAATGTCATTTCGTCACCAAAGGCAAACATGTTACAACTCATTTTCGGCAATATCAACTTTTGAACCTTTCCAGATTAAACATCGCGCGCCAGATTGACTGATGGGGTCTGTTTCAACGTTTAACATCTTGTCAGGCAGTGACCCAAAATGCATCAAACAGCTGCGCGATGGAAAAAAATACAGTTTCTTGTCGTTCCTGAAAAAGGAATTGTGTTCTATTGGTCCTTAAGTGGCAATTTGACATCACAATTTATCTTTATTTAATCTAATGATCGATATTTTTATTACTCAACTGCCCAAGAATCTTGTTCAATTTTTCTCCTATCTTTTTCCTTTTTTTCGCTTGAAGTTGCATTCCTCTCTCCCAACCGACCCAGGAGCCAGTTGTGATGTCTGACCGCTTGATGGAAACTCAAGCCAAATGTCGCCCTGTGGAATGTGAGTATCCGTGACCAAGGACGCCAGCCTTCTCTTTTAATGTGCACTATATCATCCTATTCGTGGGAGAAGGTTCTTCGTGGATCTTTTCATTGAAGTTAGAAAGCCAGATTGTGCGGCCAAGAGCCCGCATCATAATGCACGCTCTAGGCCCCGACCATCGGAAAAAGCCATCGGAAAAAGGTCAAATATATTTCAGATGGACATACAAAGGAGGCGTTTACGTGACATGTCCTAACGAATTCTTTTGAGCAAACACGTTATCTGGCAAATTGAGGAATGCTGCGCAGCAAGATAGGGAGAAGAACTCATGCTCTAGAACTATTCACACTCTATCGGTGCAAGGATCTCCGATAAGTTTTGATGTGTCACTTGCATTCCCTAAATCAACATTTTCTGGACTATTCTTTAATATTTCTATTTAAACCATAGTACAATGAAAACTACTCATGCAAATTGATATGTCATAATTTCAATATTAGTGAAAAGATTCCTAAATTACTTACACTTAAATAATTCCACAACGGCGATACGATAGAAAACAATACAGTGCGCGATTAGCTACTGATTGACTACATTTCTCATCTGGGCACGATATATATTGATGGAAAATTAATTCATTACAGCAACTTTAGATAACTTAGGTAGGTAATTTAAATGATTACAAATCTCTGGAACAGCTCTCATCTTCATTTATTAAAGAACACTAAATTAATTGTTTTTAGTATACTAGACATGAACAAAAATACTAAAATACTAGTCAAAACTTCTCGACCATCTTCCAAATAGGATGAAAAAGAAATATTATATATTTCGTGCGCATCTAAAACAACTTTCAAGAATTTAATCAATAAATTGATTTTGTGTTTCCACGTTTTTGTGGGGCCATCAGATGATCATTAAGGCATCAGAGAACTGGCACAATCTGTAACTTTCTTGGTTTTTATAATGATTAGGTCCCGGAAGTTTTGTGGTTAAACAATCCCATAAAAGAGAATCTTAAATTGGGTACCCCAATTCCATTCTTAATTCTTCACAATCACTGAAAAATATTCCGAATAATGTCCCACTTTGAGAACATTTATGTGCTCAAGGAACTTACTAGAAAAAATCTGAACCATGTCAACCATCACGCATAAACTGGGGTGAATAAATGGCGTGATGTATAATGTAGAAAACAATGATGAAAAGCTACAATTTATTTTGATTCACGATAGTATGCGATTCGCCTTATAAAATTGCACTTATATTTCTACAGTTCCTAAATCTGGATTTTGTTATCGATTTTCTTAATTTTTCTGCAACGGATCGCTCTACAGGTCCAGTTGAAAGAGATTTCCAAATAATTCAATTATATCGAAGTGGCCAGTTCGAAATAATGTTTTTGGCAATTGATTTTAGGCAGAGTAATGAAGTGTCACAGATGATAATTGTCATACAAGTGCGCTTGGGATTCCTTCTTCATAAATACAGTATTTCGTGCTAAAATAATGCAAGTCATATCTGGATTCAGTTAAGGATTCCTTAACATCTTCAACATGCGGCCAATAATTAACTGGTGCATTAAGGAATGTTTCCACCATTGCTGAAAAAACACTGACTAGGATTTCTAGTAGTTCATCTTGGAATATTTAGTTCTCGTTGGAGCTTCGAGAAAAGCTCAGAAGAAATCAAATTATTAACTTTAGGCTTAGCTGTGAACGTCGATTTTCGGCTACACAATACTATAATATCCTTGGTAAACAAGAAAGGTGACATAAAAATCGTCAATTTTTAGTTAAGCGAAAAAATATATTTAGAAAATACTCTATATCTTTTCATTGTATAAATGTCAAGAAAAAAATAGTTCACTAGGCCACTGAGTTTAGAATATATAACTTTGTCCTTCGCTGCGAAATAAACGGGTTGACTCCAATAAAAACCGTTCTCCTGCAAAATGGCATTTTTATATAATATGTCGCTTTTCTTGTGCACAGACAATAGAGACCCTGGAGATATTTTGGAGATCACTATGCAATAGAGACCCTGAGAGCCACTGCTAGCTTTACGTTGCTTACGTACCACGCAGCCTGAGAGGGTGGGGGCGCGGCACAGGGCACAGCGCAGCTTCTTTCTACCGAAAAGACCGGTCGCGCAGACACTCCAGGATACTGGCAGTCTGATGAAACGTACAATGCAAATGAAACAGAAAAGACGCAAACTCGAAAGCGATCTCGTGGTTTACTTTAAAAAAAGAGGATGTAACACAAAAACTTATAGAAAGAGCCAATAATGTTTTTAGAGTAAAAATACGCTTAATCGTCACACACATGCTAAAATATGAATGAATTAATTCCGTGGTGGCAGCAGAGATATTGTGGTATTCCATTATAATTATTCAAGATTGAGGAGGTATCAATCACAAAATATATCAATATTAATTTTAATAAGAAAACAGCCATACACATGGGGATTACATCTCACTCTACCATTTCTTCCCGCAACTTTCTTAGACAGTAACGGTATTCTGTACGACAAACAAGATAGTGCCGACTTAAGAACTACCTTGTTTAATCCATGATACTTGGGTATGTATTTTATTTACATAAATTTTACAGTGTTCATTTGTATTTGTATGTCACATTTATTCATATACTAATTATATATTGTCGTTCATTTACATATTTGTATAGCCACTGTAGGTGGGATAAAGTAGTCCTAAAAGTGTAAAAGACTGTATTCCTTATTAAAATTTATATTGTAATACTTTGGGATTGATACCTCCTGAATTCTGAATTAAGAAATAAATTTGTGTTCATGATGCTTATCATTCTGCTTAAGAGAAAGAAATGCAAATATGCAAAATACGAAGCGTAAATATGTCTGTAATGTAGAACAATAAATAATTGAAAATGAAAGGGAAGAAAGAAATATCTGATTAGACATTAACAACATGCAAAAAGTCAAATACAATTTTAAATAATAATAAATTGAATTAATAATAATAACAACAATAATAATAATAATAATAATAATAATAATAATGATAATAATAATAGTAATAATAGTAATAATAGTAATAATAGTAATAATAATAATAATAATAATAATAATAATAATAATAATAATAATAATAATAATAGTAGTAATAATGAATTCAAATGAAGGAATTAGGTTCTCCAAATTTACAAGATCGTGATATAATTAGAAAAATGACAAACTCGCAGTTTCGAGGAAAAGGAAAGTCAAACGAAACATATGGTCTGAACAACGAAATCAGATCCATTCGTTGCGTATTAGAGATTACTGGGCTAACAAGAAGACCAAAAAGTATTCATTCCGTGTGGCCCTATGTGACAGTGATTCGCGTAGAAGAAGAAGAAGAAGAAGAAGAAGAAGAAGAAGAAGAAGAAGAAGAAGAAGAAGAAGAAGAAGGTGGATAGTGTGGGGGTGCAGGTAGGTAAACCGCGCCGGTCTAGGGGTACCCTGGGGGTAGCCCGTGACGGGCGGCTTGCTGTCGTGGGAGGGGGGCAGGGGGTACGTGAAGGGGGCGGGCCGGGCGTTCCTTTGGGGTTACCGCTTTCGCGCCGCTGTTGTCAGTCGGGCCGCGGCTGTATCGTGCGGCGAGGCCCGAAAGGCGTAGCCGAACGGGCGACCGCCCGAAAGGGGGCCGGAGAAGCCATCTTGGTGCGGCGCCGACAGCCGAAGGCGGCTCCATGAGGTAGAACCGCACCTGCGTCAAAAATGAATAATTAATTGCACTTTTAGTTAAAGACAAAATATGTTGAATATACTCCTAGGGAAATTCCCTACAATTTTCAAATGTCAATCGTGAAAGAGTAATCAGTAATAATAGATAATAATAATATAATAATAATAATAATAATAATAATAAAATAATATAATAATAATCAATAATAAAAATATGTGCTCAGAATGTGCTTGAAAGTAGTGAGGCACACACTCTATCTTGGATCGCTCCCATTTATCCTGGACAGATCATGACTGTTGGCGGCAAATCAGACCCGATAATAAGTAAAGTGATAGAAACCATCAGGCAGGTTTTCCTTATCTGGATAAATATGCAAACCCAATACCCACAACATATCGGGAAGATATCTAAGAGAAGATCCAGAAGTATCCAATCTCGCCTATGAAAGTCGCAACTCACGTGAACTTCAGTAAGTTTGACGGACTGTGCCTATAATAATATCAGCTACAGGAAGTGATCCGGAAAATGACTCTTCGGCACTTGGCAATGGTCCTTCACGTTGGATGCCAGGAATGGTATAGTAATATACAAAAGTCGGTAATTTTGCAATCATGCCTATTGGTATAAGCCTTGAACCTTCAGTCAAGCAACACAACCTGGTCATCATTCCTGTGTGTGGGTTGACAGCCGATCCAGTAGATACTGTGAGTAATGGTAAAATAATAATATCAATAATGTGTAATATAACGATGAGGAAAAGAATAATCTCCTTAATCGCAATTTAATTAACAAATTAATTTGTCAGTTACAGCAATCAGACATTCATTTGAGGGATTTTATTGCAACTCGCAGTGAACTCTAAAGAACATTCAGTTGGTCGTCGAGGCCAGTCTCTTTTTCTCCCGTTATGATTACTAAACTGGAGTTCCACATATTTCTGTGGAAAAACACCACGAAGGTTAATAATAATAATAATAAATAATATAATATATAATGAACATAATAATGGTATGCTAGCAAATGATAATAACAACTGAGTAGAGGAATCATAATATGGCAAAAATCTATCAGAATATGAAGAGAATGCAAAAAAAATGTAAGCTACGGGAATAGCTTGAGTTCCTTGATACGGTTTACTCGTTCAGAAAAGAAAGAAATCATGTTAACAATATATGTTAGGCTAATAATGATAATCATAAATAATAATATTATTAATGAATATAATATTATCAAAACAGACAGTAATACATCAATTACTCAGGACAGTAAATCTGAATATACCTCGCGTTCAAGAAGAGTCGTTAGCATCATGTTAATATTTCAAATTCTTCTTTTTCATTCTTCTTCTTCCTTCTTCTTCTTCTTCTTTTTCTATCTTCTCTTCTCTTCTTCGTTTCTTCTGTCTTCTTCTTCTTCTTCTTTTTCTTCTTCTTCTCTTTTCTTCTTCTTTGTCCTTTTCTTCTTCTTCTTTTTCTTCTTTTTTTTTTCCCCTCCTTTTCTTTTCTTCTTCTTCTTTTTCTTCTTCTTTCTTCTTTTTTCTTCTTCTTCTTTTTTCTTCTTCTTCTTACTTTTTTCTTCTTCTTCTTTTTCTTCTTTCTTTCTTTTTCTTCTTTTCTTTTTCCTTCTTCTTCTTTTCTTCTTCTTCTTTTTCTTCTTCTTGCTTTTTCCTTCTTCTTTCTTTTTCTTCTTCTCTTTTTCTTCTTCTTCCTTTTTCTTATTCTTCTTTTTCTCTTCTTTCTTCTTTTTCTTCTTCTTCTTTTCTTCTTCCTTCTTGCTTTTTCGTCTTCTTCTTTTTTTCTTTCTCTTTTTTTCTTTTTCTCCTTCTTCTTCTTTTCTTCTTCTTTTCTTCTTCTTTTTTTTTCTTCCTTCTTTTTTTTCTTTCTTTTTTCCTTCCTTCTTTGTTCTTTCTTCTTTTTTTCTTCTTCTTTTTCTTTCTTCTTTCTTCTTTTCTTTTTCTTTCTTCTTCTTTTCTTCTTCTTTCTCTTCTTCTTCTCCTCTCTTTTTCTTTCTCTTTTTTTCTTTCTTGTGCTCTTCTCTTTTTTCTTCTTTTTGCTCTCTTCTTTTTTCTTTTCTTCTCTCTTTCTTCTTTTTTTCTTTTTTCTTCTTTTTTTCTTTCTTCTGTTTTTTCTCTTTTCTTCTTTTTACTTTTTCTGTTTCTTCTCTTCTTTTCTTTTCTTTCTTCTCTTTTCTCTTTTTATCTCTGCTTTTCTTTCTTCTTCTTCTGGTCTCTGCCCTTCCTTTTCTTTTTCTTCTGTTCTTTTCTTTTTCTTGCTTCTCTGCTTGCCGGTCCTGGCTCTTCTTTCTTCTTTCGTCTTTCCCTTTCTTTTCTTTTTCTTCTTTCTTCTCTCTTTTCTCTTCTTCTTTCTTCTTCTTTTCTTTCGTTTTCTTTCTTCTTTTCTTTTCTTTTCTTCTTTCTTGTTCTTCTTCTTTTTTCTTCTTCTTCTTCTCTTTCTTCTTTCTTTCTTCTTCTTTTTCTGCTTCTTTTCTTCTTGCATTCTTCTCTTCTTCTCTTTTCTTCTTCTTTTTTTCTTTTCCTTCTTTTCTTCTTCTCTACGCGAATCACCTGTCACATAGGGCCACGGAATGAATACTTTTGGTCTTCTTGTTAGCCCAGAATCTCATACGCAACGAATGGATCTGATTCGTTGTTTCAGACCATATGTTTCGTTCTTTCCTTTTCCTCGAAACTTGCGAGTTTGTCATTTTTCTAATATATATCACGATCTTGTAAATTTGGAGAACCGAATTCTTCATTGAATTCATTATTACTACTATTATTATTATATATTATTATATTATTATGATTATTATCTATATTATTATTACTATTATTACTATTAATTACTATTATTACTATTATTTATTATCATTTCATTATTATTATTATATTATTTATTATTATTTGTTAATTATATTAATTCAATTTATTATATTTAAAATTATTTGCACTTTTTGCCATGTTGTTAATGTCTAATCAGATATTTTTTCCTTTCTTCCCTTCATTTTCAATTATTATTGTTCTAAATTACAGAACATATTTCCGCTTCGTAATTTTTGCATATTTGCATGTCTTTCTCCTTAAGCAAGAATGATAGCATCATGAACACAAATTTATTTCTTACATCAGAATTTCAGGAGGTATCAATCCCAAAGTATTACAATATAAATTTTAATAAGGATACAGGTCTCTTTACTTTTTAGGACTACTTATCCCACCTTACAGTGGCTATACAAATATGTTAAATGAACGACAGATATATAATTCAGTATATGAATAAATGTGACGATACAAATAACAAATGAACACTGTAAATTTATGTAAATAAAAACATACCCAAGTATCATGGATAAACAAGGTAGTTCTTTAAGTCCGGCAGCTATCCTTGTTTGTC